>RDPX01000428.1:441702-463805 GCA_003991215.1 Morbakka virulenta | reverse complement strand
TAATTCGTGATTTACAATCCAGCTTTTCGAAAGTTAGTTTCGTAAATCTCTCCATGAGCTCTTTAGGTATATTCGGTAAATCTTGTATTACCTTCAGTAAAATGTGCAACGCTTTGAACATCGACAACAAACACGAGCGCTTTCTTTCAACCAAACTTTCCAACATAATCATTCGCACCACATACTACATATTCTGTCGTAGAAATAAACCATGGACCAGCCCTGAACTATTGTCGCTTTATTGATTTTGTTAGTAAAATATTTAATTTTGATTTTGTTAAATAGGCAAGCCAATGCAAACTACCTTGATTAGTGAGGTTTGTAATTGTATATGTTCAGGTGAAAAAATAAAAAGTTTCCATTATTATTATTACCTTAGTTTATAGCATTTCCACAGACGCCTCTCAATGCCGCTTTATTCCTCTTTGGCTAGCAACAACTAGCAGCCAAAGGCCAAGAGCTTTCTTTCTCCTTACATTACATTTCTCCTTACATTTCCAAGAATCCTAGCTGTTTCTCTTAATGCTGTCTTTTGTACTATACCAATGTCTAACTCAATATTTATCACGTCAGTCCATCCTTGAAATTTTTGCTTACACACCCTAAAGCTCCAACAACAATTGGTACAACATGAGCATTCTTCAGTGACTAAACCCTTTTTAATTCAATTATTACTATTATTATTATCATTATTATTATTATTATTATTATTATAATTACTATTATTATTGTTGTTGTTGTTGCTCTTGTTGTTCGAGCGAGCGAGAACACCTTACTACAGGACATTATGGCAGGAAAAATCAGAGCCTTAAAACTGACTTGGAAACGGCTGAAGATAGGGAAAAGTTTATGAAACAAAATTTGTTCAGAATAGCCAACTTATGGGGAAAATAGAAAAAAAAATATTTAGAAAACTAAAGAGTATAACACGCCGTGTTGTTGTGATTTGTAGATTGCAGTGTTGTTTTGTTGTATTTGTTAGCATGATGGTCCAAAGCCCATTCTAATATTAATGCACATTTCATAACATAAATTTTCCATTTTATGTGCATTAACATTAGGGATAAGTGGGATGGTACAGATTTTATTTTTTAAAGTTTGTTTTACATGAATTCTTGTTCGAACAGGTTCCACAGCTTGATGTGGACGTCTACTTCCTGGTTATTATAATTATCATTATTTTTTAATTATTATTATTGTTAACGAATGTTTACACAGGATTACAACTTAATTGTCAGTGTCTTACTGTTGTATTCATCTTTGATATTAATTTCTGGGTTTAGGTTTTATCCACAGCGCCTCTAAAGTCATGTGATAACTGTCCCTTCTAGATTTGGATGCTAATATCTCGACATTTTCCTCACTAAAGGTGATATCACACTGTTCTGGATGTTTGTAATTTGTTCTATATTCCCATTATGTTCACGGAAGCGGAAAAGCATATCTCTCACTGTTTTCCCAACTCAGCACATATCACACCACAGACATGTTAGTTTGTACCCTATTTCGCTTCGAATCATCTTTTCACATGGTGATCTTAAAAAGGCATGGTTGTTCTAAGCTTTCTCAAAGTCACACGTGTGGTACTAGGTGCATTGATGCAATGAAGACCATGTGCAAAATCTTCAGTATGTTGCCCTCTACATTGGATAACAATAGAGAACTTCCTCCTGCTAGTGCTTTTGTTTAAGTATAATATTGAGGGTTTTACTTATAATTGGATTGCAGAAAACTAGCGGGTAATGATTTCTTTCCAGGACTAACTTTATTTATCTTCTACAATGTTAGGGGCCCAGTACATTTCAAGTCATAACTACACCAGTGGATGGAGGTTTGTTGTACCATGTTGAACCAAAAAAGGACAGGCTGAAAAAGCCTGTCAAAATGAATAATTCCCCTATCACCTTGGTAATTTGGGTCCTCAAGCAAACAATCAAGATACACACTGTCAGGTAGCAAGACCGAATTTTTTGCGTATGGAGCAGCTCAGCACCTTCCTGTTTTGGATAAAGTTGAAGCTCAATTGGAGTCAAAAAACAATATCAAAGAACAAATTTTTCATGGCATTGGAGAATTAAAAAATTTTAAACTGAGCTGGATATCGAAAAATCTGCTACTCCAGTGGTGCAAAATTGCTCGCAAAATATCATTCCACTTTCGAAAACAAGTCTCAACAGGCGGTTGATCAATTAGAAGAACAAGGGGTCATTAAACAAATTAAGGGACTTACACCTTAGGATTCCCCATTGGTCATCATTCCGACAAAAGACACGAATGTTGGGCTCTGAGTAGATATGCGTGTGAGGCGAATCTTCCTATTCAAAGAGAAAGCCATCCGACACTCTAAATCAACGATCTCGTTCACTCCGTAAAAGATGCACAAGCATTTTCGAAA
This sequence comes from Morbakka virulenta, assembly GCA_003991215.1. Classification (NCBI taxonomy): domain Eukaryota; kingdom Metazoa; phylum Cnidaria; class Cubozoa; order Carybdeida; family Carukiidae; genus Morbakka; species Morbakka virulenta. The sequence continues at coordinate 461,410 of RDPX01000428.1, read as the reverse complement.
CCAGACTTAAGATCAGGATATCACAAATTTGGTTTATCAGTGAAAAGTCGTTATATCACCACCTTTCGAACTAAAAAAGGTTTACGACACTATCGGACTTTGAATTTTGGTATTTCATTACCCAGTGACGTTTTTCTGCACCTCGTTGCGGAGGAGTTATGGATAGTCGCAAGTGTAGTAAACATATCTGTCATCATTTTTGGAAAAACACAAACTGAACATAGCAATGCACTCAATCACTTTTTACATCTTTTTCAACACGTGGACCTTTTCCAAATTTATATTCGAATTCGAAAAAGGCCAAAATTCGACAACTCTGTGCAGTTTACCACAGTACATGCAGTGCCTAAAACATTGGAATTTTAAGAAATACAATCAGCTGCGGAAGTAAAGGACAGTTTGAAAACTCGCTCTGAAATTATTGACCGTTTCATACCACATAAAGAAAGAACTTCTCTAATTGCGCACTCTCAAAGATAAACTTGCAATCAATGAAGAATCAAACGTTAATTTACTTTGGTCTCGTATCATTTTTCCGTCTAAGAGGGGTTTTTTGCACATGAAGGCCATCAAGGCATAGTCAAAAAAATTCTGCTCGAGGGAGTTTGCTTTCGTTTTATTGATTATCCGTTTTAAACAGAATTAAAAGGCTGATTTATATATCAAGCTATAAGACCAGTTGATAAACAAGAACTTTTATCAATGACTACGTTACTACCAACAACTTGACACACCACAAATGTAGAATTCTTTGGACCTTTTTCTGGTGGATCACATCTACTTGTAATTATAGATGCCTAACCAAGTTCACCAGAAGTTGAGATTGTGAGTTCAACATCGTCCAAAGTCACAATACCTAAAATCGAAACTAGCTTTGCAAAAGATACTTTTGATTTTGCGTATATGTTGGAATTTGTAAAAAGTGACAATGGATTCTCTTTTTTAGGAGCAGAATTTATTTAATCATGAAAGAAATGGGATCAAAACACAAATTTGACCCTGTTTTTTTATTCCAGGCGAGGGAGGGGTAGAATATTGTTCATTTCAATCATCATTCTAATTATTAATTTGTATTGAAATAGGAAGTGCTATCAAGCTGTGAGTATTCTAACACAAAGGACAATAATTTTTTTGTCGGAGCTCAGATTCTAAAGTGTTATCTTCTAGTTGATTTCAATGTTCATTCAAATGAATATCTTACATTCTGTAATCGACCAAGGAACACTATACTTTACATTTCTCTTTGTTTAGGTTTGAATTTTCTCTTTTCATGAGAATGCCTTCCTGTACATTTTGGCTATAAAACAGTATTGCTTCAGAATTATCTGTAATGTCCAATCTTCAGTTCAGCATAAAGGTCGTCTTTATGGTTGGTTTTCCTGTGACGTTTACTTAACCTCTGTATGTTTGAAAAGATAAAAAAATTGTACCTATTTTGTTTCTTCACTTTGCAGGAAACCGCCTTATCTTCATACACTTGACCCACTTACAGCTTTTACAGATCTCTCAAGTGGAAATTCGATCAGATAAATAATGATCTTTAACAAGCATACTAGTCCGTGGGATGTGCGACTTATTTATTCTAACTTAATCATAGTTGTTCGCAGAATTAGAACACTGACCACTCGATATTAAACCAGAGAAAAGGGAAAAGAGATCACACACACTCATATATATATACCGACACATACACATACACATACACATACGCATACGCATACACATACACATACACATGCACATACACATACACTACACATTTGTATCTCTAAGACTACTACTGCACCCCAAAATCGAGACATTATACCATTTTCTGATTCAAAATACTGACTGAACGCTTTTAATATTCTTTTTTTCTTGTTATCTTGTAAAGCTTTTTATTAAAATCAGGGCTGCAAATCTTTATTTTTCAACGTGACCCTGTTTTTCTCGAGGTTCAAAAAATGACATTTTTTCAATACTTGTTAACAATTGTTATTAATAGGGCCTTAATTAAAAAACATTTACTTCAAAGAAAGAACTTAGAGAGATTGTTTGGATATTGGAAATGTGTAGATCACGTCTTTGCTTTGAGGCCTTTGATGGCTATTTCAGTCATCATAAAAAAAAGGTAACGCAATACCTTGCCGACAAAAGGACTTAGCTGTTTCTTTAAACGGACGTTTATTGGCTTTGTTTTTGCCGATCACGTTACCTGCGTTACCACAAAAAGAATAAATATTAATTTGTTCTTCAATATCTTGTGTATTTTTACACGTAGTGTTGCTTGCAAGCATAATTGCCAGATATGCCTGTGACCTGTCAACAGGAATCAGATGAACAAATATAATTGGTTATCTTGCCACCCTTCTACCTCCCGACAAAGGCCTTGCGTTGTCCAGGTAAACTTTACTTACAACGGTCAATGTACATTAGTCTCCAAATCCAATACTTAAAATGTGTAAGAGTGGAACAGTTGGTGCAGTGAAGGTATGCTTGAAGGCTTGTAGCTAAAGTAACTTGTTGGAAGTGAAATCCTTCCTAAAGTGACTAACTAGTACTTTCTGGATTTCTGTACTTAAGATAGAGAGAAAAGTTCTTCGAAATTTTGCTGGGGAATAATAATTGTTATGACCTTATCAACCGCGTCAGCAAACATAAACCTTACCTGCCATTGTTTTTATTGCAATGCCTAATAATTTTGTTTTGGGAACTTTAGCATTTGAATGAATAAAGCATTGCTTTACCAGTAAGGCTAAGAATAAGTACACTCAAAGTTTCTCGATTCTGTGTACTGAAAGTTGACATTATCAATTACCAATGTGCGCAGTAAACAAAAGCTTTGGAAAATGCAATTTGTACAATATTTGCATGTTTAATTTTTGTGATCTCTTGATTAATACGTGACCTCTATTAACCAAAAGGAACTAATTTCAAAATGCTCAGAGGAAATAGGGGATGCAGACATCCTTAACAGTTTTAGTCAGTAAATACAATGCCTCGTTAAAAAGCATACTATGTACTTGACTTCAACGCAGCAAGTATGACTTGCTGCGTTGAAGTCATCAAAAGACACTTGAGCATGGAATAGTGCGATCAGACCCCCAAGGTACCCCCTTCTCTAATATCTTAAGCTGGTGGAGTTGTTATGCTTTGTTCTTTCTTTTGTTTGGTTATTATTCGTCTTAAGTTGTTTTTGTTTATTGGGGTGGGGTTTTTTTTTTGTTAAACCCCTTAATTTTTTTATTTTATGGCTTGGTGCTCTTCTAGAGCCGATCAATGCCTTTATTGAGGAAGATTTCAAAGCGTTGTTTCTTTGCAGTGTCATTAAAGTTATAGGTAAAACAAGGCTCTTTTAACTATATTTTTCCGTATTGATAGACAATACAAGAGCAGTCGTCATTAATCTGACTATTGCTTGGGTATACTGCTTCCAGACTATAATGGAGGGGGAGAGTGCATACTTGACTGCCATTGCTAACTCGTTACTAGTACTTCCTGATGTTGATGTTCACCTTGTCTGCCTTATATCATTGCTTGTATCGGCATTTTAGGAAAGCTTTTCCTTATAATGGCTTCAAGATAGTTGCTTCCACACAAAGGACCAACATTTCAACGCTGTTTTGTTTTCATTGCTACTGCAACAAATCATTTTCCCAATCTCCGCGACGTACGAATTCTTTTTGAATCTCGCCGTTTTTCTCCTTTTTACGACCTGGACTATTTCAGGTCTAAAGTGAATCCACTATCGTAAGGTACTACCTAACTGCTGCAATAGTACAGTTTCAAATGATGTATCGAAAGACGAAAGGACCTTACGTTTCCAAAAAGGAGATCAAAGCTATCCTCAACAAGGTATGCTTTCTCGGCATTTTTGGCAACATAATTACATGATGAAGCAGTTGCTTCCCCAACCTAAATAGTCATTGGCTGGTAAAAGGAAAACAAGATAACTGGGAGAAATGCTTGAAACCAGCCGCATCCAAATCTTATATCTTATTGTAAGGATAGTAAAACGTAGGATTTGAAATCCAATTTTTTCACTAGCTTTAGTATGTATACAGGAGCATATATTCCTGCACTCCTAAAAATTGTTTTATTAAAACGCTTAAAGAATATAGGCATATTGATCTCTCTGTGTCTCTCTGTCTGTCTGTCTGTCTGCCTATCTCTCTCTATCTATCTATCTGCCTATCTATCTATCATCTACCTATCTCTGTATATACATATATATATATATACATATATATATATATATATTCATCTTGTCCGCGTTATACCATTGATGGCGTTGACATTGGATACCACAGTTGACCACTGTTCCCTGTCTGGCGCCATGTCTGGTGTAATTTCATATTTTCCCAAGTCAGAGTTGATCTTATCCATCCATCGCAATTTAGGTCTACCTGGTAGACTTCAACCCGCAACCTTCATTTCCAGTCTACTTCTATTTATATGGTCCTTATCTCGATGCATAACATGCCATACCATGACAAGTGCCTCTTAGTGATAAAGGTATTAGTACTTGCTGATATAAAGGTTTAACTATATACCAAGATTTGGATGAGGAAATGCTGTACGTTCAGCTGGCTTCAGAGACACTTTGCTCTTCCATTCTTACTGTGCGTTTGTAGTGTATGGTTGGCGATCATGTACTTCTCCAAGAAAAAAGGAAAGAGTCACCGGAACAAGCTGAAATTCAAGCCAATATTTAAAAAATATTATGAAAGGCAAATGGACCCACTCAACTCCATTTATGCATTATTTCGGGAGAAGGGAATTTTCCTTCCTTGAGCTAAAAGTAAAATTCTTCCACAACCCTGCAAAAGAAACTTCTACTTTTGCTGGTCAATATTTTACCCTTCAGTAACACTAAAATATTGGTAACAACACAGATCAGATGAGGCTGATGCGTTCACCTTACTTATTTGGCAAATCATATGATTTGTAAGGGGACTGATTTGAGATTTCCCCATAGTTGATTGTCAAAGGAAGGTGCCAAAGTTGTTTAAACACCTAGATGTGCACGTTCAGTGATGACAAAGCGGAAGACCTCAAAGGGAAGAGGAATGTTAAAAACATTTGAAGGTAAAAGAATGTCGTAATCTCAAACAGAGGAATGTTAACGAATTTTAAACACACCTTCAATGAACTAAATCTTCAAAGGGAAAAGAAGTGCTCTGTCAGGAAACTCGGCGTTTGTAAAGTGCCCGATTTGATTACCTGCAAACAATAAAGTTGATTACTCATATTTGTAGAAGGTGGAATGCCCGTTCAAGCTGGTCAAACGAATGCGTGCTTGTGTTCACCAGGTTGAGAAATTAAGAAGAACAGGGAAGAACTGTTGAGATCTTCCAACAGAACACCAGGACAACAGATATCGAACGTCACTGGAAAATGACGTCATTGAAATTGATTAAGCAATAATGCCTTACAGACCTGCACAATTTTCCGGATCTGTGAAATGGCGAGTGGCCTGCAACGACAAAACAAAACACAGGAAATGGTTATTTGTAAAAGCTTGGGGTACTGACGAAACTAATCCTAGCAGAAAACAATTAAAGGAAAAATACTTTAAAAGCAAGGATTAGTATTAGTATATAAGTCAATTATTCACGTCGCTTTAATTGATAACGTCTGACTCGTTTCAATTTTATTTTAGGCTATTATTGTTATGTCTCGCCACAAGTAAATTCAAAAAACTTGTGGCGAATAGAAAACCTTGCTTCTTCATCCAAATTTTTGTTTTTCGGTCGTCTGCCAATGTGTCTTATTCTTGACAACTGTTCGGAATAAAGATATCCATTGTTTTTATGCAAGACACAAGTACCCAGCAATGTTTACAAATTTCAACAAATATGGCCCTTTTTTAAGCCCCATAACAAAATCGAGCACTATTTTGGGACAGGCAACCCGCGCTATCTCCAGAGCAGCTCACTGGGACCTTCATTGATGACACCCCTGGTAAAAACTGGGATCATTTTTGCCTGTCACAAATTCCATCTGTGGAAGACCGGAAAGGAAGCAACACATTCAGAAAAAGTGGGACAGAAAGCACACAAGACACCATAAAAAGCAAGACATGAATCGCCCTCGGGAACCCTCCTTGGGAAGGCCCTTTTTCATGGGTTGATCTTGAGACAGTACTCAAACATTTTAAAACCACCTGTCCTGCATGGTAAAGCCCTATAACTCAAGAACCGACCAAGGAGAGACCACAGCTTCACACTTGATCTGGGCCATTTGGCTTAGATCAAGTGTGAAGCTGTGGTCTCTCCTTGGTCGGTAAATGTGTAATTTTTCCATCTTGTATGATATCGTCGTCAATAAAGTCAAAAATATCCAACTGATCACCACATATAAATTTGTCCACCCTCGCCATTGCAATTCAATATCTATTGTGAACTGGATGCACTCTCAGTGTCACGTGATCAGTGAATTCAAATTCCCAAAGGGAAACTAAAGTCTTTGGACAATAGCATTTTGTCAGCTTTCGGACTATAGTTTTCTTGTGACTATGATAACAATAGCCTTTGTCGTAGGTCTAAGTACAGGTAACTATCGAGAAACTACATTTGGCATTCTCCGATCTCCCAAACTTCTCCCACTGTCAGCCTGACGATGGTAGACGTATCTCTCGAAACGTAGCTCGAAAAAAGTTTACGACTCATGACATGATATAGCTCCTATACTTATGGCTTCCTCTGAGCCCATAGAGTTCAGAATTTTAAAGATTTTTTAGTTTTCACCAATAGCATGAGCATTTTTCGAGAGAACTGTGTGAGAGAAAACGAAAATGATCATACTGACAAAGATTGTCAAATGTATAATGCAGACGATCGCAGTAAAATGGTATTTATTACTTTTAAAGTTTTTATATTATTTTTATAATAAAGACTCGTTTATGAATAAAATGAACTAGTTAAAAGCATAGCGGTGATACCTTAATAGAGCATGTAGCTATGAAAGCTATGACATTGGTTTCAGCCCTGTTAGGTGCACACAATGGTTTTCACTTCTCCAAAGACCAAATTTAATCCAAAGAACCAGAAAAACTGAGGAACTACCAACAGAAAATTTAGTACCCACTAAATTCTCTGTTAGTAAATCAAGTAAAAAAAGTGGGATTTACAAGAAGCTCAATAAATTAAGAAAGGTTTTAAACTCCACATTTCAGCGTGGACCTATTTTAAGTTTGAATACAAAGATGAAATATTTGAGATTTTCAGATTAATTACATGATGGCAAGGACAAATAGAATAATTAAGAAAAAACCCGGTTATTGGTCAAAAAAAAAAATATATATATATATATATATGATATATATGTCATATATATGTGTGTAATTTTGTGTATTCGTATTCAAAAAGTGCTCAATGCATATAGCAGAGCAATATACATAAGGTAAAACACGAAAAATAACAACTATGATTGCAACTAATAGTTTCACGACAATTCGATCATCAGGCCTATTATTGCCTGATGATCGAAATATCGTAAAACTATTAGTTGCAATCATAGTTTTTATTTTTCGTGTTTTACCTTATGTATATGTCACATAATACACATATATGCATATATATGTGGTGTTTATATATATTTTTTTTGATGCATGGCATTTTTGTTTGGTTTGCTTCTTTTTCGTCTCCAACTACTTCAGACAATACCTGTGGAACCCTCAGAAGGTTTTCTATTGTAAGGGAGGGACTAAAAGTCGAGGTTTAATGTCCAAGTACCTGTTACAGAAGCTAAACAGAACTGTGACCTTTTAAACTACTAAACATATGTGGCAAAAGCTAATCAAAACAATCAGAGTCTACCCTTTGTAAGGAAAGGGTTCCAATACTAACCTCTTTCACATTTCAGGTCCATAGATTTCAATATTTCTATTTCAGTATACTAACAACTGAATGAACTATTTAAGAGTAACATGGAAGAAATAAATCCACATGCCTCAGGTTTATCACATTTTAACTGTTAGTTACAATAAAAAAACAATGCAGTCTACCTAAAGCAGAAGCCACTAGTTATCGGTCAAGAATGTCACTGCCTGATAGGTTTTCCGTGATATTGTCTGAACAAAGCAGAAGGTTGCACATGCAAGTATTTGCGTTTAGTTAAACTGGTTTGCCCTCTTAAACGCTATTCGATAATTCAACGTTGGAAAAAATCCATCCTCGTATCAAAAGTTATGCGAAGCTTACGTTCTGGATTAAAGAGACCGGGGTGAGGGTCGGGTCGTGAAAAATTTTGTCAACTAAATTGTTGCGAAAATCTCATTATATATATATCATATCATATCATATCATATCATGTAGGTTAGGATGTTTTGCCCCATAAAACTCTTGGGCAAATGTGACAGAATATGGAGCTACGTGTTAGCACTGTCCACAGTTAACGCAGCAGGTTTATAAATGTTGCTCTCAAAAATTTTGTAGTTAAAAATTCAACAGATGCGTAGATCTTTTTAATCTCTAATTTGTGTTCTTCAAAAAATCTGATTTTTCCTTTTATTTTATTATACCGGCAGACCCAATCTTATGGCACTTCGTATCAAGACTTTTCATATGAGTTGGGATAGATGTAAGAGCTTTATCATGTCGTGAGTCGTAAGCTTTTTCCGAGCTTCGTTTCGAGAGATACTTCTACCATCGTCAGACTGACGATGGGAGAAGTATAGCTCTTCCAAAACAGCCTGGAAAGCCTTAATGCCTCTGCTTTTGTTTTTTCATTGACAGTCACTTTTGTTTCTATTTAAAAGAGACCATTGGCTGCACGCTGCACGCTGCAAAGTGGAACATCAGGCTGTTGATCACCTAAGTTTTTGGCCAATTAAAAATTAAATAAAAAGATGCATGGAAGAAATAAGCTTGTGGAGTGGGAGTCAAACTGGCGACATACATATTGCGAGTCCGCTGTTCTGCCAACCCACTAAAACGTTCTCACACTTAAATTAAGACATTGAACATTAGATGTTGTGAGAGCTAAAAACACTAATTGGTCAAGTACTCATTAACTGACAAGTGTGAATAGCAAGAATTGTATCCGAAATTACACATTTCCTTAACTGATCGCCGCACAAAATTTGATGGCGATAAACTTTCCGTTTATTTATCTGCTGAATGAACACAAACTATAAAAAAATGATAGAACAATGCTTTTTTGAAATTTGTCCACTGCGAAAGGCTGCAGCTTCGCGTCGCTCACCAACAGGACACTTTACATCAAGGTAAAGAACCAAGATTGTACTACGAGTCACAGTTTCTAAAATGACAAAGAATCTTTATTGCAGATTTAAATGATTTAGGAGCATTTCTTCATATTTCATGTGTGTGTTTTTTCGAGACATTGTTTCATCTTATTTCAGCTGTTTTGTTAGTGTGTATATCTTACTCTAAATATATGCACTCTCTGTAATTCCGCTTCTGTGATTTATATTTGTTCTAAAACCAGCAAGTGAAAACAATAATGACGTTAATGACGTCTCTTTTTTGTACGTTCTCGCTATTCCTAGTAAGTTAAAAGGTTTGTTCATTAGATTGCCGCTCTCCACAAAAATTCTTAATTTATCACATCCCAAAGACACTTGAACAGCTTTCAGTCTGCAGATTTCTAAGTTAACCCTTCAAATTTAACTTTTACCAACAGGTTGTGCTACTTTTGTAAAAAATGTGTTAAAATAGTTTGCTTCTCAGAATATCAGAATCACAATCTGTCTTTAAAATTGTGATGTTTTACAAGGACTAAATTTATTCATTAACTCCCACTAAGTTATTTTAATTTTATCCTTTTACCGGTTAGGGTGCCAAAGTTAAGCCAGGTAGATAATGTATTAGCCATAAAATTCATGTATAACTCAATTTTTGTATGAATACACTCATAATTTTCAGTGAAATATGCCGATTTCAGCATTTTGACCATTATATAAACATTAAAAGACTAACGTAAAACATAGCTGAAAATGCTCTAGCTTATCCAAACTAAAACTCTTAATACAAAAAAACCCTAATCTGTTCAAGATAGAAAGTTTGAATCTTACTGCACCTACAAAACCTACCCACCTTGACCAATTCAACCACTTAATTAATTTATATTAGATATTCAAACGTAAACCCCGACACTTGTATCTCAACTTCGTACCAAGCCATGTACAATTTGGAGCCATTATTGACAACCATATACCAACAACAAGGAGCCATTTTTGACAGGTTTGAACTAACAACATGAACCTATTCATGAAATGGCTCCTGATTATTCAAACGTGAAAATAATTGCATGTACAAAGTTTGCTCTAATTAATAACCCTTAGGGTGGTTCAGGAAATGGGTTCATTGACTGATGTAGCAAACAGACCAGCGAGTCAGACAGGTTTTGAAATGTTTAGATAATTTTTGTTGAGAAAAATCCAACCTATACATAAATGAAACTTTTTTCAACTCAATCGCATGATTAAGAATATATCCATTCTCTCTGAATGAAGATTAGAACAGCAGAGTGTTTATTTGTGAGCCATAAGCTTATCTAATCAGGTAAGAAGATTCAATGTGGCGTAAATGAAAATAAGCAAGACGCGTAAGTTATTCCAACCGTTCGATGGACACAAAAAATGTTCTCATAAGATGCTTGTGCCTAATTCAAGTTATAAAAATAAATATTAAACATAGATCAACCCCACCCCTACACCCATTCTCCAAAAACAGTAATTTTATTCACTTCGTACTTTAAATCCTTTATTTACTCCACTCTAAAAACTTTTTTCACTTCTTGGTGAAAAACAAATATTTTTGTTTTAATAAGTCCATAAAAGATAATTGGTTGAAGTCAAAGTAACTTTCTTTGATCAAAGCAATGTATAATTTTCATAAAACTATTATCTGCTATACAATTAAATATTTTGTAAAACTTTTAACCCTCGAAGTATACTGAGAAAGTATTTGGGAAAAGGAAACTAATAGCAAGCTTCTAAAATCATGATCTAACCTCTCACTTCATAACAACAAATTGTTAATAATAATATGTCAATTTTACCTGATATACCGATATTTTTAGAAATGCTCTACCTGTCTAGAGCCATTGAACCTGGTACCTGCTGACCGATAACTTTAACTTCTCATAGAAACGTTTTCATGGGACAGAAAGACAAAATAGATTGATGAAGGCCGACACTATTGACTCTGACTCGATTGAAGACTATACACAATTTTTTTTGTCTACAAAGTGGAGGTGAAATATAAATATATATATATATATAAATATATATATATATAAATAAATATATATATATATACATAAATATACATATATTTATATATACATATTTGTATATAATACTGAAAATAATGTAATAACAAAGAGATGGTCGAGAAAGCCCGCCACTTTTTTTTGATTGGCTGTATAAAACAATTGACGACCAAACACAAATTTTTGGTCCACAATAAGGAGGTAAAAAAGGTTGAGAATGAATTGCTTTTAATGCTCCTTAATGAAAATAAGGTGGATGGCAGAGTTGGCTCTCCTAATATCTCTGTACTGTTTTCACTCGATAGTTTCTCTGCATTCGAGGTTCAGTAGTAGATCCCGTGAAATGTGTGAATCACAATTCAAAATTCCACTCTTAAAATTTTGCGAACACTCTCACTTGGCGAGAAGTACTTCTTTCATCTACGATGGATGTATTGGGTGTCGTCGATTTAAGCATGTACGAGACAAAGTGCAAAGGAATTGCTAGGTATCTAGGCCGTATTACAATCGAGTGAGTGAACAACAGATTTCATCATCGCAGCCATTGTGGTCTCTGCGTTCATAACATTTTTAGCATTGGGGTTCTAAAAAGATGAGTTGTGTAAAAATTGTCCGTAATCAATCGCTAAAGACCTCGTGGCAAAATAACTTTATCCCAAGCGGGTAGAGAACTCGGGTTCTTGCATTTCGAGATTTCAAAACCCAGGCACATCAAAATCACACAGAAGGATAAACCCTTTCAAGGCATCGTAAGGGAATTTACAAAACTCCCTCGAATTAGATTGGATCTCTGTTAGTAAGCACAAAGCCTTTTGTCAATTTTTTTTTCTCATGCAATTCCCCACAACATTTTGATAAATCGTGCAGCGAAAATTTTAAGTCACCAGAGCATATAATTAAGCGAAGGGAAAATGAATGTTTTAGATCATATTTCTATTCTGCTCTTGAGGAAAAATTATGTCCTAAGTTGTCTGAATTGTCTTGTTTACCTTCTTGCCTTGCTACTTCTTCTTTTCTAACCTTTTCGAGGCTTTCTGCTGTAATAAATCTTACCTTGTTGTAGGATCAGCCTCTTGGATTTTATTGTACCACATATCTCTGTTTTTGACTGCGTCCCAGACAGTTATTTCCTTCTATTTCTTTCTTGTGTATGTCATTCCATTTCTTTCTTCGTCCACAGTGCCCTAAGAATGTGGATGACAGTGGACTTGCCCATGAAGTCTGTTATTATAAAAGGAGAGAATTTCGAAAGTATATTTCAAATTTAGGTAGATATTTTTAAAATGCTGGGAATCAGAATACCAACGACACCTTCGGTTTCATGACCAGCTACATTCCATGTAATGCTACAGAAGTGTCTTTATTTTCAGCAAAAAGCTTTTTGTGACTTAATATTCCACTTCATTAAATTTCTCTCTCTCTCTCTCTCTCTCTCTCTCTCTCTCTCTCTCTCTCTCTCTCTCTCTCTCTCTCTCTGAACTACTAACGTTGCACATCATATCCAATTTAACCCTTAAGTGTTCTACGCACCAACTACTTTATTTGTATTCTAGGGCTAATAAAAGACACTGCTATTTAAACAAAAAAAGAAATCGGCAAAAAACAGTCTTTTCTCTAGAATATCTATACCTCCGGTATTTGTTTGTCGATTCTTCTGTTTTATTTATGATATGCTAGACGAACTCTTCTTATAAGGATAGATCGGCGCCGTGCTAAGTGCTCTCTGAGTCTCAAAGAGGTGTAGTGGCTTTGTCACGGCACTAGTTCGTTCTTACCTCACTGCACTAGTCAAACATTTTAAAAGCAACTCTTCTTCTTCTCAGATACCACCAGACTACGTCATGAGGAAGTCGTTGGTAGGTTTCTGTAGGATCCAAGAACAAGTGAAACAATTTTTCTCCCTTTAAGGCTATTTTTTTCTCTGTTCTCTCTATTACTTTCTACATGTCTTACGTCTGTTTATATTTTGATTTCTCTGTAGTTGTTTTAGACTTTGATATTAGTCTGAGCCTCCGTATAACCAAGCATTCGTCTTTGTTTTTAAACTAGCTTTTAAAGGCATGGATGTGCTCTTCTCTCTTATCTCTATTATTCTTCAAGGATTCCTTTAAGTCTACTACTGGCTTTTGCTTAGTTCCACTTCCTACAATTTTTCATTTGTGTTCTGTTTGTTCAACAATACGCCAAAGTACTTCTTTCATCGGTTCTTCTTATTTGCTTCACGCCGGACAAGATCACTTTCTTTCTTCTCTGACCACTTCTATTCTGCTTATGTTTTTATGTTCTTCTGTTTTGCCTTAGTCATTCTGAACTTCTCCCTTTTGTCCATTCCCAGCTTCTTCTAATAGTCTTATCTCTAATTTTTCCCATAGCTTCTTTTCGTTTTTCCTTTGGTTCATTGTTCAAGTTTCGTTTGGTAGTCTTGAATATTTTGTCACCTATTAAATTTTTGTAATTTATTAAGAATTGTTACCAAAGAAAATACATAACAATGTTTGTTTGTGAAGTCTTTGAGCTAAATAACAGTTACCATACCCATGCTGCATAGTAGTGATGCCTGACGTGAAGGTGCAAAATTGTGAATGTAAATCTATTTCTAGAAATGCTGATCTGCATCAGCTGTACCGTCAAGGTTTATATCTTCACCATTACTGATCTTTAAATGTGTTTCGAAAAGACATAGTTTGAATTTGAGGAGCTTGAGGCCGGTCATATTGGGAAATGTGCTGGAATTTATTTTCCCATGCAAAAGAGATGCATCGTTATCGTCAGCAGGCAGGTCCATGAAACTTGGATAAAGGCCTGCTTCCAAAATGTAAATGATAGGCTGAGACATTTTTTGCACTTATTGTGTTGAAGTATCAAACCTAGCATCATTTAAACTTTACAGAGTATTAATATACTGACCAAACCAAGATACAACTTCTTTTTAAAGTCACGCTTTTTTATTCTAATCACAATTTCATTTTCTTTGTATTGATTGGTGTAAAAATGTAAACCATCAAAATAGATTGAACTGTTACTAGATTCAGAGTGCCTGAAACGTTAAAACGTTATATTTGTAATAAATACACTACTACTGTTACTAATATTACTACTACTACTGGTGCTGCTACTACTACTACTTCTACTTCTTCTACTAGTACTACTACTACTACTTCTACTTCTTCTACTAGTACTACTACTACTTCTTCTACTTCTTCTTCTACTACTACTACTACTACTACTTCTTCTACTACTACTACTACTACTACTACTACTACTACTTCTACTAGTACTACTACTACTACTATTTTTACTAGTACTAATACTACTACTACCACGTCTTCTACTACTACTACGTCTCCTTCTTTCTCATTCTTCTTTTATGTACCCTGTCCTTCCAGACCATTGGCAATCATGTTTCTCAATGTCCCACAATCTTGGGATTCTTTCCAAATATACCAATCGCTGTTGCCATTTAAAAGATCTTTATTCAGGCTTCTGATAATCTTTTGTCCTTATTTTCCTTTTTCTTTCACCTTACATTTTCCCCCGTCAACATCAATTCTTCCGCTCTTTTCAAATCTAATAATATGTCCCAGAAACTGCATATATCCCTGTCTAACTTCTACTTTTCGAGTCACTACGTATCATCAGATGATTCCAGTCCAGTGTTGGAGGCATTGCCTGGCAATTGGGGTTAGATCAGCTATGTCCTCTTGGGTGCAGGACGTGGGGAGGACTGGGCAGACAAGAAGATGATAAATTGGTCCTCTCCACACTGGCAAGAGATGTCGCCATCCTCATTAACCCCACACACACACACCCACCACCATCACCACCCACCACCACCACCACTTTGTCAGGTTTGTTTTGCATCGGCCGACAGCAGTTCTCGAGTGATTGCGGCAAGACCAGAGTGGCCATGGTTTACTGGCACTAGATGGAAGAGATTCGCGTGGCCTCGCCACCAACTCTACAACCATGAGCTAAGAGAAAAAGGGCTAAAGTCAAGGCACAGTTTCCTGCAATCTGTAGAGGCTCTGAACAGAAATACGGACAAACAGCGTGTCGCTCTGTGGAGAGAACATCTTACCCAAGCCCCCGGTGTCACTTTCTTGTCTCAGCTTCTCCTTCTGGGATGCATCAGCCCTCCGGATGCTTGAAGCAACCCCACTAAGTAGGTATAGGTCGTCAACCTTTGTAGGTTTCAAGCAGCCAGTGACAACACGACAAGCCGAGTTTAGCACTGCATCAACTCTGGTGGCATGGGCTGATATACACCAGACAGGTGATGCGTACTCTGCTGCAGAGAAGCATGAAGCCAACGCGTTTGTACGTACTGTCTTTGCATCAGAACCCCACGCCGTTCCTTGATGCCCCTTTAGCTTTGGTCTTTGCTACGTATTCCTTGTAGGTGAGAGACCTGTTAAGTGTCACCCCTAGATAGACTACTGCCTTTGAGATCTGCTGCAGCCTCTTCTCGTACCAGCTAATCTGTAGCTTGCGATGGACTTCCCTGTTTTTAAGATAAAATGCACAAATTTGTGTTTTGTCTGGGTTGGCTCTAAGGTGGTTGATGGAATAGTAACTAACATTAACATAGAGTTTACAAAATTGGTATAAGGTTTATTTCCACATTAAGACAATAAACTCTAAGAATTTAACTCGACCTTTCAAACACAAATAAATAAAGAATATTTTAAATGGTACCGTAATCGTGGATGGAGACAAGTTTTTCCTATCTTTACATGCTGTAGTAAAATGCATAAAAAGGGAGTTTCTGACAGCTAGAGCAAACTCAATAGTATTCATGTTTAAGGCAAGTTTTTAGAGAAAAGGCGTAAGGGATCCAAACTAATTTTTTCAAGCAAATGAGGCTTCATAGGCCAAGGTAGCAATGTACTCAAAGACGATAATTGTGAAAGTAATACTGGTTTGTTACTAGACTTCACTTGACTTTCACTTTTTTGCATAATCTTTTCAGATCCTTCCACATTTCTTCTTAACACTTTCTTTCCATTGATCTCGATCAGCAGCCATTCTTTCAATTGTAGGAAGAGGCATATCGAAATCCTCTCGTCTTTGTGGCCATTCTTGTCTGATATAATGTTGATCATCAGCCCGACTGTCCCACAAACACAGAAAACAAGGATACTTGTGTACCCACCCTGTAGGCCTAAAAACAAACCAAAATCTTAAGATCTCCACAGATCAACCAAACATGATCATGGTAGTTCAGAGCAGACAACAACTGATCCATGTTGTTGTGGTTTCTTTCATTTGCACAGAATTTTCAATATGAATCGAAGAGTATTTATGTCCATTATGAAAGAGAACCGTTTTGAGACAGCTGTTGGACGAGTCGATGAAAAGTCTCCATTCCGTAGCAACATAGTCCATCCCCATTGATTTCATCAAATCAGCAATGTTGTTGCAGTAAACCAATGACGAGTTTCTCTGGGTTGTGAAGAACTGTCAAAATTCTCTTTAAAGCTCTCGATACCACTAGAATGTTGTTCCAGGTACCACAAAAATGTTCTGACGAAGACGAGAACCCAGAATCTGTGCCAATTCCTTTGAGAGGTTTAGGTCTTGTGTCAGCTCATTGAGATCTGCTTGTGTTAGAGGCACTGGCAGGTCATTTCCTTCTGCCATGTATTCTTCACCCCCTGTTCTGTCATATGTGTTATCTGATTTCGATTCAGAGCTGTATTCTATTGGAACATATGTCAGGGGAACAGGTAGGTCTGGACCACGAGGGACTTGTCTTAAGGCAGACTGAACATCAGGATACTGAACACAATGTTGGTTCTTAGGATTGATTCCTTGAAGATTATTCATGCAAAAATAGCAGTCTCTCGCATGATCCTTATCCTCTCTTCGTACCATAGGAATAGTGAATGACAGTTTTCTTTTTGCTATTCCTCCAATCACGCAAATTCTTAACACATGTTTTGGAGCTGACGAAACTCCAAAGTAAGCATAATAGGCCTTTTTCACAAAATCAATTATTTTCGCAAGGCTATTAGGAAGAATCACATTAGCACATATATAACAGAACCTGTCAGGATGATTTCTTTATTTGCGATCCATTCTGTCTTGATCTAAAATACTAAGTAGAAACACTACATCTGTTATTTGCTATTTCAAGTCTCATTGACTAGATTTTAGCTGTGCTAAACAATAAAGAACTATCCAGGTAAAAACACAAAAAGTTTCAGTTTCAATTTCAGTTTTCTAAAAATTTAAGACCGGTGCAGTTTCGGTTTCAGATTGAGCCTGCTCCAGTTTCATTTTCTTTTTAAAAACAAAGATTTGGGACAGCTACATCACTGTTTCTTGAACTGAGTACCATTCATGGGTTAAAACGTGCACTTGTCATATCTCAAAAACTTTTCCTGACCAAAAAAAATTGATGGTATTTTTGGATTTAGTGCACCAAAAAAATGAGCAAATCAGTTAAAAAACTTCCGACATTTGAAAAAAAATAATTTAAATGCAGGCCAGTGTAATTACGGATGAAATTTCTCGTCCAATGTAAAAGGGACATACACTTGTAATATAACCAAAGGATATGTATGGAGTATAAGTATTCTGTACTATAGATTGATGAGCGCAAACGTGAGGTGACAGTTCGAATAAGATGTATCAAAGAAGTGAGTGTGGTCTGTTGACTACTGAAGACTAGGAAGCAGCAACGAAGAAGAGGAAAAGCATATAAAAACAAATTGCTTAAACAAATACATTTGGCTGCTTGAAGAGTCTGCCTGGACCTTGCGATTGCAACATCTATCTTATCGATCTTTTTAGGAGAAAATATAGTAGCCATAACAGGACAAAATATGCTGTTCCTTAGAGCTATAAAGTTATATTTCATTGTTAGTGCTAGTGATGATTTAATGAATGATAATTCATCGGACCCATATTCATTTTATAGTTTTTGTCGTTTTCAACTTCCACTGAAAGCCTGTAGCACAGACTAACAAACTCTCTATTGTATACATACATATGCAGCCTCTTTTCAAAACCATTAACAGAAGGCTGAAATTAAACCCAGTACTAGTAATCTGGTGTTTCATCAATAGCAAACAACATGTTGTCATATCAACGACATCGGCTGTCGTGAGTTGGCTATCCAGTGAGGCAAAAGAAAGAGAATCATACCTAAGATAACAGAGACAGTTTACGATTTATTGCAAACTGAGTCATTCATAGATAAACAGGTACTGCTAAGATTTATGGCTCCGCGAGAAATACTCATATCACAAACAAGTTTTCGTTTTCAGAAAATAGCCAACCAATTGTTATTCTTTAACGACGGTAAGGGAGCAATTGAATGTACTAGTAACACAGTTGGGAGTTTTATCCTGCATTTACTACCAACTGTATGAGGGTACCACAAACGTCGATTTAACCTTGATTATCTGTAGTTTGATAGATGGGGAGGATGGACCTAAATGGCATCCCACTGAAGAGCAGGTTGTAAGCAGATAATGATTGACAGGTATCGTCGACACAGATGATCACAAGTGGAGTAAAAGTAAGCTAATCGCTACCTCAATTATATCTAAAAGAATCTAACTCCAACTGATTCACATTAGCATTAGAAATTAACAGGTCTTGAGTTTACCAATGGCTCAGCTGGAAAGTTCGAAGAAAAGCTACAATATAATCAAACAGAATGGATTTGTGCTGTGTTTCTAGTCAATTTTATCCTTCATTACAGTCATAATTTTCTTTTATACAAAAGAAACAACGTCTTCATTGCGAGTAAGTTTGATGACAAAAACTAGGTTTTGACGGAGTAAACATTGTGGGCTGTCTCTTAAGACAATCATCTTTTCATTCAGATTCAGGGCACATTTTGACCTACCATTATCATGTGGTATTCGGGCAGCTATACTCCAATTAAAGTGTTTCTTGCATTATCTTCCCAAATCCAGATGTATTTGGAAAACTTGGTTTCGTTTGGATACTTTTTCTTCCAAAAAGGTTTTGTGTTATTGTGAAAAAGACATTTCTCTACACAGAGTAGTAAAATGCAGGTAACTTTCATCTCATTTAAAACGACGAAGAATTGCATTTTACCATGTCAAAGTAGCAAAATTGGTTTTGTATTTTTTTTTTGTATTTATGTTTTTTCTTTTTTCTTGAGTACAAAAATTATTATTCTGCAGAATGTCCATGTTGGAATAGGAAGGTAGTCTACTCTATTTGTTGTTATTTTTCCTGTTTAAAAGTTTGTTGAAAATTTCATTTTGTAGAAACATAAACAACGTATTTGGGATAATTTAAAGGTTGTAAAAACCTTGAACAAATTTTTAAAGGAAGTAAGCCACTATTAATAAAGTGTATATATGTGTGTGTGTGTGTGTGTGTGTGTGTGTGAGAGAGAGAGAGAGAGAGAGAGAGAGAGAGAGAGAGAGAGAGAGAGAGAGAGAGAGACGAGAGAGAGACAGAGAGAGAGAGAGAGAGAGAGAGAGAGAGAGAGAGAGAGAGAGAC
>RDPX01000428.1:382923-424259 GCA_003991215.1 Morbakka virulenta | reverse complement strand
TATTATTATTATTATTATTATTATTATCATCATCAAAATGTTTGACTTGGTATACAACTTCAGAAAAATAATACTGCTATCCTGGTTGGACTAAGAAGAAGAAGAAAAAAAATATCTGTTAAAATCATTTTCAAAAAGTAGCATTTTTGACCATTGCTTTAGAAGAGGTAAATTTCCAACCTTCCTTATTTTCAAAGGAAGCTGGCTGTAAAATTTTTCCCCAGTACCAATAAAGCCTTTTTGCCTGGTTCTATTCTCATTTTCAGAATTTTTAATAACAGCCCCTGATTTCTCGTATTTTTAGCATGTTCATTATCTGAAAATAGTTCTTCAGGGCTGTACAAACGTCATCATGTAAACACTTTTTCACTAGCAGCCAGCTTTTTATTTCCATCATTGCGTTAATTGAAGGCACCATTACATCACCAGTGACATTAATTTAAGCCCTTTACACTTTTTACAATTTTAGACACCACCAAGTGCTTTGTGGGATAACTTCTCTTTCAATTGCCACTTTTACAATTTGCTGCAACACATTAATACTTCCTTCTCCAAGCGCTCTCTACGCTTCATCGCAGATCTTATTTGATCCATTAGCTTTTGCACTTTTTTTCTTCCTGAAAGCCATCTCCACTTCATGTTTTGTCACTTCACCTTTCCCCGGCTTCCCATTCCCTCCTTTCATAATTTACATTACTTAATTAAAGAGATGAAAACTTACAGAGGTTGGTCCGGTCGTTTTTGTTGACACACACACACACACACACACACAAACAGACAGAGAGACACACACAGAAAGAGAGAGAGAGAGAGAGAGACAGACAGACAGACAGACAGAGAGAGAGACAGAAAGACACAAAGAGACAGAGACAGACAGAGACAGACAGACAGGCAGATGGATAGTTGGGATGCGCTGGATGACAAGGGACGAACCTGGTAGTCGACAGGAATCGAACCCACAGAAACCATAGCGTCTGGTAACATTGAGACATGCCCCACACATAGAGCACTGAATCCTGCGAGTGGGACACAGCAGGTGCTTGGCATCCAGAAAGTCTTAAGGTTTCACGACCTAATTTGCATCTGCGGCCAAATGCAGACAATGCAATACCTATTTAGCTACCCAACCGCCCCAAACTGCCAACCAGAGGACCTCCACGGGCCATCTGCACCGCCAAACATTGGTAAGACCAACTGTGATTGTCAAGGGCACGAAGAAGAAGAAGATAGATAGGAAAATAGATAGCCAGACAGAAAGGCAGGCGACAAGAGGAGTGGCGAGTAGATAATAGAGACAAAGAGAGACAGAAAGAGATGAGACAGAAACAAATTAAGACAGAAACAGAGGAGAAATTAAGAGCTTTAACACGCACACGAAATTGAGGCATGCAGGAAAGAGAGGACAAAAAAGGGGCTTTTTCATTCCTGTAATTCTTGCATCAGTTACTGATGACGCATATTTGCGAGGAAAAAACTGTTACCCAGAGGGGAAAAAAGTAATAAATGTGCCAAACATTATACTTGATGTCATGCTAGATTAACACACTTCGCCTTTCAAAGGCAATGAAAATGTTGTTTCGTTAAACACCTCATTACTTGCCAGAGGAGACAGCATTCCAAGAATAAGGTTGCCTTTGGTTTTTCTGCCATCAATTCTACGTGCCAAACTCTTCCCAGTTTGAATTGAGTATTGACTTGGTGCGAGGTCAAACTTTCGTTTTGTTGACAATAGCACATGCAAAAAAATCTTCTTTTGCCGGAAGAACTTAAAAATATCCACGCACGTGCCACACGCCCAACTGAGCGGCTCCAATCATCTTCAGCATATGGTGTGACCGGCATGTAGACAAAACAAACCGGCATCTTTTTCCTGTAATTTACTTTTCTTGTTATTTCACAAGTCCTTTGCGACTATCACACTTACGATAACACCTCTTTATCTGTTGTTTCCTGTTTAGATGAGATGGGCACTTGGATTTCAATTCATTGCACTTTGGCGCATTGATTACACAAGAAGTTGTTCGTGGCCCAATCAGAAAAGATTCTCCTCCCTGGTATTCCAGGCTGAGTACTTAACCTCAGGTAAGGAGTGCCAATGAAGGTCAAATTCTTTTATATTTCTCAAAAGCTACTTGATCAGATCCCTGGTAGTCTTTTCTCCCAACTTCGATTTAAAAACGTCTGTTACCCCCCCCCCTGCCACACACACACACACACTAAGAACTCCCGTTTTAACGAATAAGCTGAATCTTGTGTTGTTTTTAACCTGTGGGTTTTGTTCAGAACAGCAGTTTCGAATATTTTGTTCTCATTGAACATGAACCTGGTGTACAATCACGAAAATTAGCTCAGGGAAATGGGGCAATTTTACTTGTGTGAGTCATTTTCTTACTTCTGATTTTCCGACAGATTTTGTAGCAGCTTCACTACCACTCCCTTTAATTTGATGAGAAGTGACGCTTATGTAAAAATTGGGCTTGTGTGGCATAGTTCAAGTGAATGAACGCAAATTCAAGGTGATAACAGGCGAGCAAGTGAAATGATTCATTGTTTCACGCAACTTGTAAAATCACTGATAACAAACAACCTCACTGTAACATGGACACTATCTTGTTTATTATTTTCATTTGCCCGTTCCTTCTGCTTATTTGGACCAACATTTTTTGCTTTTAAAGAACTTTCAACGTGACGGTTTGCTTTAATGTTGTAAAGGCCGCCTTATAATTTTGTGATTGGAGGGGATTGAAGTTGGGCAAGAGAACAAAAAACGTACTTAACATGGTTTGAAACAATATCAACCGTAAAACAACTGCGTGGGAAAGCTGGGTCCCCTGACTCTGTTGTCTCACTATCTGTTGACTTTGTGCAATTCCTTAGTTTTATATAGTATCTTTTATTATCTTATATTATCTTTTATTATCTTATATTATCTTTTATTATCTTATATTATCTTTTATTATCTTATATTATCTTTTATTATCTTATATTATCTTTTATTATCTTATATTATCTTTTATTATCTTATATTATCTTTTATTATCTTATATTATCTTATTATCTTGAGAGGGTTTAAAAGGGCGCTAGCTTGTTGACTTTCTAAATTCTTTAAGCTATACAGTTTTCTTAAATTGCACTTACATTCACTGAATTTACGTTTTAAAACCCTCCTCACACTCCCTATTTACTAAAATTTCGGATTTTCCTCATTTCCTTGATTATTTGGCAACCAAGAGCGAGCGTTAAAATAATTTTCTTTTTCCTATCCTGCCTGAGTTACTGTTATTTTCACAAATCTCTGTTCGTTAGCCTGATCATTAGCCCCTTGCGAACTATTACTCACTTGCATATTTACAGTAATTATTCGATTTACTGCACCCTACTTGAATAAGCGCACCTTTTTGAACAGTTAATTAGCGCAATCCCTCAATTTACCGCACCCTTTTTGGCAGATTTCCTTTTCAAAAACCGCACCCTTTTTTCAAAGTAAAAAATTAAAGGTCAAGAATAAAAGCACTAAAAACAGAAATTTTAGTGAGTGTTTTAGTGAGTGATGTTTTTAACATCATGTGCGTACATCACAATGTTCATATATTTACAGATATCTTTGTATTTATCAATTTCAAAAGTTTACTTCGTACTGTTTGTACTGATAAAAATATTTTTGACATTTAGTCCTTAACAGATTGACTGACTTTTCCTATAAACGTACTGCTCAAATACGCGCACCCTCTGAATAAGCGCACCCTCTAGAATCCCCAGAATTATATGAGGGCACTGTGCGCTTAATCGAATAATTACGGTAAGTTAAAATTAAAAAAATATGCAATCAATACATACCTGTTTAGAAATCTGTGAGACTTTATTCATATCAATTCAATTATCCTTCCAAAATATTTCTGCTGTGTTTTTATTAACTTTAGCAAATTTAGAAACTTATTTCTCTTCACTCAGTAATATTTATCTTTATTTTGTCGTCGTAATCACAGATCGTATCCTCGGAAAACACACAACAAGCTTTACATATATTATATTGTACAAGATCTATAATAAGGCTTTTATTTTCTTGTTTGAAGCCATCTGTTTGTAAGTTATTTTTTAAAAAGATTTTTAAATCTCACTAATATTTTGGGAAATTCCCCTTCCTCTGAATAATGGTCGTTTACCTCATTATAATACAAATACAAATGGTGTTATTTAAGGAAGAAGCGGGGGTTGGGGGTGTAAGCGATCGTAGGACATGCCTCTTAATTGGGTTTTTATGCAAACCTCAGTTGATAGAGAACAGTTTGAAGCGTTGATAGCAGTCAGCAATTAGCCCGTGCTTCTCTTTCGTTACCAGTTTCCTTTATTTTCTTTCCCCCATTCCAAGCCCCAACCCTTACCTATCAAATTTGTGAAACTGCTTTCGAAATGGGTCTGAATAACAACTAAAAACAGTGCCAAAACATATGCTCAGCTGAACGATTCTTTGGTTCAGCAAGGATGTTAACGGTTCATTTGGAATTGAGCCAACTCAACCATTTATGTTTCTTGTGTTTTAACGATTCATAAAACGTCGAATGTAAATATGATTTATCGCTTCAAACGATTAACCGGTTTTTTAACGATTCTTCAGTATAAGTTTTATACATCGACTCTTTCTTGAACCAATTAATCAAATCAATGTGTACAGGGCTTCTTTATACTCTATTTATATTATTTATATTTATATTCTTTATGCACTATTATCTGGGGATAACTTTTCATATTTGCTGAGCTTCGTAGTCAACTGACTTCATGTCACACAAAAATAAATAGTTTGTGAGCGATTTCTGACTCACCAGTGAAAGTTTTCTTAGCTTTTACAAAGGATTCAATCATTTATTGGAAAATTGTTTCCTGCGGAAAAACGTGCACCGTATCTTATTGTTTGTAAAAAATGTTTCTATTTTCTGCACGGTTTGCCGGGGAATAATAAAATTGATTTTATCTTCAGTAATGCGCTCATGTTCTTATTCTTGAAAAGAATTGTCTTCCATAAACCAGCATGACAAAAGAGGCTTCTTCCATGTTTGTGACGTCAGACGGCCACGCCTTTTGTAAAAAAAATAAGGCAAAACCTTTTTTTTCATATCCTTGTTAATACTCAGCTTAATTGAATTAGAGGTAGTATTAAAGATTCCTGGCACGATCAGAAGACCTCTATCTCTGACTTGAGAAATGACAATACTTTACGCCTCAGGGCCATCGCCTCTACAAAGAAAAACACACAAAAAACTTAAGACATTTGATAATAATAATATTTTTTAACTTCACATGATTTTATTTGTAAATTAACGATCTAGAAATTTACAATTAATTTGATCTACTCAATACAGGTTGCAACACAACTGAGCTCTCACTGGATGCAGAGGACCAGAAACAGAAAGACAAGAAATAGCACAGTGAAACCTAGTTCTGGTACATTCTCTATAGTGATACTCTCCATTTGGGCATATCACTTGGAGACGATGTATCAGGTGGTTACCAGATTAATAATTCTGGGCTTGTCCATTCTTTGTTTCTCATACAGAAAATAAAATATGATGTCTGTATAACAGTTTCGTCATTGAGATCGAGGGACTTTAGTTTTGAAATAATCAAGCTATTTTCCCCAAACACACACCTCGAGTTCCGAGGCTCATGTTTACATAATTCACTCTAAACAAAACCAAAAACATGACTTTGTAAATTCACAAAAGTGAAAGCCATTTGTGGGCGTCAGGAAGGACATCCGGCCAAGAAATCCCTCACTGCCAAATCAGTGTCCCTCTGAAGGGCACCGTCTGAGCCCCAGTTATTGGAGGAAAAAATGACGTCAAAACCAAAAAAATATTCCCCAAATGCTCAAATTGAGGAGACATTTGCAAATTATTAAATTCATTATTACCCACAAACTCAAGCATAAAATTGATTAACAATGCAGCTTAGCATAAATATTACTGAAACAAAAATATGAGGTGTAAAGACGTGTCATTTCCAGATTTCAAACCTCCGTATTACAAAAAACAATGTTATTTATCCAGAAAGAATGATCGTGTTGGTGCAGAATTTCTCCGGATAAAAACCTTATTTTGTGACATAGTTTTGGGGGCTAAATTTCCTTCCAGATTGACAGGTAAAGCTGGGAAGAAGAGAAAACGGTTGCTTTTGTCAATTCTTGTGAGCCAACTGTTGTGACATTTGACACTTAAAAGGTAAGCAACACTGTCTAGCCAAAATGTCGGACAGGACAGGTGTTGATTTCTCTTGCAGACTCTCCTGTGGTTTATGGGCACTGGATGAAAGCTGAAAGATCAATGTTGGTGGAGCACCTCCGCATCCCAACTGTGCCAGCCAGTTGTTAACGGTTCCTGGAATGTCAGAAGGTGATGCTTCCGAGTTCAATAAAACAACATGATCTCTTTTTGTCTTTTTCCTTATTCTATTTTGGGTAAAAAAATCACAGCGCCTGCTCAGGTTAAGCAAACATGCAAGAGGAATACCTTTGGTTTCACAATGACGTAACCTGTTTCATAAAATGGCAGGTTGAAGCAATTTTTAAGCAATGAGATTATGCATCATTGAGGATATTCTCTCATCATTCATTCTCGTCAGTGGAATTATCAGAGGCGTTTTGCCCCATTGTTCGGGGGCGGTAAGGTACAACCCCAGTAACAGAGTACTTTGCAATGCTGCACACAAAAATGCAAACTATTTTGTCTGTGACCCATGGAAAAATATACAGTACATGGTCCATCAATCATGTTAAGCTTATTTTGACTTTGAAGTTGTTGGATAAAGAAAAAATTGGAATACTATCAGAAAAATGTTTTATACCCCCTCCCGCCCCAAGCTACGCCTTACGATTAAAATTTTAACCCACCAAAATAGTTTTAATAAATTGATTTACAGTAAGTAACAAGCTCAGTTCAAGTCAATCTCCTCAAAGTCATTGCGCGGACAAAAAAATCAGACAGGGAAAATATTTAGAATAAAATTACCATTTTATGTAAATTTAGAACTAAAATCAATTCATTTTTAATTCGAAAAATACCGTAAATCAAAATGTAGCTATTTAAAGAGGGCTCAGAACTTCAACAAAATTTCACAATCCAGTCATTAATTGTGGTGGAAATCGCATTCCTTTTCTTTTGTAGAAAAAAGTTAGCATGATATTTCGATGTACTTTTAATAATTAATTAATTACATTGTACCTTCTATTTTTTAAATAAAGGAAGAAATGGCCTTAAAACGGAAGAAAATGCTCTTCAGAAAAATCTATGTATTAATAGGTGATACATAATGTGTGGGATACAAAACAGAGGAGCTTAATGACAAGTCCCCTGTAGAGGACAAGACTCACTTCATTCATAGTCTGCCTAATGGAGATGATAAATAATAATGGTGATGATGATAATCATAGCTAACTGAAACGAATACTGCAGGTCTAATAAATTTAGTAGACAGAAATTATGAACTAAAATTCCAGCCTTGGAATAGGAAAAGCAGAGTGTTTATGCCTTTAAAAATGTGTTCACGCATGCGGTATTCTATCTAAAATGTGACATCCGAAGGGCATGCAATATCACAGAGAAGAAGTCATTACGTTTTCCACGACGACTTTCAGCCAAACCCAGGATGCTATCGCTTCACTTGCAGATAGCTCAGAAGAAGAAAATAATTCCTTTTTGACAATTTTACATAGTTTTTGTGTAGAAAATATTTTTTTAACGGGTAATGTGTTTTTGGAGAGTACCACCATTATTACCAATCGCGACTCTTTTACAGCCTCCAGTTGACAACATATCCAAGAGGCTTGGTGATATTGAATTTGTTCAGGGGTTTTCTGCATACGTCTTTGTTATTAAGCATTTTCCCCCTTACATCTGATTTCGTGTCTTTTATTAGTTTTGTCTTCCAAGAATTCACTTTTAGCCCTCGTTTTTAATTCCATTATCCTTCATAATTAGTGTTTTTAGCACGTGTTCTGTCCTCTCTGCTGCGGCTTTTGCATCTGCATGTAACATTTCTGATCACAATCATATCTTGTATCTTTCCGTAATGTCATCCAGTAACTCAACAACAAGACAGGGGCTAAACATGAAACCTTGATTTAACCTTTCTCAAGGTTTGGAATTCGTTATATCTCCAAATTTTGTTCTTAGAGAGATACTAGAGGCCTTGTAAATGGAGCTCCCTACCCAGTTAGTGTCTCATGCACTCCGTTTTCCCCTCAAGTGCCGAAAGACCGGATAACAAAAAAGTGTCTTGGACGTCTTTAAGGTTTTTTCCGACGAAAAACATTTTCTTCAGCCTCTTCCGCGGAAATATCTGGAGTTGATTCAACGTCACGTTCGAATAAGTAAGCCTAGTGTCTTGCCTTCAGGGACTCAGTCTTCCTCCCAGATTTCATTAGGAAATCTTAAAAAGTCGCTCACACCTGCTATTCTAAGTGCATTCAGAATTTCCACTGTGAACTGTGAATGTTTTCCCCACGTACAGTTGTTCTGTTTCTTCGCTCTCCTTTCTATTCAGTTTCTTGAAGAGACCTGGGGCTTTTTGAAGGTGGCATCTCTTCCTATACTACTCGTAGATTTGCCCGATGCAGCAGGAGATCAAAAATATTTCGTCTATAATTCTCTTCTTCTTCTACTTTGGATTAGATTTCCCTATCATTTCCTCTGGTTACTGTTATTTTCATAACTTTCTCTTTTTTTCAGTCTCTCCTTTGCCACTCCAGAGATGACCCTCCTTCTATCAGTCTTTTTCGGTTATGTTTATCTGTCTGTATTATTGCAACATCCTGAAGACTTTCTCCTTGACCTTGATCCCTCGATTTATTTTATGTTTAAACAACTCAATCTCTTGGTCTTTCCTTTCAAGTTCTAAACCCTGTTTTAACTATTACTTAGTTGATATAAAACCATATGTAAGGCTTTAAGCCCCCTAATGGGGATGTCATAAAATATTGTTGTCCGATTTAATATACAACTGAGGTTTGGGGGGGGGAGCTGCGAGTGAGCAAGCAGGAGAACTGCCCTTCTGCTAATATCATACAAGTTCAAAAAGTAAAACATGAGAAGAGGGTCATCTCTTGCTAGTAATCGATACATCAAAATGATAATTGGTTAATTAAACAAGACGGTATGTGGAGACAGAAGATCAGAATTTTCCATGGCTTGTTGCGATAACAGAAATTAAAACTAAGTACAACAAACTATGACGACTATGATGATGATAATAATAGTAATCATCATCATCAGTAGTAGTAGTAGAAGTAGTATCACCACTTTTGTTGCTGTGATTATCACTATTATTATCAGCAGCAGCATTTATTTTGTGCTATTTTCAGCCGATCTCAACAGAATTAATCATAATATAATAGCCATTTAAATTTTATCCCTTTGAAGACGACTTCCTATTCAAACCGACAACCATTGCCCTTGTGAAAAAATCACAACTTTGATCCTGATGATTAAACTTTTCAAAATTAGTCGTCTTTGATTGCAAGTCTTACTTTATTTAAAATCTAGAGTTGTACAATGATAGCGAAACCACATTCAATATTGCTGATACCAGAATAGTAAATAACTTGTTGAACCCACTGTTTACGTAATATAACTATAAAACACTAGAAACCGTATTTTTCTTACAAACAGCCCCAAAGCTTATTTATATTGGGGGGTTCGGATGCGTTACTTTATTAGAGGGCGGTAATAGTTTTGAAAATTGAAAAAATAAGAGCTAAAAATGAAAAACTCGACCTAAATATGTATTTTTTGAAGGATAAATTATTACTATTTACATATAGAGGATATTAATTTTTAACATGATTTTTGGATCCTTTGACCCACTGGTAAGTCCGCAAATGTCATCTTTAAAAGTTAACGCAGTATTTCAGTTTGACAAGTACAATGACGTTTTTTGACTAAATTGTTAGCCCTTCTACTAACCCAGTTTAAAGTCACCCTCAATCTTGAGTAAACCTGAAGCCATTTAGTCCAATATTCTCCCTGTTCGGTTTGAAAAATATTCACTTAAGACAAAGTTAAAGCAATATGATATACAAAATGTCATGAATTATTATAGGATAAATCGATCAAACCACAATAATATTATTTATAGAAAAAAGGAGGAAATTTTGCTGAATTTACTTGTCGTGTTTACATTTTCTTTGCAAATAAAACTATAAAAATCTCCTAATCAATTGATTTCTTGCAACGTGGAAGTGCCACCTTTCCAATTTTTCCCCTTTGTCGATGATACTGAAGCTATTTAGTTGCTATGCTTACCGATATTGATATCAGTTGCAATGTCCATCAATTGGCCCCCAGCTCCACAAAGCAATTGCTAAGTGACAGTTTTCACCAGTTTTATTTCTGCTTGTTGCAATTTCGGGTTATAATTATCAACTGGTATGGGTGGTATTTTCTCCCCCTTGGGACCCCTTTTTCCTTTACCCTCTCAATATTGATTACCTTGTGAGAATAAGTTCACCGTGTGTTTCCAATGTGATTGATGGTCGGGCCTTCTTATCTTTTCTTATCCCTGATATTTCAAAGCTGGTGAAAATCAGCATTCTGCTGCAAAAAACCATCTGTCGTGTTGCACAGTATTAAAAATGATACCAGCTTATGGAAAAATCAAACAACTGGTTCAAAAATAGCCGCCTGAAGTAGAACAATAACAAAGGTTAACACAGAGTGCTAAATGCTCAATGAACACATTGTTCCATTTATGTACCAATATTTGTGGTACGAGGCGAAAAACGTATTCTTTAAAAATCATTTGTTCTTCAAAAGTATTGTAGGTGTGAAAAGCAATACTGCCATTTTTCACGCATGGTGATTAATCTCCTGGGTGCCTGCACTGATGCCTGCTTTGTTCAAAATCCATATTTCAAACCAACGACGTCAAGACATCAGCACGAATTTTTCGCCCACTTGTCAGAACAGTTTAAAAGTTTTTCATTTCACTTGCTCGTTCTTGACTGTAATCTTGAAGATAATACCACAACAACAACCAAAATTATCCCTTTCACTCACGATTGTTCGTCATGTTTTTCTCACAAAATCGTTTTTAAAATATACCGACAAAGAGCAAGTCTTTAAATCTTTAAAAAAAAGTTGCACAGGGCGAGTATAATAGCAAGCTTGTTGTGCGCCATGAATTTTTAACTAGCCAATAAAGAGGACCCCCGTGGTGAAGGCGCCAGTGAGACTGTGTAACGAATAGGACTCGATGGGACCAAGGCGATGGCCTACTAAGAACAAAATTATGGACGGAGGTGAGCAAGAGTCTTGGCTGTGATCACAAGAACGAGTTTCTCGCAAATAACTGAGAATGTTGAGCTATGCTGGTGATCAAACATCCCTTAGTGAGGTTAATGGATAACAGAAGGAAACGAAAACATGATATTTGTGAAGAATAAGACACGAGAACAGAGAACGATCGTGTAAAACCTTGTGGTCTGAGTTCTGTGGCTTGGAATCACGCAGACTTTTTTTAGTTTACTATACAAAAAGTCTTCCCACAGAATCTGTCAGGTTTCTTCCAAGTTCGACAACATAGCTGCTGGATAAAACATGTTATATTTGTTAAAGATTGTTAGGAACAAAAACAGCACAACTGCAGTTCAGAAAACTACCAGGTTATTATTGAAGAGGAAGTGATAGTAATCTACTAAAATAGACCTGGATAAAACTGGTCGAATCGTGCCTTTCAACTTTCCGTAGTTGTAAACGAGAACCTTTAGTAAACACCTAAAATATTGAGGCCATTATTGGATTTCCGAATTGACCAATAGCGCCGAAAGTTAGACTGTCAGACTAATCCGCATCAGGCGCCCCATCATGTAGTTGTGATTAGAACACCAGACCAAAGTCAAGATACATATCTTTTAATCGGGATAGTTTGTCAAAGAGAATTTAAAATTAAATTAAGTTATTCAACATTATCAACTTCTGGATTCTCCCAACCGTAGCCACAGGACTGCCTTTCAAGTGAAGTAGCAACCTGCAGGGCCTTATATTTCACAGAACAAGATCAGCGGAGGGTCAGTGTGGTGTTTAAGGGAAAGTTTTGAGGTACTAGTAAAGGGGAAGAAGATATGTGCATCAGAAAAAGATGAATATCAAAGGAGGAAAACGTAGTCATAATAAAGAATGTTCATCGTCATTTTTTTTACCTAATAAACGGAGACGTTCTTGTACACACTCATTGGATAATATTAAAAAGTTAGCCGATATATGTGCTAAATATATTGCTGAGAATTTTCCATACCAACAGGTTGAGGAGGGATTGTCGTTACCTCATATTCCAGAACCAATTCAGGAGAAGATAGTATTTTGGGCATTTCCACGTAAGGAAGATGATATAGCTTTATATTCTTCAGTTCAAACACATATTCCAGCAAATGAATTTAGCAAACAACCCTACCATGCCGGATCAAGGCTAGTTGATTCTGGAAGTGTATCAGATGTTTTGCAGATCGGTAAGTGAGTTTTTTTTGTCCCCCAGCTTGTTACCTGCTTTAAAATACCAACATTTAAAAGCTATTTTTGGCAGTAATTTATATTTTAGTATAAAATTACCGAACTTGTCAGATAGTTCTACATTATTTTACACTTATGTGGTCTTAGGATTTCAAATAAGCGTAAATCGTATAATTCAAACGCGTTTGTTAAGCTAGATATTTTCTGATTACACTCGTATCTTTATAATTAAAATAGTTTCGAAGAGAACGTGACCAGGTAAATTTTATTTCTATGGCAAATATATATTTAAAAAAAATTCCTGTTGTATATTCTAGGACGAGAGTATAATTTCTGTCTAATTATCCTACTTTTTTATTTAGTACCGGGAAAAGGAATAATCTCAACCAGCGTATAACAACTTGACTGATTTTCGTGGTTACAGTGAATCAGTTTTAGGTGAACTAGTAGAATGTACTCACTGAATCAAGGAAGTTATGAGCAGTTTTTTGTGAACTGAACTACAATTTTTTAATTATTTAAAAATTTTTTTCTGTGATGCAGTTTTTGAGAAGACTCCAACTCTATTACCTAGTTTGTTTTCAGTGAGGAGGAACTTGGAGAAAGTCCTTAAAAATTGTAGTTGATAAACAGACATCTGTTTATGTTACTTTCACTGACAGGGATGGTTTTCCTTAACCTAGTTGTGTACTGTGGACACATAGACCGTCAGCGTTAACAAATGACTTAAAAAAGCCCCACTATTCTTGTCGATTAAAGCCTTGATCTTTGGTATTGCCGCGAAATAGAAACCGCATCGTTTTCATTGCGCCCCAGTGTCGCCAGATTAATCAGAATGAACGGAAAATGGGCTTGTGTTTGGTTGAAACTCGCCAAACTCACTAAACAAAGTTGATCGGCTTATTCCATCTACTTTGATGGCAGTTAGAAAACAAATTTTGTCTGGTAAGAGTATATTCTAGTTAAAAGAAGCCCTAAAGACATGCCCTTAATAAATAGATTCAGTTGTTCTGTACTCGAAAGCGAAGTTTATAAATATTAATTCTAATTAATATATGAAAATATGGAATGGCGACTAGTAATGGAATTTTTTAGAACCTCGACATGCCTTCTATCTAATATGATTTCACGAGTTGTATTCATTTCGAGCCTTGAATTGACGTCATCATCGTTCTCTTTTTATCTATTTTTCTGTGTTCATCAAAGAATCCCCGTCTCCCAATTGAAGAAATTGCAGCCCTTTTCATCACTTCTATTCTTTGCCATCAGATCCTATTGTTCCATCCGTCTTGCTTGGTTTAAGTAGAGTACTCTACCTTGGCTAAAACTACGTCGATTGTTGGGTTTTTTTCTCAATGCACCCACTGCAAATCGTGACCAGTTAGTATTTGCTTTGCATAAGATGCCTTTACCTACCTTGCCCCCGCAGTTAGAGGTATGCCAATGAATGGCTGCACATCGTATTTTTTGCAGATTGAAAAATATGTTTAAATGTTAAAATTGAGCGTTTTGTTTAAACCATAATAATTTCGTAATTTTCATCCCATCAATTTGAACTTTATAGTATATTCTCGTCTGTGACTTGATAGTATTAAAATGTCTCGGTGTTTCCAGCTATAACAGACTACAACCTTATCAAGGTTGCGCAAATTTGGTAATATCGACAGTAAAACATGCTATGTGTAATGTCGCTTGTTAAGTGATATCCTGTGTACAGTTTTGTACTCCCATAAATACCTGGTGAGCAATTTTCGCAACACATTCCACTGGAGGATTCAGCACCCTCAAAAAGCCAGGTCATTTTCAAAATGCGTAGGGGATCCGTAGCTCGCTCCCCCATTTGACGGCTTTTTTTGAAAAATTGTTGATATTTACGTTGACAACAAGGTTGAAAGTATCCATTTATTTTTCAAGAGCCGCAAAAGCCCAGAATTTAACTTGTCACACCTTGTTTTCCTTGTTTGGTTCAGAAAGTTTTTCGACGTTGTGCACCCTTTTTGAATACCGAAACAGTTGTTAACCACATACTTGCTTTGTCGAGGCAAAATTTGTTTGCCAACCGTCAGTGATTGTAGCCCCCGCTACAGAAAATTAAGTTTTTCAAAAGAAACTAGCACATCGAGTGCTTTCTCGAAATGGCAACATGAAAACGATTCCGAACAGAAATAAGTGTTAAAAGTGCCACGTCTTTAACTGCACGACCTCACAGATAAAACACTTTTACCATTGCCTTCCACATTTGTTTTTTTTTCTTCTTCCTGCCATCAGCGCGTTCCCTTGCATGACCTCCCCTCTTGACCTTAACTATCCCCTCTCTTCAGCTGACCCAGAACTATTAACTCACTTTCACTGACCATCACAGCTTTTCGTAATTTTGATTTGGCAGTCGTCTGGTGGTGGTTCTGATGAGGGGGGGGGCGTGAAATTGTAAAGCGCGAGTGGTACACACCAGAAGAAAGGGAAAAATGAAAGAAAACTTTTTGAGTCCAGGCGGTACGGGTATTTGATCAGTTTTTGTTTTTTTGGCGATATTTGATTCATCTGGACGAGGAATTTTGAAGAAAAGAAGCCGCCGGTGTTAAGGATATAACGGGCAGACCAAGAGGGGGCTTTCGTCCTCCAGCGTGTTGCTCTGGTGATAACGGTAAAAAAGAATGCGGAAGGAAGACCTGCAAACATAGGAAGGGCCTTGTATTTCTAAAAATAAGGATAACCTTGTTCATTCTGAAAGGGGCGATATAAATACAGGATATGTTCAGAAAAAGTCAGAAACTTTGTTTTCATTTGGGAGCTTTGAAATTGGATTTGTGTAAAAGGAAAAGGTTTTTGTGTGTGCAACTGAGAAAAAACTAACGATTTTTCAACTTGCTTTATGCATGGAAACAAGTTCTTCCAAGTTTTGGAGGGATTTTTGAGAAAGTTTTTTTATGAGACAGACACAGAGACAGAGAGAAAGAAAATGTTGATCCATTTTTTAGTTTTTAGGGGTTGACTATGTATTTGTGAATGTTAAATTTAATGCGAATTCGCTGGCATTTAAAATGTGTACATATATTTGTAGTTCATATATCTGTAATGAGTGCCTGTATATTTGTTATGCACAGGCACTTGTGTTGCATACTTTGCGAACAAATTCTTTTGTAATGTCAGCGTTTTCGTGTTACATTTGATATGGGTTAAAAGCTGGGTGTTAGTTGACGAAAAGCTGTGTATTTGAATTTGATGAAATGGTGCAAAACAGCTGGTATAAGGAGTGTTGCAGTAGTAAATCAGGGCATCGTTGTAGCAATCGAGGAGTGCGTGGCAGCAGGTTTGCTACTTTTAGTCAGTGAAATGTAAATATTGTTTGTAATCATTAAATATGCCTTGGCAGAAAGCAAATGTGAATAAGCGTTTTGAACAAGTAATAAAATTGTTTGGATGAGTAAAACCTTTTTTTTTCGGGTACAAGCTCAGAAGAGTGTTGTAAAATACGGGTGGTAAATTTACAGTGGTATTTGACTTTATTTGCGTTTAATCCAATACCATTATTGACAAGTTGGATTTTTATAACTTAAAATTTACTTTACTGTGTACATTTTTTCAAGTATCTTATGTGGTACAATCCTTTTTGGCAGTTGTTATGACGATAACAATGTCATTTTGGTCATCGTGTTTATTTTGTCGAGAGTCAATTGTGCCCATGAGCTGGCAAGAAACAAAGCAAATAATTTTCTATAGTTGGCTTCTCATGGTCTCTCTGCGAGAAGCCTTTTTACGATGTGGAACAGCAGGGCAATATTCTTTAGGCTTCCAGTATCGAGTCCCGGCGGTTCAATCCCAGGTCTCTACATGCGGTGGCGCCATTAAACAAAAGATACTCAGGGTGACTGAAACTTACAAGGACAAAAACCTGATTACGTTAGTGAGACAAAACAAAAACCTGCAGCCTTGTTTGATTGAAATCGGCTTAAAACAGAGCTCGTGCCACGCTATCGAAGTTCTCAATTGCTTCATGGCTGGAATCCTACATTCATGAAAGCAGGAGCTCTTGACTTCACACAGACTCTGTCTTCACCTAACACCAGGGAGCAAGCTGTTTTAAACTCGGCAAGAATTTAAATGTCCTGTGTCAAGGTTCCATTAGCGAACGTATCGGTTCGTTTCAAATCAACAGTTTTCAAGAACAGATGTCGTGCAAACAATATACTTGTCTCAGCCGTTGAAACACTTTATTCGAAAGAAAAATTTAACTTAACAACAACGTCTTGATAATATAGTTTGAAGAAGTAAACAGTTCATTAAGGCTAAAATAATTTTCACGGCTGTTTATTTTGCGAAATTCACACTATTAATGTTCTTTTCTTCTGGTCGTTCTAAATAAGCATGTGCGTGAAACCCCAAAAGGATGATGATCGCGAAATCAGAATCGAATTCATTGATGATCATCAGTTAAAATATATAATCCGAGTGCCATGTTTACTTGACCAGTAAAAAACGAGACAGGAGAGGATGCTATCCCTGAAACGAAAACTTGATATGTTGCTAATAAATTAAAAGAGAGAGTTGCTAAATTCCACAGCTTTTTAAAGTTGTAATAACGAGGTTTTGAAATTTACTTTGACTATTAAAGTTATACTTTTCTTGTTATACCGTAAAGTAGCTACAAGATTATTTTTGCAACAAGCAGAGTTGTACATATGGGGTGCAATGTCAGTAGTGAATGTAACATAATATTGCGAAAATCGACCAAAAACTTGCGATTATTACTGAATGTAACATTACTGGCCATGCCGTTGTGTGCACTGACAGACTTGAGTAGTAACGATGCAGAAGAAAATTTTTAAGCGCGATAAGTCGTAAAAACGTTACGATCGGGTAGCTCCAGAGTAAGGGAGTTCTGGGGTGGGGGTGGGGTGGGCATGTGTTGTAAGGAGTGGCTGAAATTTTTATGTTCAAGATAAGAACTAATTTCCACGGATAACCTTTGGTTATCCGGGGAAAAGGTTTTTGCTTAACTCAATCTTGTAAAAGTTTTTTTCAATATTTATTTTTGAAGTCTTTTTTACACTGTTCAAAACTAAATCAGCATGGTTACTGTGGTTTGTGGTATGTGTTTGGTGTGGTAAGAGATTTGGGTATGATGTTTTGCAACTATTGTCTCTTCCCAATGCTAAATGGACAAAATATGTTAAATTAAGGTTTGATTATATTTTCAAGATATTGCTGGTTTATATGTTATATTTTAAGTGCATTGCAGAGATATTTCAAGTAAAGAGACGAAATAAATGTCAAATTTGCAACATGTTTTCAATGCCATGTGATGTTTGTTTACCCATACAAAATCTGCATACACACAGAAATCTTCTTTCCTGAAATAACTGAAAGTGCTTGGGAAGAGAGAGAATTTTTTAGCTGGGTACAATCGAAACCTTGCCTACATAAAACGATTTTATTTTATTTGGGAGTGGTCACCCAATTGTTAAAACTGCAGTTCTATTTTTCTTAGATATATACAGATACAGGGTCAGAGAGGCATGCTATATATATTTGTGTAATTTTGTGTATTCGTATCAAAAAGTGCTCAATGCATATAGCAGAAAAATATACACAAGGTAAAACACGAAAAATAACAACTATGATTGCAACTAATAGTTTCACGATATTGCCTGATGATCGAAATATCGTGAAACTATTAGTTGCAATCATAGTTCTTATTTTTTGTGTTTTACCTTGTGTGTGTATACATATATATATATATATATATATATATATATATATACTCTAGGAATATTAACATACATTACATGTATATACACTCCGGGAGGATGTTAAAAATTTCTACTAAACATCGACAAAATGAGCTCACTACTACAGTAGGGATTTATACACGTTTATTTAAATAATTAGGAGTTTTGGTGATATCCAAAGGTTGCTTTAAAGTTTCAACAATTGAAATGTGCACAAATCATGAGCATTTTACAGGGGTTTTTTTGTCATCCTTGACCGTTTTATCTTGGGTTTTTTATGAACCACAGGCGAAACCTGGTTTTGGTACCCAATTTGATAAAGAAACATGTGTTGAACACGAATATCAACAATTATTCTATGACATTATTTTTGTAAAATGCTTTTGACGACTTTTCCCCTTCATTTTTAGGGTTTCATTTGAGTGGTATTGTCAAGGACACCCAAGGTATCTGTCAACAGAAAAAAACCTTTTTACACAACGTAACAGTGACATTTGATCGTTGTAAAATAACGTCCGTTTCATGCACTTGCAGTCACCGAAGTGTACTTTGGTGTTCACATGTAGTTGCTTTGACATTATATAGGATTCGTTATGCATCTTCTGTACCAATTAGACCGCCAATTTCTGAAGCGGTTCTTCAGTTGAAGACCACGCAGCTACAGAAACTCGTACTGAACTTAGTTAATATACACCATCGTGATATTTTGCCCTCCGTGCAAAAGTTGTTAGATGATCTTGTAAAACCAGATACAGAGTTAAGTCGTGCGCACGGAATTCCGGATCCAACGGCAGGAGCCTGTCTTGGAACCGAAACAAGTTGGTATTTTAACAAAGATATTATCAGGCAAGAAG
Organism: Morbakka virulenta; assembly: GCA_003991215.1. Lineage (NCBI taxonomy): Eukaryota > Metazoa > Cnidaria > Cubozoa > Carybdeida > Carukiidae > Morbakka > Morbakka virulenta. The sequence continues at coordinate 405,182 of RDPX01000428.1, read as the reverse complement.
TTAGGATAGGACTTGCACATGGAAACACCGGAAAACACATTAACTCCCTTTTTAACAAGGTAAGCGGTCGAATACTGGTACCAGAAAACAATGTTTGCTTATTAAATATTGCTATTTCTTTTAAGGGACAGTAATTGGACACGAAGCAGTTGGGGCATGAGGAATGGTTATGCAGCAGTGATCTACTGGTTTCGTTACAGGTTTCGCTTTTACGCATCGCCGTAACCCCAGACGAAATGCGCGAATTAACGAGAGTTTTTTCAGATACACGTGGGACAGGTATAAAAACCTTTGCGACAAAACAGTGTCGATCAAGATCCCTTATCGCATTAGCTCCTTGCATTTGTGACATCTGCGCTTGTTGAGAAAAAACTTTGTGGAGAATTGTAGAAGAGTTAATTGTTATATATTTTTATGACCCCATTTCCAGCTTCTGTCTATTTACTTTATGGGTGGGTACAAGACGGAAGGATTTACCCATGGTTTGCACGTAGTGTAACAATAGGAGGCTAATAATGCGTCAGAAGTCGGGGGGATTTTTTTGTATATCCACACGTACTATACCCCTCCTAGTGGAAAGTAGATATTTGTCGGTGATATTCTCAGCTGTGTATTTCCTTCCATTCATAATGAATAAAAAGAGAACAGTTTACAGATCATGGGGCCTAGTCGTCACTGATCAGAGACCGGCTGTAATATATATAAGAATGCCTTAGTGTTGGCGACAAAAAGTTTGTGTGGAAGGAAACCCATTAAAGCCCAAATTCGCATGAATATGTTACAAGTAGATTTTGCTGGTGTGTTTCACTGTTGTCAATATTTGTGGCATTGACTGTGGTGCAGTTAAGGAACCTAGTCATATTTTTTGGTGGCCTAGAAATTTTTGAGTTTTACAGTTTGGCACCATAAAAGACATTTTGAAGTCGCTGCATATTTTCAAAGATCAATTTTGAAGTTCACTTCATTTTCTGGTGGATGTGAAACTTATGGTCGATATTTTGAATTAACAGTTTTGCGTGTCTGAACGTTGTTTACAAATGTTCGCCGAGTTTATCATACTATGAAAATCTGTGTTGACTACGAGATTTTAATGCCACCATTAACGAAGTCTACTTTAAAGTTGTAATCAGCTTGGGCTGTAGAAAACGAAACTAAAAATGACATGGCATCAGTATTGTATTGTTTCAAAAATCAGTAGTAGACTACAGCAACGTTTGATAAGTGTTTTGAGCTACATTCAGTCTATTCTCTTTGGTGTTTTCATGGTGACGCACTGAGAAAACTACTTATATCATTGTGATTTTGATTTCATTGGCTTGTGTTAGCCCATAGAAACATACAGTGTTCATTGAAGGTTTATCTCCAGTTGATCATATTGTTTTAACTCCACATAATACATGCGGTTGTTCCATGCCGTCAGCCTGTCTTATCCATTGAATCGGTAGACGCCATTTCTATTCTGTGTGAATTTACATAATTTACATTCCTCATGGATCCTGGGGACGGTAGCGCCAAGGAAGCTGAGCTCTTTGAATATTTGATGCCATTCCATGCGGGTGCATTTCACTTACAATCGCTCCCTAAATAACAAGCATAATAGACCAGTACTAACAGGGTTAGGTTAATTCCGAATACTCAGTCTGAAGTTATCTATTTTTTATTACACTTGGCAGGTCATTGGAAGCTATCAGAGTTATCAATAAACTGAATTATTCTAGCATGATGGTAGAGCTTAGTCGCCTTCTGTTTTTAAAGATATTGACTAGCGGAGCACTTGATCTTGATTCAACTCAAAACGTTTAAAATTTTTTCTTACCTTTTATGGTTTGTTATCGTTCTTGTAATTTCTGGTTTTTGTTTTTGTATTAATTTCGTTGTGATGTTTTTTTATTCGATTTTAAGTGGGAAGGAAGGGAAGTTTAACTACCAAACTTTGAATATTTTTTTATTCATAAGCAGCTTAGCTTTCTAGTAGGACCTGAAACTGTTTGTTTTTCAATCAAATTTTTAGTCTCAAGCTGCTTTTCTATTTTACATTTTACATTATATGTGCAGTAAAAACTGATAAAAATCTCCCAAAGTTAGCTGTAACAAAATTATGAAGGAAATGTACAAAGTGAAGTGGAGGTGTAACCTGACCAAAACATTTTCGTCATAATTGTAGTAAAAACAGTTTATTGAAATAAAAGTATTAAAAACAGGATATGTCAAAGTAATTCATTGGACTAGTACATCATTGTTTGAAGAATTTTTTCACCACTACTGATATTGTCAGATGTAAAGAACTTCAATTTATTTTATGAATGATCAACATATACACTTTACGCAAATACATTGAATCAAGATGAGATTTTTAAATACAAATTTTCAAACAAGCGCCATCTATTTTACGGTTTACGTTTATACATATCAAACCGAAATGCACAGAAGGGGAGTTGACACTGGCTTGTGATGGTCCTTAAGGAGGAGAGGGTCATGTGTTAAGTAAAACTGAAAGAAAAAGCAGTAGTAATTATTCTGGGTTTTACACGCTATAGGGAATATTAAATTACAAATGCCTTTACATGTCTCTATATATAAATATGTAGTATCATTTCAATATATATTGTTCAGACTTTCTTTTCTGTGAAAGTCGAGGTCGTCGTTAAAAAAACCTTAACTATTTTAAGTATTTTAGAAATGTAACCTTGACTTTATTTAGACTTCGCTAAACAAGTGTAAATATAATTAAAATTTTTTTTTATCTAGAAGGTTCAATCAGACTCGATTGAAAAGACTCGAGTTGTATGTCCGCTATTTAATTCTCTGGTTTAGTTTACCACTTTAAGAGTCATTCCCCTTATTGCACGGTTATATAATGTTTGTGGTTGACAATTCCGTTTACTGGGAAAAATAGCCAATGAGATTCGTGCATACAATTATCAATTTATGAAGCATGAATAACTCTGCATGCGAGGCATTATTGACAAATGCTTCTAATAGGTATTTACAAGGACTTCCAGAGGTGAAGAATAGGCAAGAAGGATAATGGGCTTTTTTAAAGAACAAGTAAAATACAAGGGCATACCGAGCGCTTCAGTCGCATTTTGACTTACCTTCGCACGCACCAGCATGAGTTGTATGCCGTAACTGCTATGTGGGTTGAGCGGACTTTAGTATCCATAATGTTGTCACAACATGTGGCATTTTGTAATCAAACTCAATAAGCCATCTGTTTGCTTAAAACGAGTCTTCACATGTGATTTCATTGTGTCTTTACCAACCAATAGCCGAAAGATGTTTACTTGTTATTCTACTTGTTTACATCAATATTTTATTGCAGGTAGTAATTAGCTTCGTGCTCGGCATTTCATGGCTTGCTTAAAAGATCACATCGGGACTCCCCTTTTGTATTGCAACTAAGGTTTACCTGGAGAGCACGACACGTACTGGTGGTAGTTGTATTATCTGTTATTGGTACATTTGCTACTGAGTCGGCCTTTTTCTTGTTTGGTATTCCAACGATTTGAAAGCTTTGAACCAAGATAAACAGGTGCTCTTCACACCCAGAAGCCACCTTTTCATCTGCCCAGGCGATACCAGCAGGTAACCTCTATAAAAATAGAGTTGGCCACTGGATAGTTCGATCGATTTTTGAAATTCCGGCCCCTTTAGATTTATATATATTCTATGTATGTATATGTATGTTTATGTATTTGCTTGCTTACTGGTCGAACACAGATGGTGTAATATTCTACCATTTGCTTTACAACTTAATGTAACTAACACAAATAATCCTCAATAGGCCACATCGGTATTTAATACCTTAAACAATTTACTGCAGGGGAAAAAATGTAGTCTTTTCCTTGTAAAAGTAGTGTCTCCAAATTAATATTTTGGCCATGAATTGAAAATCGAGTAATTAGTGATACTTGGTTTAAAAGTTTACTGGTAATTTTTTTGAAAACCACAGTTGTGCTTAAAGATTTTTTAAAAAATCGAACTGTTTCCTTGACCACTTTATTCCACGGTCTTTTTTGTTGTTGCAGGTACGCGAAATGTTTTCAGCCAAGGATGAAAACGCAATCAGTTTACTTTCGGTGTTGACAGAAGCGTTTGTTGAACATTCGACAACATCAGAATGCCAAGAGAAGTCATTTTCAGACAAAGCTAGAAAACTGTGGGACTGCTTAACTTCATTATGGGTTTGTGCGGTTTTGAGCCCGAGAATTGATGCCAATGAAACACGAAAGCTTCAGGCATCACTGGAGGATTGGAACCGGCGTTTGTATTGCTCAGTCGCATTTCAAGTATCAGACACTGAAGTTACTGAAAAAACAACACCATTTACATTTGCAATCAATGCATGCTCCTGGGACGACAGTTTTATACAAGGTAATTAGAGAATAGTATAAAATTTATTGTAGAAATATTGTATGTGAAAGATCAAAGACGGAAATGTTAATTCAAAAGCAAGGTATTATACAGAATATTCGACACTGTATCCCGGGCTCTCCAGTGGCTTCTCATGTAGCCGCTGTTCCTTCCAGCTGGTAAGAACTGGTACTATAGTAACCAGCAGACATTTTGTACTTTTTGTCATGGCCAAGTGGTTTTCCGTCTCCAGGTAAGAAAGTGCTGAAAAGAGTAAAGTAAAAGGTGCCATTAAAAGACACTTGTTGAGTTTGTTGAAAATCGTAACGTTAAGAATAATAATCGTAACGACAATCACATAACCTGTTTTACGAAACTTCTGTGTGTGTGTGTGTGTGTGTGTGTGTGTGTGTGTGTGTGTGTGTGTGGCTATCTGTCTCTGTCTGTCTGTCTGTCTCTCTCTCTCTTTCTTTCTTTCTTTCTCCCTCTCTTTCTCTCTCCACTCGCACACATACACTCACACACTGTCACACACACAGGAAGGAAAAAAGAAAGTACCCTTTGAAATAACTTGTATACTTATAACCAAATTATTGTTTATTAACGTAAAACAGTTCTTAAAACTGTACTTGTGTATAGAGTACTCCGGTTGGAAAGCTTTTCTTTACCATTTTTTAGATGTTTATGTCAGTCTATCTTCGCTTATATGAATTTGAAAATTATAAGAATGAAAAAACATTTGCCTGCATTTCAAATATTATTACGATTATGCGCAAGCATCNTTCTTTCCCCTCTCTTTCTCTCTCCACTCGCACACATACACTCACACACTGTCACACACACAGGAAGGAAAAAAGAAAGTACCCTTTGAAATAACTTGTATACTTATAACCAAATTATTGTTTATTAACGTAAAACAGTTCTTAAAACTGTACTTGTGTATAGAGTACTCCGGTTGGAAAGCTTTTCTTTACCATTTTTTAGATGTTTATGTCAGTCTATCTTCGCTTATATGAATTTGAAAATTATAAGAATGAAAAAACATTTGCCTGCATTTCAAATATTATTACGATTATGCGCAAGCATCTGTGTATACCTCTATGTATATACATTCTGATCATCAAGAAAAATAGTTTAACATTGAAGTCTTAACTGAAATTGGGATGCAGGAGGATATTTATGATGGACATTTTTCATTTATCCACAAGAGCATTCATTGTTGAAATTGATGCTTTTTTTTTTGTCGTTAGATCATTTCCTTGTTTCCTTGTATTCTTGTTTATTTACCTTGGCATTTTTCAAATTTCAGGTGATGTCATTGCAAGTGCTACTTATGTAGACGTACTTCGATGTCATGGTTGCGAAAAGGAAGCTTTAGAAATGGCAGTGAAATCTGCTGAACTTCTTCTTGAAAAATTCGATGCTGCATCAACATCGGGAGCAGACTGCAGTTCAGATATGGAGGAAGGGGGTTGGCTAGGCCATTGTTTAGATCCAATAAACATAATTTTTGATACTTTAAACATTGATAAAGCGAAAGATGAAAAAACGAAACATCTACCACTTGCCGTCTCAGTTGCACTTTGTGGTCTTTCTCAAAGGCGTTACCTTCCAACTAGTTCGTTTGGACAGCTAAGGATGTCTCATCGTGAAGAACAGTTGTTAACTCAACTTGAATGTTTAGATTTTGAGGACGAACATTTGAAAAGCATTTTAAAGCAACATTGTGAACTTCTCCTTACGCATTCACATTCGATTCTTAATAGCGATAAAGAATATGGAATCACTTCAGCTCATAGCTTTGCTAGGTTTCTTTTTACCAAAGCTCTTGGAGAGAATTTCGATGTTGCTTTTCATCTTGGCCTCAAAGCCTTACCATTAACCTCATTTCCTGAGACTTCACAGGCAAGGCCATCGACAGAAAACCAACCACCGCCAACACAGTCGACGCCGTCTTGTCACATACTTTCACATTTGCAGTCTCAACAGTGTGAACTGGCTGCAACCATGCTTCGGAGCTGTTGCACATACCCATTTTATCTCTTTGCGGTTTTAGAAGAAATAGTAAATGAAGTTGAATGCCCGACACATTTGTATCGTTTAGCAAAACTTGTAAGGTCACTAGTACCTGTAGTCCCTGGATCTGTAATGCAGGATTTTCTTAACGGAGCCTTTAAACTTGGACTTAAAACAGTAGAGCTCACAATTGCCTCCTCGTCATGGGAGCGCCGGGAAATGGTAAGATGGCTGGTTTCATGTGCCGTTTCCTGTGGGCGTGAGGCGGTAGAGAGACTTATACGTCATTGGACAACGTTGTTTACTGCACAGGAAGTCCCTCGTGATGTAGCATCAGTTTTAACTTCACGCCCAGTACTATGTCAGTTGGGACTTAATGAAAGAAATCAAGACGGATTTTTAGCGGCTGTAAGAAGCATGGTGATCGAAGGTTCGATTCGTGACCCATCGTCATGTGCTCTTTTTGCATTAACACTGTGCGAAAATGATAAAGATTCTTTCGACTTAGCTTGTCAGATCGTGACAGAATCATCTGTTAGATTAAATGCATCGAAATTGTTTGCCATTGCTAGGTACTTGGAATCAAAAGAGTATTTTAACAGAGCATTTAAAGTTGCTATGCTTGCAATGAAATTAGTAGATATTGGTAGTGATGATGAAACTCATCCTGCTGTTTGTGACATTCTGTGGGGCTGTTCTTTAGCTTGTTCACTTGGAAAAGACGAGCTTACCCAAGTTATGCCAATAGTTGTGAATTGTGTTCGCCATCCGTTACTGCTATCAGAAATAGCAAGACGGTGTGTGACGTCACCTACGCTCGGCTGCCATAGCAAAAGTAAAACATCGAAGCTCAGTTATTCTAAGGAGCCAATAAGTCGTTTACTTGCATCAGCGCAGCAATTATTTGTACAGGAAGTTCAAAGTAGACTGCAGAACATTACTCCAAAACAATATTTATCATTTGTTTATTATCTTAGGAAAGTGAAATCTTCATTCACTTTAACAGACGATGGACATGAACAGTTTCAATGGCTGATGGATTACATTGCTACGTCCCAAAGAGGTAAAAAGAAGCTACAAAGACTTATAAATGAGAAGCTAAGCGATTCAAAAGTGGTGTGAATATATTACTATAAAAGTTTTATCGATTCTATTTGCAAAGAAAACAGCTCATTGTTGGGGCCATCCAAGGCTACATGGATAAGGTTAAGACCTAAACCACGTCCAAATATGTAGAAGCTGAATAATCATGAATTTTTCCAGTTTGAGGTGCAAAAGAGTTGGCTTTTCTTGTAAAATATAATGTATAACTGAGCGATTATCCTTAAAAGAACACTATTTAAGAGAGTTTGTAATTATTACTTGGATATGAAGTTGAAAATATAATAGGTATAATTCTGTTCCAAGAATTTTAAAGATGGCATCATTTAAAAGAGTTCAGAGTGAGTCAGATATTTAGTTATGGAATTATTTTATTGAAATGGAATTAGATTATTCGTAAACTTTGTAGCAAATTTATGGTTAGAAAAGAATATAGGTTACAGCGTTTTTAAAGGTTTTTATTGGGCGAGCACCCATACCACAGCCCAGTGGCCGTTACTATCAGAAAAATATGGTGTCTGATTAGCAACTAATGGGAGATGTAAAAATACCCTCACCAATGGCTGTGGTTTATTTTATTTACATTTTTTTGTATCCGACAGCCATCCGCATCGAAATTTATAGACGTTTTGTGCTTGTAACATTTCTTGGTGTACAGGTATTTGAAAACGTCAGAAACCTGTCTTATGCAAGATGCGTGTTTGCCATAAAATATAATGGTAGACTGTCGTTCTTTTTACATTTTTTTACATAAACTCATCCGGATAGCAGCAATAGCATCTGAAGCTGCCAGTAGCCCCCAAATAAATTATATACTTCAAATAAAATTTTAAAGAAGGTTAGAATGTTTACTATTATAGGGATTAAAACCACCCTTAAAAGGTTTTCTAGCAGAACTAGGCAAACAAATTGTAAGTCAGGTTGACTGACTGCTTTTAAGGCCCCAAATAAAAAGGTAGTGAAATAGTACGTTTTTGTTTTATTCCCGTTGCCATAAATTTGTCGAGGGCGACCACGACAACCGTCTAGAACATTTGTGTATATAATGTATAGTGTAAATGTGTGTTGAGAAAGGTCTTGGTAAAAAAACCCTGGTGATCACAAAGGAAAATATTCACCTTCGCACCTGTTCAAGATTTGCTTGGTGAACATATTGTTAACATTAAAGCCCGATGTTTTGACAAATTTCCATTTGATGTTTAATTATTATTATTATTATTATTATCATCATCATCATCATTGTTTTATTGTTTTTCTTCTTGTTATCCTTGCGATTTCCTGAAGGGTTTCAGGACAAAAGGCTGCTGTCTTGTAGATAAATCAGAATTAATAGATTTATTCAGGGTTCATGGACGGTGCCTAAACCTGCTGACTTCAATTGTGTGCTGACCATCTCTTAGTTAAGGGGTATACTTGGTGTGGTTAAGCCAAACAGTAAGTCGTGCAAATGAATCTAATAAAAGTTTCTAACAAAATTAAGCGATCTACTGTAAGTTACCAGCTCAGAATAACCCACTTTATTTATGCTGCGTCGACTGTCTCAGTAGGGTGCCTGAGGCCCGGAATATGTACAGGACTTCGCTTGAATTAAAAGCCATGTCGTTTTCGTTCAAGTTGTTTGAGGCATACACTGGAACTTTATTTGCTAAGGATGCGTTATTTGTTTTGGATGTGAAGGTTTGTCTGGGTATTTAATTATTATTTTCCGTTTTGTTTAAGTCTGAAATTCAGTAACACTGCCATTTCGAAGGATACAACATTTCTTTCAAAAGGGAGTGCATCATGGAGAAGAAGTTTGTTTACTGTGCTTTTCCCCATCCTGTTTAATACTCAGATTGCATATACACTTGTGAAACTAATACTCGCTATGTAATTAATCTCCTATTTCCCCGTTTTTCTCCCATCCCCACAAATATTTAACAATTTTCTGATAGGCTCTCCCCCCCCCCCTTACCCCGTCACACTTCAGACAGAATACTTTGAACTACTGAAAGGTTTTCACACCCGCTATTGCTGAACCTTTCAATTCCCCATTACACTAGAAGTTTGAGTACGTGATTTGGGTCAAAGGAAACAGAGGACAGATTTTTAACAAAGTATTTCCATATCTCATCAGCCTTCCACTCCGAAACGCAACTCTCATCAAACGAAATTAAACGACAATTCATACCAAATATGCTAGAATAGTGTGCTTTTCACACTGTTTGCTCGACACCCAACTCGAAATTTTCGCCCAATCTCACTTTTTACGTGTAATAAGGCTACATAAACCACAGCCAACTACCTAACCACCGATATAGGCTACAGGCTCCTCTGCCCTTGAATTATAATCAGTAGTAAAATTTTGATACTTTCTCGTGTGCGTTTTTAAAAAGGGTTGTTATTGGTGGTGGATGTAGGTTGGGCACAGTCATAAATAGTATTTAATGTTAATTTATAACATTGAGGAAGTGATAGTTTTTGCGTTGTATTTGGTGGCTTTTAACGACTTGTTAAGTACTGTGTTGTGATTATTTGCTCTTGTTGTTTATTACATTCGGGATTTATCGTTAACCATCCGGAATAGATTTGCCAAGGAAACTTTAATGGCTGAGCCAGCTTTAGCATCGAGGTGTGTTTTAATTTTACCGGCCTTTTAACAATATATAAGCAATTCAGCTTGTGGAATAGGTGTAAGGAAATGCCAATTTCAATCTTTTCAACCATTGTACATTTCGACTAGCTGTATGTATATATTTGAATCATTGGAATACATACATTTCAGAAAAAATATACGAGTGAAATACCTGTAAATTCTAACTTTGAAATTGAATTTATGCTTCAGCAGCGCGCTTTTTCTTGGTTTGAGAAACTTTATACTGGACTTCATCTTGTACATATGAATTATAGTGGTCTGTAACAAAGAGCACAATTATGCTTTCCACTTGCAGTGTATGACGTGAAAAATACGCAGCACATCTTTGAAAAATATCGAGAGTTAAGCGCTGGAAAATCAGCGATGCTCAGAAGTACCTCTCAACTACTAACGGTTAGATTTTGAAAAAACCGGGTGGGAAAACGTTGAGTGAGAAAAGATTTAATTTTTGTACACCCATGCAAGATAATTTTTCCTTCAAAGGGGGATTACCTTGTGTAAATGGGGGTGATTTTAATTAGCAACTTTAAGTTGTAAATCGGATCCCACCGCCTGTTCTCGGCGTTAAAGACAGACAGGCCAGCTGCAACGGAAGTTAAGTGCCGACGTTGTGCCATTCACAAGAGCATCTGATTTTATCGACCTAAAAATACAGTTCTGTGTGGAAGGCTTTCTAAAATGAATAATGGCGAGCACGTTGACACCAAAAGATGGTCGATATCTGATCTAACGTATATATAATCAGATAACGGCCTATTGCAACAGCTCTAAAGAAATCCCTCTTTGGTGCTGAAGAAAAACGGATGTTAAATAAGGGTTTCAGCCCAATGCCGTCGAATAGCCGTCTCGGAAAAGCGTCCGCCAATAGCTCCTGTTTGCATTTAATGCAAAGCTTTCAAAATGCGTGATAAAGCTCACTGTGGTGTTACATCGGGATAAACAAAAGTTTACCAACACCGTTTCAAATTTTAAATACCAAATTCTTTTCGAGGTTTTAATTTTGAATAGTACAGACATGAAATTTTACAAACAAAATGACATGCGGATAACGGTCTTGATTGAACTAGAACTTGGCTTTTTGGGAGGCGTCTCCAACCACTGGGCGGCACCGGGCCGTGGGGTGACAGCATTATTTTTTTGGTATTTACATTTTAATAAATTTTAGTGTTCCTGGTTTTTATTTTTAGTTTTGATGTCTAAATTTTGTACGAACCAAAATTAGATGAAATTTAACGACTTAGAGGCCCAATGTTTAAGTTTTTGTAAACATGCCACTTGTCCATGCACCGCTCCTCAGGAAGTTCTTCAACTTTGGAACCGGTCCTTGGCACACAAAAGGTTGGGGACTACTGCTATTTTTAATTTTTTTTTAGTTTTAACGTCATTTTCCCCCAGCAATTGGGGCTCAGACGGTGCCCTTCACAGGGACTTTGATTTGGCAGTGAGGAATTTTTTTGGCCGGATGCCCTTCCTGACGCCAACCAATGGCTTTTTTGGGGGGGGGGACTACTGCTATATTAATATTAATATATTTTAATTTGTAAATCTGCCACTTGTCTATTTACCGGTCCTGAGAAAGTTCTTACACTTTATAACCGGTCTTTGGCAGACAAAAGGTTTGGGACCACTGCTATGAAGTAAATAACGCGAGAAGCAAGGACAAATGTATCTTTACGTTTATGACTGGGGTCTTGACGATGAAAGGGGACCGTTATTTAGACGATTTAAAGTTATCTGAATCCTGTTATATACAGTGTTTATTTACACAGTGTCGAGAGGTAAATTATTTCTTTCAAGCCACTTTATATGAATCCAGTGGAATACGCTAAATTTTTCGGACCTTGTTGAAAAAAAAATTGAATAATTTTAAGTTTGAGTTGTCAAAACATTTCAACTCTATAAGATAAAATCGGGTAATATTTAGGTAAAGAAACAGCAAAAATATGACATTTGCTGGAAAATATTGATTTGTTTAAGTTTGTTTTGTGTTTTAACGTCATTTTCATTCAATAACAGGGGCTCAGATGGTGCCCTTTGTGGGACTTAAATTTGGTATTCAGGAATTTCTTGGCCGGAAACCATCCCTGACGCCAACCAATGGCTTTTTCCTTTGTGAAGTTCCAAAGTTGCCCGGTCAGGAAAAAGAACCAGGAACTTTTTCGTTTCTGTGTAGTTGCACTAACCATTAAGCCACGGCTCTTCTGTGGTTCGTTCAAGTAAATGAGAAAAATATTTTAAGAGGTTTTTGTGGTCCTGTTGTTAAACGAACAGAAAACCCTACAAGAGGTTCCCAGTCCCAACCACGGTCACGTCCCTGGAATGACTGCGCCCCAATTTTTTTTCTCTATTTTTAGTGGCTACTGCCTTTGTGCATGTTTGGGGAGGTAGAATGGGGGGGGGGAAGAAGGAATCGATAAATCAAAAGAATAGAGTACGAAGAAAAAAGTAAGACAAATAAGCCCCTCTGCATTAAAGTGGCTTCAAGCCTTGCTTAGGATGAGAGACCTGAAAAGAACAAAACAAAAAACTTGTGCTTTCGGAGGCCATGAGAGTCTCAATGTATTTTTGCTTAATTTTTATTACCTTTTAACATGCATCTTCAATCGAACCCTTACTGTTTTCTTAAATGATATGCAAAACCTTCATATCATATTTCTGCAGTATTTCTCACATAAGTGACGATTATCCAGCGTGTAATAGACTATAGATTGGGGGGGGGGGGCTAGAAATTGTGAAATCTATTAAAATCTTACATAACATACCCCTTTTCATGTTCTCTTTTTAGGGTATGAAGGAAATCTATTTTGTGATACGAATGTTGCCCCAACATGTGTGCTTGATAAAGAGATTATGGTTCTGCTAAAAGTAATATTGCCCAAGCTGAAGAAAGTGAGACGCTACCCAATTGGATCAGAAGAGAATAGCCTTTTCACTGTTCATGTTGTTTCTTGATATTTCATCACGGAGACAAGAAACGGTACATACGCGAAAAATGGAGTGATACAGTTCAATGTTGATATTTTTCGTACAGGCAGGAGAAGGAACTCAGAGTTAATTCGCATTCTAGTGCTTATTTGGTTAGATTAATTTTCTGGTTGTGCCCTGTGATGCTTCGCCATTGTCACACAATTCTTTGGACTGTTGCAGCAAATTCGTCACTCTTGAGCTATGTCAGGATTCGATAAACAAAAACGATCACACGGTTCATGAGCAGACCATCGCAAATCGGCTGAAGGGCGATTATTGGAAGTTCATACAGTTAGGCAAAGGTGAAAAACACCACAAACCTGCTGAACGGAATGAATTGTAGATAGAGAACCCCCAGGCATTCAATGATGCTATGAAAAGTAAGGCTTACGATGCAAGGACATAAAGTCTAGAAAAACAAAAGCAACTATAAATAGAATTTGGTGTGAAAATGGCTTACAGGGAATGTAAATTTTATAAGGACCATTGTAATGAGAACGTAATCACCACATCTAGGAGAAAAGTTTGTCGTGAATGGTCGAAATAAAAAATGAGTTTTGGTGTACGCAAAGAATCAATAGAGAAGAAGCAACTTGGCGCAACAGAAAAGCGTCATCGTCGTCAGTTTGTTGTGAGTAAGATGGAACATCTGTTGTGTTTTCGATACAAGTGACGAGTAGTTTTTTTCTAGACTGTGATTCCAATTTTTAACGTTTCTCTAGTAATTTGAGCATGACTCTGTTGTCTACTAAAACGGCGAGACACAAAGATAAACCGTTTACATTCACTGCTTCAGGGATGGACAAAACTGCCTCTTTCCTGTCAGTAAAAATTCAAAGTGGAAGACGTACCATTACTAGAAAAGTAATCCACTGTGTGGTACGGTGTTTGGGGCCATATAAAGTAAGTAGAAAAGACCGAGCATCTATCATGGTTGTAGCACCCCATCTTTGGCTAAAAATGGAGACAATCAGATGATATACAATTACATTAAAAGTGTTTCTTCAACTGACACTAAAGGTGATGATATGGAAGGTTTGGCTGGTCAGTTAATTTTCCTTTTAAAATGTTATGAACCAATCTTACGTACCAACAAATTACCGGTGTAGATATGGGTTCACCATTAGGTCCGGTCTTGGCTAATATAGTTGTAGGCTATTATGAAAAACAATTATTCGAATCTACATATAATATAGGTATTCTTATATATTGTTGATTTCCTGATAACACTTTTCGTATTGTTAAAAATAAGACACCATTATGTTCATGATTAACCATAACAACTTCGATCTATTCTTTGTGTTTATCGCTAAAACAGAACAGGACAGCTGTTTACCATTTTTAGATATTTTAGTGGAAAAAACTCCCACCTTTTTCAAAACCAATGTGTATTGAAATTTTCTATCTAACATTTTGTCAGGAGAAATAGTCAAAATTAAGTACATTCTGTTGAGAGATGGTTACCGTAATGACGTATTAGACAAAGGTATTTGGAAAAACTTTCTAGTTTTAAGAATACTGTCAAAGATAGCCCCTAAAGTGCCCTTTATTCCTCAAACTACCCTGGAAAGGGGCCTGGTTTCCTCTAAATTCGAAAATTAAAGTACAAGGGCAGTTTTCAAATGCTACTACACTCAAAATAATTTTTATTTCGTGAAAAACCCGTCCCTTTTCTTCAAACGATGCCTTGTTTGCCACAACATCCTTAAATATGTTTGTTTACCAGCTCAAGTATCGGTGGTGATGCCGGTACCTAAGCTGGTGGTACATCCTTAGAATTGATCCATGGAACAAAACAACATGTACCTAGTGTTTACAGCGAAAAACGTTTGTGTTCATAGAGTTTGGCCAAAAGAACAGTGCAAGACTGCACAGAATTGTTAATTGTGATTCGACTGTAACTTAAACGTGGATCAATAAATGCAGTAAAAATTTCGACCTAAAAACTTCAAAGTAATTGGCAGAACCAGGTCTGCCTTTAATACAAATAAAAATATAGAAAGCATGCTCAGTGTAAATTTAGAATAACAACTATCACCTACTTTTACTAGATAATAAATTTTAGAAGCAAAAGCAATAGCTAGTATTATTATTATTATTATTATTATTATTATTAGTAGTAGTAGTAGTAGTAGTAGTAGTAGTAGTAGTAGTAGTAGGAGGAGGAGGACGAGGAGGACGAGGAGGAGGACGAGGACGAGGACGAGAAGGAGCAGGAGTAGGAGTGTGAGTAGTGGAGGGAGGAGGAGTAGTAGTAGTGAGAGTAGGAGTTGTAGGGGTAGTAGTAGTAGGAGGAGCACAAGAGGAAGTAGTAGTAAGAGTAATAGGAGTAGTAGGTGTAGGACTAGTAGAAGGAAGAGGAGAAGGAGTAGGAGTAGGAAGAGGAGAAGCAGTACCAGCAGTAGTAAAAGTAGCACCAGGAGAAGAAGTTAGTAGTGGTAGTAGTAACTATTTGGTATCATATGTTTAATAGTAGTGGTAATGGTAGTAATCATATTTGTATATACACTCTTTCTTTTTACAAGCTGTCAATATCAGAAGCTACATGTTACCTTTTCGACAAATTGTTCCATTTCATCCTTTAATAAAATTTTCCTTCCAGATACTAATCGCATTGACAAAAAGACAACATAAATAATTTTTCTATTAAGTCGTTTGCAAAAGGTTTTCATGCTTATTTTTCGTCCAATACATTCATTGAAAACAAGCCTCTTTCAAGTATTTACAACTTCCTTATCATTCTTTTTGTTCTGATACAATTGCTTACTTTTACTCATTTCTGATGGTTAAGTATTTTCGTTTGCATTGTCGTCATCATAACCATTATTTTACCTATTTTTCTTCTTTTTATTATTATTACTATTATTATTATTATTATTTTTTTTTTTATCGAGTGGTTACATACCATCTAGTGGTGGATGGGTGAAAAACCCACATTCAGCTCCCAGCAACAAGCTAGGTAAGGTAAATGCATGTACTGTAGCCACAAGAGTCAGATAAATAGAAAACCAAATAAAAAAATGGCAAGGTAACTTCAACCTTGCAAGTGCCACCCCACAATCAGTGAGGAAAGGCAAATTGATCAAGGGGTTTTTGTTGTATGACAACAACTCATGACTACAGCACTACCGACTCCTAGCCTGATAGCTGACAATACATAGAAAGATATGTTAGTATTAGTTCTAAGCCTGATATTGCAGCATTGAATTCAGACTGGATATTTGTTATTGCCCTGTTTGGTGACAAAAACAAAAATAAGAAGGCACAAAAATCCATGTTATAACCTATGCAAAAGAGGATTGTTATTAATATTTTTATTATTATTATTATCATTATTATTATTATTATTATTATTATTATGATGATGACGATGGTGATGATGATGATGATGATGATGATGATGATGATGAGAAAACATGCTTTACAATGTTTGTATACCTCAATACTTTGAATATGCCGGGTTCAAGCTCTGATCCTAAGGCCAAATCATGGATAGAGTTCTTAGTAAATATGCAGTTCCAGGAAGCACTGTTTTCTGCAGTTCCTCGATTCTAATATGTGTTTGTTCAACATACCGATTTATTCCTTTTCTAATAAGCCCAAGAGCTCCTATTACAACTGGAGGGACAGGCGTTTTAGTGTTCCACATTTTGCTGATTTTAGTAGTAGTAGTAGTAGTAGTAGTAGGTAGTAGTAGTAGCAGTAGTAGTAGTAGTAGGTAGTAGTAGCAGTAGTAGTAGTAGTAGCAGTAGTAGTAGTAGTAGTAGCAGTAGTAGTAGGTAGTAGTAGTAGTAGTGGTAGTAGTAGTAGTGGTAGTAGTAGTGGTATTAGTAGTGGAAGTAGTGGTGGTAGTAGTAATAGTAAGGCTGATACATCTGGGTCCATAACTGAGCGCTAAAATTTCTTGCCAGTACCCTAAAAGCCAAATACATCTTCCCCTTACGCTGACTTGCGTAATCTGTTTTCTATTGACCTTATATCAGTACTAGTGATTCTTACTCTCCTGATTTACTTCTTGTCAACAATAATGTGTAACTTTTCGTAGTGGAGCTGACTATAGGTTTTGAAAGTAACGTAGAAGCAAATGCTGAGTGTAACTGGAATAAAAATAACTCGACATGCTTGAATCAAGATATTCTAGTCTCATGTTTGTAACTAATTTGATCAGTTTTATAAGAATCCTTGATCATTCACATGTCTCTAATAAAAGGTGAAACTCTGTGGAGATGAATGTTAATAATCAATGCTATCTCATTACTAAAATCTTAGTCATAATCATTTGCTGTATTTCCTCCATTTTCTGTTGTTGCAATAAGCCATGAACAAGTCCTGATCTCTGTTATTAGTCCCCTTGCTATCTTCCTTAAGAAAGCTATTACCATTTTCTTACACTAGATTCTTACCATATGTTCATTAGTAATCAGTATTGGTAGTAACATTTTTTAATTGTAAACAAGCCAGCTAATCAAACCTTCCAGTTACTAAGAGGTTTGACATTGTATTCAAATACCTTGAAAAAACAAAAGAAAGAGTTTAAAAGATGATGATGGTGTTGATGATGATTACTATTATTATTATCGAGTGGTTACACACCATCTAGTGGTGAATGGGTGAAAAACCTGCATTCAGTGCCCAGCAACAAACCAGGTACGTTGAATGCAGCCACAAGAGTGAAATAAACGGAAAACCAAATCAAAATAGCAACATGACCTCAACCTTGCAAGTGCCGCCCCACAATCAGTGAGGAAAGACACATTACTCAAGCGGTTGTTGTTGTATGACAACAACTCATGATCACAGTACCACCCACTTCTAGCCTGATAACTGACAATACATAGAAAGATATTTTAGCACTAGGACTACGTCTGGAATTTCAGCATTGAATTCAGACTGGATATTTGTTATTGGCCTGTTTGGTGACAAAAACAACAATGAATAAGCACAAAGAGCCATGTTGTTATGTATGCCAAAGGGCATCTGTTATTATTATTATTATTATTATGTACGGTTTTCTTATGAATGCTGTTTATTTACAATAACTTACCGGGTCACACCCAGTGACCTGAGGCAAGCAAAGGTTTCTACGAGCAACTTAATTGTTCAATAAATGTGGAGTACAAAAGAAAGTATAATACAAATAGGATTAAAAATTGTATCAAAAAGTATAAAAGTTCTTGTAATAAATTGATTCTTTATGTGGACAAAGATTTTCTTAGTATATTTGCGGTGCTGGTAAGGACAATCTTTTGTATCTCCTGTAGGTTATGGTTGCCCGGAATTTTCGCAAGATGTTTATCTGTTCCCTTTTTAATCATTCCCAAAGCTCCTATTATTACTGGAACCGTTGTTGTTTTAAGATTCCACATTTTAGCAATCTCGATTTCAAGATCTTTATACTTGCTCAACTTATCAAACTGTTTGACGGAGATATTTTTATCATTCGGGATGCTCATATCGATCAATGTACATGTTTTCGTTAGGTGGTCTTTAATAATGATATCTGGGCGGTTAGCTTGAATGGTTCTATCAGTATTAACCGGAAAGTCCCATAAGATGGTAACATTTGGACCATTAATCACTTATTATTATTATTATTATTATTATTATTATTATTATTATTATTATTATTATAACTATTATTATTGTAGTATGAATTGAATATGAAAGCAAGAGTTTCATATCTTCAGTAGAAGTAGTTTTTACGTTTTGTGAAAATGTTTTTCTCGCAATATTAAATCAGTTTATTCACTATTCCCAAATAGAAATTTATAGCTTGCACCCTAACATAGTCGTTAAGGGAGTTAGAGGAATTATTCAAAGGATTTTGCAGGACCACATAAACTAAGCTTGCATTTTCTATCGATTTCTAGATCTTTAACTGCTTGTGCCTAACATCTGATGTAAAGAACTACAAAAATTTCCGCGCATGTTTAACCAAAAGTTAAAAATATAATCTTCTCAAACCTCTGATGTGTCCTGGATACAATCTAAGCAGCGAGAGAATCAAAAAAGATTGATCCAAATTGAAGTATAGTAATAATACCATTCAGCCTACACTGTGATCAGTTTTCACAAGTATGAAAAAGAACATTTTTGTCAATGTAACCCTAAACAAAATATCTCTATTCGTTATGGAGAAAAAAGACTAGGAATCTGTTTTCAAACAACTAGCTGGTTTCACTCCCTTAAAACCATGTTTAATTAACAATATAAAACATTAAATGCTATATCATTCTGGTATTCTGAACTTGGCAATTCTAAATAAACGGAATATCTTTGTGTCCTATTTTTTTAATTTCAACTACTCTTATATTTTGAAGTTTTACGTTAAAAAATGACATTACAGGTGTAGAAGTCGAATGATTTGTATGTCAAACGTTTTAGTGTTATTTCAATGTCACTCCAAAACAACTGTCTTCTTTTTCTGCAGCCGTCAAGTGAAAAGAAATAGTTTTATAATTTAAGGTTAGTGTATGTGGAAATTGTCGGTAGGGGAACAAGAAGTTCTTTCAAATACTAAGGACTTGTAATTAAAGCCATAACTCGTATTACTTAGAAATTGGTGATTTGAAAAAGTCGTATTAATAACATGCAGAAAAAATGAAAATAATTATATTATCAAATAAATTAAAGTGTTACGACTTCATTTTATTGGTCGCGATTTTAGGAAAGTTGGAACAGGTGATTTCAGCGGACATGATGGAAAAGAAAAGAGTAAAGAGTAGATGACGAATGTAACAGTTCTTGAAGTCAACATCCCATTGACAGAAAAAAAAACTAATAAATACTGGTACCAATTGAAAACAAATGAAAACCAACAACGAAACTGCCAACCATCAGATGGACTATTGACACCAACTGGGTTTCGAGAATTTTTTGTCAGATAAAAATTTCTGTACAACCTATGGAACGAATTCCTGCAACAGCCAGAAAATTCTAATGATATGAAATCGGCAATGATAGGCTATAAACCGCATCTGAAGGGTTTTCAATTTTGTTTTCAGACATACTGTCAAGCTTTCAATATGCTTTAAAAACATGCTGACTGCTACGATATGCTCTTACGTTGCAAGACCGTGCCGTAGCGTTCATCAGTGTTCGTAGCGTTCAGCAATGTTCTGAAAACATGCTGACTGCTACGATATGCTCTTACGTTGCATGACCATGTCGTAACATTCACCAGTGTTCTTACGGTTCAGCAATGTTCACAATGGAAACCCTTCACACCATACAGAACAAAGGTAGTTTTCATGTAATAAAACAACAAAGATTGGCTTCGTGGAAGAGCCTGTTTTAATCCCATTACTTTTTGTAATAATGCTTTGAAGGATAACAGATAATGCCTTGACAGATACCAAGGTTACTTCAAGTGCATTTTCCAGAGAACCCTGTCGATGCTTAAGTATTTCCAGTACAGGACCCTTTCGACAAACGATCATTTTTGGTGATTGACAAGTGAGAATCTTTACTATTAAAAGTATTGGAGAGAGAGGATACTTCCTCTGAAGTGAGATTTGTGAGAGAGAAAAATAATTCAGAAAGTAAATAAGTATGATTTGTTGTAAAATTTACGTTCTTCAACGTGTTTAAAGATGAAAGTAAAAGAACACTTTCACTATCTAAGCAAAGAAATAAAATTAATAGGTGACGAGAATAGAAAGCTTTTTCCAACTGTCTGCAAAATATGCAATCGTTTGGCAGTGAACCCCGACTCTAGTTCTAAGGCTGAAAAACGTTTTCAGTAGTGAGAGTGAAAACATAGATGTGACCTACACTGTTAACAGTTGTTCATCTTCATAGGAAAGAACAGGCTTTTGGCAATAACAAACATTTTGATAAATCAAATAAGAACGTGTTAAAGCATAAGTTAAAAATATTGGCAGAAAGCAGTCGCTGAAGGTTTGTTTATTTTTTATTATTCTTATTTTGGGAGTTCTTGTTAGTCTGATACAGCTTTTTGAACTTAAGTTTCGAAAAGCTTGTTTAAAAGACAATATGCTATATTCGATAAAAATTTCTTTTGTTAATCTAGAAATTTCGTTCCTTCCACGTTTAAATACGCTCAGCCTGGCCTGGTTTTCAACCCATTCCAACCTAATATAAGAATGTGAAAACATATGAAGTTTTAAGTACTTATCAAGCAAGCTGTAATTTTCTGTCAGTCCTCCCTGAAGCATTATGGATTGTTGCCTTCCTTTTTAATAAAATATTTAAGTTCTTTTTAATGTCTTCCTTGCTTATTTTCTCTAATTGTTTGCATTTTATTTTTACTAATGTTAAGAAGGAGAAGGAGAAAAAAGAAAAAGAAAGAAAAAGAATTAATATATTATCGTAGTCATCTATTTGATGCATTATCGTATGCCTGTACTCCTAATAAACTTATTCTTAACATTAGACAAGAATGGAAATAAAATGAATTGCAGACACAGGGTTAAAAAAAACATAAGGTATTGCATTTTTACAAACGGTTCTTATACATATATACATGCACACGTACATACATATACGGATCTTACTTATATATACAGCCAGAGTGCTTTGAGAGAGGATTAAGAGAAGCAAATAAAGCATCTATAGATTGATCTGGTACGAAACAACAACAAAATATGAAACTGTATTTTTCATGTATTTGACTGATTATCACTCATTTACGTATTAGAAGATGTACTTTTGTTTGTAAGAACATATTTTAATATGTAAATGACTGATGGTCATTTAAATACGTGAATCCCTCAGTTCCATATTTTGTTGTCTCTTTCCTGAAAAAAATACAAATTCCTAATTTCCTATGTGTTTAAACAAGGGTCATAATAAAGAGTGATCCATGTACTTATGGATACAGAGTGCTTATAAGAACACAATTAATTCACCGTGAATGGTGTTTCCTGTGTTTGATGTGAAAAATAACGCAAAGTTGAACAAAACTAACAGTCGGAAGACTAAATGAAAAATAAGAGACTGGAGAGAAATATCACCAGAAAAAAGCGAAAATACTCGCAAGATTACATTTGGCTAAGCGCTCTGTATGACATATTATAATATGTCATACAGAGTTTATATGTATATTTGTATATAGAGTATTTATATATATATGTTTATATAGTATATATATGTATATATATTTATATAGTATATATATGTATATATAGTATATATATGTATATATAGTATACATATATATATATAT
>RDPX01000428.1:357216-372796 GCA_003991215.1 Morbakka virulenta | reverse complement strand
ATAGATAGATATATATATAGATATAAATGTAGATATATATATAGATATAGATATAGATATAGATATAGATATAGATATAGATATAGATATAGATATAGATATAGATATAGATATAGATATAGATATAGATATAGATATATAGATATAGATAGATATAGATATAGATATAGATATAGATATAGATATAGATATAGATATAGATATAGATATTTTGGGAAAAAGAGGGGAAAGATTTAACAACAGATTTAATTTTGTGGTAGACATCTGTATAAAATATATCGTTTCTGTATGTGTGTAGTAATTTTAGATATATTTTGAAAGTGTCTAGGTAATTGTACTATGATAAATTTCCAAGAAAGAAATTTTTTTAATGATTTGCCATATGTAGGAGGAAGTTAATTATAATAAATATCTTCCTTAGTAATTGTGGCTCTTTCCAATTGCGACTTTTTTGTTGAAGCCAGACTGGAAAAAGTTTCCAGTTTCTTTAAGTTTAACTAATTCGCAAAGAGAGAAAGAAGAGAGTTTTTAGGACTTGGAGTTCGAGGTGAAAAAAGGGATTGTAAAGATTTTAATAGGAAGAAAGAATTTCACGTTAACGTCAAAGTGTGAAGCAGCACAATACTTTGTGAACCCATTAGATTTTACTGCTGAAAGCTTTTCACTGTTGTCGTTAAAAATGATCAAATATTATAGTTTTTCTCTCGCAAAAATGCCTTCGAAGAGGCTTCGTAAAACATTTCTTCTTTTTTGAGTTCAATCTCGGAAAGTATCTGTTGCTTCATTTTCATATCAAACACGTCTGCTGATATGTATTACCAGAAAACAGACGTCCACACTAAGATATGGAACGTGTTTGAGCGAGCCTTCATGTAAAATGAGCTTTAAAAAAATAAAAAGTATACCATCCCACTTATACCTAATGTTAACGCACATAAAATGGAAAATACATGTTGTGAAATGTGCATTGATATTAGGATTTGCTTTGGATCATCATGCTGGCAAAAAAAACAACAACATTGCAATGTACAAATCACTACAGCAAGGCGGGTTATACCCTCTTTAATTTTCTGTATTTGTTTCTATTTTCCCCAAAAGTTGACCATTCTGAACAAATTTTGTTTCATAAACGTTTTCATATCTTCAACCGCTTCCAAGAAAACTCGTTTTAAGGCTCTGATTTTTCCTGCCTTTATGTCCTGTGGTAAAGTGTTCTGGCTCGCTTCGCTCACTCGAACAATAACGGTAGCTATATATAGCAAGCATTTCATTGGCAATATACATGAGGTTCATTACTGTATCTGCATCCGTTGGTTTCTAGAAAAAGAAATGAGTAACTAGATATACGACAAACTCAAACATGATGTATGAAAATAGGTGTAGGTTTTTTTAAAAAGTTAGATTGTTGCTTTGTTTTGAATTGGTTGGACGTCTACTATAATTGGCACGTGTAATGATGTCGTTGTACGATTATTGAGGCAAATCATTATAAATAAAGTTATGCTATTAGAACCTGAAAATACAAACAAAGGTACAAATGTCGTACATTGTCAAACAGAAAAATGAGTGATGTCACTTAGAACACATGTGGTCTTCAAACATTGGTTAGACTTCACGGTGTGAAAGCTGCCTCTGACTGCTTTCAATTATTGAAACAAAGAGAACCCCTGCCTTAACACTCTTCCCCCATGTATGAATGTCTTTTGCAAAAAATTTGATAAATTTTAAGAGAACGGTCACCCTACTTGTGAATAACATTAACTCAGAAAGACCACAAACTCGTCGTTCAAACCAGTTTTTGCCATTTGAGCGTCAAAGTAATAGAAGATGCTAAAGTGGCAGATGTTTTCAGTCACTGAAACTCTGTTTACTTCTGCACTGACCTGGCAAAGCTGAGCTAACTTTTGGTTTTTGAAATTATTAAACATAAGTTTCAAAACATCTAATATTCAATGTGTTGAGACGATAAAGAGACAGTCATTTTAATATTAGTACTAATTAGTCCGGGTAATTAATGATGAAGCTGTGAAGCGTTTTCAAGAAGAGTTAAAATTATCAGCTTGAGTTGAAAATTGCGATATCCAGGATTTTCACTTTTTCAGGTAGAAATATTCAACATGAAAATAAAAAGCTGCACAGTTATACCAAACAACAATTTAGTAATAAAGAAAATTTTAAAGTTAAATTCTGTCACTTCAGGATTTTGATAAAATTTCATGTGCTTAAAAATCCAATTTTACTCCATGGGAATGTTTTTCGAAGAAAAAATACATTCTATTACAGATAATCAAGTGAATAAAACAGAAGATGAAGGATACAAAAAGCTATTATTTCAAAAAGCAATTAATACTTTTAAAACTAATTTCAATGTTTGCAGCAGCAACAAATAATGTAAAAAAATGCTTATACAAAATCGAAGGCAACAAAGTTGTCTGGAAATTAATATTTCCCCAAAACGATTAAAGATAAATTCTTTTTTATCTTTCTGGCTATTCATCTTTCTATTCATCTATCTATCTATCTATCTATCTATCTATCTATCAATATATTTATCTCTCCATCCATTCATGTATCTTATTTCCCAACTATCTATTCATCTATTTATCTATTTATCTATTTATCTATTTATCTATTTATCTATTTATCTATTTATCTATTTATCTATTTATCTATTTATCTATTTATCTATTTATCTATTTATCTATTTATCTATTTATCTATTTATCTATTTATCTATTTATCTATTTATCTATTTATCTATTTATCTATTTATCTATTTATCTATTTATATTTATCTATTTATCTATTTATCTATTTATCTATTTATCTATTTATCTATTTATCTATTGATCTATTGATCTATTGATCTATTTATCTATTTATCTATTTATCTATTTATCTATTTATCTATTTATCTATTTATCTATTTATCTATTTATCTATTTATCTATTTATCTATTTATCTATCTATCTATCTATCTATCTATCTATCTAACTATCTAACTATCGTCGACCTATCCACCTATCTATCTATTTTTCTTTCTATCTATCTATCTATCTATCTATCTATCTATCTATCTATCCATCTATCTATCTATCTATCTATCCATCTATCTATCTATCAATCAGTCTATCTATTTCTCTATCTATTTCTCTATCGATCGAGCCAATGAAACATTACGGTAAGGATAGTACTCAAGGAAAATACTCAATATATCAAGCGATCTAAAGTCGGGATAACTGTCACATCAGCCCAACTGGAAAGGAGAAAGAAATGACTTGATCTTAACTTGATTTTAACCCTCATCCTCGAGTGCCTTTTAGCCTTGATGTGTGGTGATTCCTCAGTACATAAAAAAAATCTTCCAAGAAAACAAAATGACTTAACTTTTTGTACTACCTTAAAAACAGGCGTCTAAACTGAAAATGCGAGCATTCGTGCAACTTATACTCTCATTTCAGATTAACAGAATTCAAAAGACATCTTCCGCCACACAGTCTTTTAAAGTAATTATTTTTTGATAACCAGTAAAATAAGTATTTTTTTTATTGGAAGAACAATTTAAGTTAGTGTAAGGAAAAACTGAATTAGCAGTCTTTTTTAAATTATTTAAGATATGATCACTTTGCTCAATTTGAATTGCCATATTTCTTGAGATTTTAAGGAAAATAAACAGGTACTCATTTCCACTATCACCTCCAAATCTTCCAAGTTGATTTCATCACAATATTAGGCACAATCTATTTTGTAGAAGTCACCGAAGGCTGCTCTGCATATCTTACAGGAAATGAACCAGTACCGGAACGAACATATTAAGTCATATTTTTGTTTTGTTTCCTATCTGATCTCTTTCCTAGTTTCTGATTTCTGATTTCAACATAATTGTTTGGTTCAGTATACTTAAATATTTTGCCCTTGTAGATTGGAATAAAGACATATAATGGAAATAAAATTTCTGTTTCTCTTTAAATAAACAACGAAGGGTTTATCCGCCAATAAAAGTTTAGAAATTTACATATATATTTAAGAAATTTATATATATAGAAATTTATATATATACATATATATATATACATATATATATATATATATATATATATATATATATATATATATACCAGTATCGAAGTGATTATTATTAGCTATCGACAGTGCTCAATAATATAAGAATATCAGAGCTATCATGTGGCGAACGACAAAAAAATCTACAAAACGTAGTTTAGAACTGTCAGTTTCATGTTTTCACAATCACCAGGTAAACAAAAACATACATATATATGTATATATATATATATATATATATATATATGTATAAACAAACAAACCTATTCCAATTCCTTTTTTTACATTGTTTTACTTTCTTTGATGTTGTTTTGTCCCTGTATTTGTCTTATGTCCTGTTTGTTTGTCCTGTTTAGCAAAATTGCCGATTTACATCTACGGCCATGAGCTTAGCACTCATACTATATATATATATATATACAGTGTGTGTTTGTCTGCTTTATACTTGCTACCTGCAATCTCTGTGTAGTTTACCAAAATTTAAAAGATGCAAGCATACATTTGCTATATCAAAGTTTTTCACATTCGTATATTTCAACTATTAAAGCAATATAGAAACTAAATAATATAGTATTCTATCAAGTTTACCACTGTCGTTTGTGGGGGTGTTTTTCAGAGTATATATGTTGGTATCTTCCATCAATGTTGCATAGCATAGTTTTGATGCAGGAGTTGGCCTCTTTAACTTCTTTAGTTTTACCTTCATCTTACATACCACTGATATATGGTCACTTCTACAGTCTGCACAAGGATATGTTTTCCCTGGCGTATCACTATCTTGTTCATGTCTCACTTTTGCATTGAAGTCGCCCATCATGGTGATATCTATAGGCTATCTGGTGCAACGACTATCATCATGCCCTTCTCACACTCGCCAGTTTTTTTAATTATCTGTCAAGTGTTTACGGATCTTTTAAAAGAATTTTTGACTTTCTCTGTATGGGTCCATGGAAAATCTTTATTGGTTATCAGCAATGTTATTATGTAATCATATGATCGTGAGTACTGACAGAGACTGCGTTTCCTTCTTAAAATGCCTTTGAGTGTTCTTATTAAACCCATGATTTATATTTTTGTCTAAGGTGTAAGACCAGAAACAAAAGTATGAGAAAAAATATCAATGAAGAGAATATAAAGGTTAATATCATTTACTTATCTACTTACTCTCTTACTTATCTGCACTAGACTAATTTGATGGCACAAACAAAATTTTTCAGAAAATACCGATCAACGGCAGTGTCTGACCAATCAGATTGGTTACAACATGATGGTAAGTTATAGATGTAAGAGCTTTATCATGTCATGAGTCGTAAGCTTTTTCCGAGCTACGTTTAGAGAGATACGTCTCCCATCGCCAGGCTGTAAGCTGTCAGCTTTTAAACTCTTCCTTCACGTTAATTTGTGCCAGAATAAGTTCTTCCCAAAGAGCTTCTACGGTTAATCCATTTTGTTCACTCCGGGTAGCAGCAGCCACAATTTCGATGCCATTCACCATAACTTCTTCCAGTATCCACGATGTAAATCGTACTATGTAGGTTGGACTTCCGACCACATATGTATTCGCTTCAAACATCACAAAAACTATCTCAAACGAATTTTCTCTTCCAACCCTCACGATTCAACATCACATTTCGCATTCATCTCCCTTGAGTTCTGTATCGTCCTCAATGATCTTTCTAAGTAACAGCTTTGGTCTTACCAACCTCCCTGTTTTCCCCTGAAGTCTAAAGGCAGTACAAAATTTTCAGTTTCTTTCTGCCTTGCTATTTGACCAGCAAAAGCCAGGCACCATTGTCGTACGGCCATTTATGAAGGAGAGTTTCTTCTGTAAAGGATATTGTTGGGCGTCAGTGATTGGGATGGTATGTTGGGCGCAAAGTGCAGTATTTTCATATTGTTACTACAATTTTCCAGTGCTTTTGTTCAATAAAATATAACAAAAGTGACAAACACTAATTAAAACAAGGTGTAATAGTGAAATTTTCCCAGCGTCTCCACCTTTGTGTAGGTGTTGCTTCTCGTTTTAATAAATCTTCCTATGAATGTATTTTTTTCGTCGGACAGCTAGGTTTCGGAACTCTTTGGGTTCTGAGTGCTTTCCTCCTTTGTATGATTTGAATGTTTCAAGTCTAAGGTCAAATATTATCTTTTGACTTCACATAGTTTTTCCCATTCTTTTCACAGTTTCGTACACATAGTGGTTCTACGCCTTGTATGGGTTTTGATCAGAAAGAAAAGAAAATTATCAGTTTATCACCGAGCCTTTTGACTCACAAGCTATTTAACAACGCTGGAATAAGTGAACAAAATTTTGTTTCTGTAAAGAAAGCTGACTAGGATGGACACAAAGGTGACTCGCTTCTCACGTTAAAGTTAAATCACTCAAAATTAGCAGGAAAAGTCCACCAAGCTATAACTGAGAAGACTTGAAAAGGAATCAGAACTTTGGAAACTAGACGAGGAATGAAGAACGTAGATTGATACTCATGAACGTTGGTGAACCTGGACAAAGAGTTTGTGATATTTTTAATTTTGATTTGTTTGATTAGCTCTAAAACCCAGAATGCAAGCCTTTAAATTTTTACTCGAACTTACAGCCATGATGAAAGGAATGTTACCAGTGAATTACAATAAAGGGAGGTGTCAATTTTTCTGACACATTGTAATGACTTTCTTCGCTTGTTATGTATTGGTTGAACTTTAGAGGTATTAAGTTAACCAATGCCATAACATTGTCCTTTAGAAACAGTTCACAGCAGACCCACCAGAAAGAATGTTCAGCAGATATTTGAAAAAAATTTTTTAAGGTCTTTCACCCTAAGAAAGGCCTTGAAGGCACTTTGGCGCAGAGAGTTGCTTTTCTTATCTATATTTTTTCCTTTGTACACTTTAATCTTTTTTAACTCATTGATTTCTTTCCTCTACCAACTCTATCTCCGAGAGCATGTACATACTCAGTAGTATATCACTTATAATGGAGAAACAAATTGGGCGCGCTACGTCCAGGACCCCGGCCGAAGTTCGAACCCCAAACGTCTTGCATGGAAATCTGATGAATTAACCACTCAGCCACTACTGTAGTAAATTGTAACAAGGTTCGAGTAGGGCGCAAATTTTTAAATTTGCATGTGCTGGAAAAACTAAAAATTTAGAGAGCAGTACCTCGAAGTCGATGTGTGAAGCCAGTGATTACATTATAGATAACTAGCCATCACCTTTTCTGTATTCCTTTACAGAACTGGATGACTTGTTAACGAGAGATGTGAAAATGGCTCATATATATTGTTGGATATGTGTTTCACGATGACTCTTGTCTGAAAGATACCTAAATTTATTATGAACAATATGGGTAATTTATTATTCAACTAAATCAAGGTGGGTACAAAATAACAAGTGACTATGTTTGTCAGTGGGTATGTTTTTTAATATTGTCAATTTTGTATGTTGAAAGTTACTTTGTAATGCATTTTTGCAAGATAGAAGTAAATATACAGCAGACTAGAATGTTGTCAAATATATTTTTGAATGACTGCTTAATGTAAGATCTTGTCAGTAGCCAAAACAGTCCTGAAGCATTCAGCAAAGTCAGGAAAGTTAGGAAAGACACTGTTACTAGTCCAAAAGTTAACATGAACTCCTTTCAAACTTGGAGCTGGAGAGTGGCTTGGATTCGAGCCCTTACTGAAAGAGCCAGAAAGAACTGTCTAGCAATACATCTGGGAAAAGAACTCCAATTCATCAAAACAATTGCATCATGGAACCGTACACGAAAAACGCTGTCAATGGAATTATTGGACGTTCGTTAACAAAATAAAAGTCCGAAGCTGAAAACTTAACAAAAGACGATGCAACCAATGTTTACATCATTATGTAGGAGGGTGGGTTACCACTTAACAAAGAATTGTGTCAAAGAGCTCAAAAGGTGCACTTAAAAAAGGTTAACTTTGTTATGTGTTACTCCACAACCAAACTTTTTCTCTTCACCGACAGAAAAGACAAAATCCTCAAATTATCAAAATCGTCTGCAGTGTATCAATTTTCTTGTCCTGGTTGGAACGAGTCTTATATTGGTAAAACCGATCCAGTATTACATGAACGTACAAGGGAACATTATACACAGACCAATCTGCAATTAAAATACATATTTACTATCTGCTATCATTACACTATACGCTTATAAACGACAGTAACGACGATGACAACAAAGAACTAAAAGTTATTTAATTCGCCAAAACACTCAAATAATTGATCAATCCACAAACTGAAATATTCTCCTATTCAAAAATGCTCCCTACATCAAAGAAAAATCACCTTTGTTAAAAATTATGTCAAAATATTGATGGATCTTCAATTGTTTCAAATTGATTTTTATTCGTTTTGCATTTCATTTTGAATATTATGGATTTTAATTGGCTTTTAATGACAATAGCTTATAGATATAAGCTTGTTTTTAATTTACTATTTTACTTTCCTCAGAATGATTTTGTAATAAAATTGAAAATTTGACCTTTAGTGTACTGTGTATTCTTGGCTTGAATTTTGAGTCTGTAATCATGCATATTTTTGGATTAACATTTATCTTATATATTTCAAAATTGTCGTTAGGAAAAGGTTTTTGCTTCAGCAGTATTAATGTAATTTATTCTTAATTATCCATTTTACACTGTTTATACTTTTTAGTTGAGTTGATTTTATCAATTGCCAGGAAAATGTATGTTGTATATGTGATTTTGAGTAAAAACTATTTATGATCGGTTCCAAATGTGATAATATTTTAATCATTGTACTGCCAGACTGCACTTTTTTTAGGAAATAAAATAAATGAAATGAATATGGGGTGTAGAGGTTGATTTTACATACCTCTAAAGCAATGGTTTAAAACGGGGTTAAAACCCACAGCAATTTACTACTACATTGCTGGCCTTCGTCGGTTTGTGACGACCATGGAAGAAATTCTAAATGTCTGCTTTGCTGGAGCAGCGTCGCCTGTGGCTGAACAGGCATATAGGTACAATATTTCCACTCTGTCAAAGGGCACCAGCTGAATGTTGTCCACCCCTGTATTTTATATCATCCTGGCCACATCATTAACATGAGTGCCTTGTAAAAGTCGAAAATGGTCGACTTTAGCAAGATACTGTAGAAGATATTTCAAAATAAAACGTTTTCAAAAGATGTGTAAAATAATATAAGGAAGAACAAAAATGCAGATTTGCTCAACAGCTGGAGATGCTTAAGGCACGTATCCTTCCGTTTGTTATGATCTTGGCGTTTTTGTTACTTGGTTGGCATTTTCTTGCTGTATCCTAAGTAGCATATATTTTTTGAATGTAATTGTGAAGAGCAATGTTGGTGCTTTACAAGATTGCCTTGCTTCTGTTGTTATTATTACAATGTACTTCTTAAATTTCAGATTTTTTGGAAGAAAAAGATTTTAGATTATATTTGGATTAAATTATATTTATTCAAAGCAAAGTAAAAATAATCGCTGCGTTGTCATGAAAAAAGGGAAAAAACTGAGATGAGTTTCTCACCTATAAATTATAATTAATAGCTTAACAAATAATTAATTGTTTGTTGTTCCTTTTAAGAGTAAATGACAGAGGGTACTTATTTGTTCCAGTTGGTCTTCATGAAATAATTAAAAAGTAACTACAAATATGTACATTATTATATTTATTTTTACCCTACCTATTCTCTAGAGTATCAAGTCTGACAAATCAAGGCCATGGATTTCTCACTTAAGGCTATCTTTTCTCATGGCTTTTCTTTAATTCTGCAGTCATGAACAAAAATTTAAGATCAAACTCAAAACGTCAGGAAAATGACAATATTATCTGATTTAAAGAGGGCAATTACTTTTATTTCTTCTAAAATCTTTATAACGCACGGGGAAAAATGTCACTATATGCAATTTTGCTATCCATAATCATTCAATTGTCCAAAATTCAATATTTTTGTATGTCCTCCCTTGTTTCTGATTACAGCCCCCACCCTCCTCGGCATACTGTCTATTAAACCTTGCCAATGCTCCATCGAGATTTCTCTAGCTGAGACTTCTTTCATCACTCTAGCCAACTCTAGAGCACTTGGCGTTTGCTGTTCCGACGTGTGTTCTGGCAGAGACACACCTATCATCCATCTTAGCATCCTAGTTTAGCAGAACACACAATATAAGGCTATTCACAAAGATCACTAACATTTCATGGTTCAGGACAAATTAGCTTCTTGTTAAGTAATACAAGTGCAGCTAAATTAATCACATATCTTTAGTAAGCAAAGCAATAGACCAGCTTTGAAATCGTCGTAACCTAACTGTATGATGTGCGGCCCTTTTGAATACATCCATATGGTTCTTTACTTTTGTAAAGGATACCGTGAAATAGTTCCTTTAACTATTTGTTTAACTTTGTTGGCTTTAAAATATTGTCCTCCTTTCTCGCTCATCTATACAAAAACATAAATGTCTTCCTGTGCATGTATTCAATTTTACAGCTAACCGTACTATTTACTGATTACAATGATTTTAATTCTAGTGTACATATTTTATATAACCACGAGGAAGATGATGATGCATAGCCAGGAAAAAGACTGTAACCCCCCTGTGGTCATTAACTATAAAAAAGAAGGGGTAAGCCACCGTAAGAGGAAACCACAATTCAAAATTTTTTTCTAGAGTGGAGGAGGGGCAAATGATTTTTGAATAGCTACCTACAACAGAGTAATTCAGCTCTAAACCGACCAACCAGTTTGACGGATAAAATGTTGGGTTAACAGCAGTATTGGTTTATTTGGATCATTGGAGAGATCATTATTAACATACAATAACATTCATTAAAGGCATCAATCACTTTGTTTGTGCGGTTTTTATTCCACCAAATTCAGTATAAAGGAGAAAAAACTTTCCCAAAGAAATACAATATGTCACGCTTTAAAAACAAGAGAAGTTCAACCAGCGTTTGTTTTTTTAAACCAGTCGACGCAGTAAAGACTTGTTCAGTTTTCACTCCACACTGTTCTTGAAAGGTATTTGACGATCTGTGATAATCCCATGACGACTTGGGTTTTTTTCGGTTTGAACCTATCAATAAGTTCCTAACAATTATTTTTTTTATGGACGTCCTCGACACGCAGAACTGGCCTTCCTTTAACGTTGTCGTGTAACGATGTCCATCAACAAGCAGCGAGAGTCAGTTTTGCCAGCTGTTTGCATTTCCTGTCTGGGCAAATGGTACTGGCAACAGGAAAGACAAGAATCTCATCTCAATCAGTGTCTTCAAATAAAAAAATGGCTTCTCTCCTAATCGGCTGATTGTCTTTCAGGAACACTGGTGGTCTCAATGTATTTTTTATTTATATATTTCTGCTAATCCTGGCGACAGATAAAAAGACTTACTAATGTGCATGCGTGAGACCTTTTCTTGTGGCCAGACCCCACTAATCAAAGAGGAAGACTCTGCACCTTGCAGGTGTAGAGTGTTAGGGTCACACGTCAACAAGATACATGTGTCTCTGTGTCTCTCTGTCAGTCTGCCTGTCTCTGACTGTCTGTTACTTTCAGACTTCCTCTGGACCCTCTATCAAGAAACGACATGCTTCCGCAACCGGTTTTGTCTGTTGTTGTCGTCAACAACTCGGTATTATTTAAATTTACTGATGCTGCTGACGTAGTTAATTTCATTCTCCTGCGCTTTTCAAGCAAAAAATATAAATGTTAAATAGATTTTTTGGTACCCCGTGGCATTTTCTTCATAATTTTCTATTATTAAGCTTAGCTGTCTAAAAGGCATCTCAGTTATGATCAACTGTAGATCAACGACGTAGACACTTTGACCCGGAGTGGTAAAATCTACTTTTCCCTTCACCTTAGGGGAGAACAATTTTATACAGAAAACAGGTTCCTAACTAAAAATTGAGCCTTTTCTTTGCAATCACTTTAGTATGGAAAACAACTTGTACCTGAGGAAAGAACAAAACAGCTACAACAGGACAAGTTAAGAACAAGATAAAACAGAGCAAAGTAAGTACAAAAAATTAGAAAAACAAACCACGAGGCTTTCGTAGCCACTCGAATTCCTCGAAAGATATTTCACAAGCTAGATCCTTATTAAAAAAGGTGGGTCAAAGGACATTCACAAAAGGGAGTGAGTAGTCTTCTTGCAGCATCAAAATATGCCATAAACGAAAAGAGGTATTCCACTGCTGCTGATCCGCATGTGGACACGGCTTTTTGGGCACTGTGAATAAAGGAGAATATATATTTTTGTAGCAAATATTAGTTGGTATCCAATGTCTTTGGTTTCTTTGGTTTTGCAATATTCAAGGATTAAAACTTTGCATCTAGTTTTAGAAAATTCCCCTTGTTGATATTCTTAGCTACGAGGTTAACTTGTAACTGAAGAATTGCGAGTGTTCATTCGAAAAGCCCTGTTAACGCTATCGCTTTACAAAACTGTGGGTGATATTGCGATAAGGAACTCATCGATGACCATATTTCAGTGTTTGTTTCTGCAAATAGAACGCTCATTTCCTCTTTGAAAATTGTCATCCAGTCAAGGACAATATCCCTTAACTATATGCATCATCATTTTCAATGGTTTCTGCCAGTATTGGTGATTTTACTACAAAACCATTAAATCGAGGTGGTGCCCCACTGTCTCTTTGGGACATCCTCTCTTCCCCACAGATTTCTTCTAGAGTTTGCAAATTCGCTGACATCTTTTTTAAAGAATATTTATTATGCAAAAACATGTATGGAGCATTCGTTTATTATCTTCTAAACATTTGGCTTATTACTGGTAAAAGTCTTTTACATTTGACTTAATATTCACGGTTCCTGAAATTTGCTTTAAAAATTGTTCAATAAAATGAAAAATTGTATGCAAACATTATCGCAAGGACTCTATATTCACTTTTAACCCATTTTTCTGTCTTTCACTTCTTTACCCAATGATCTACTTCAGTTATCTTGACACTGTCAAAGTGACCTTGCCCATCGTGTATCGAAAAGTGTCTCTAGTTTACGTCCCTCGAACTTTTCTCGAACATCTTTTAATTTTAGGCAGTCATATAAACATTTAACAAGGTAGTAATGGCTTGGAGTCGCATGATCGCCGATGCCTGTATCAGATTTGGCACCTGACCAACAAACTAATGGTCACCAGCCTCTTGTACATTATCTATTATTTCATTATCAACAAGATGCAATTTGTGATAGTAACAATGGACTTGTAAAATTGAACGACGACACTTGTCTTGTAGGTTTTCTCTCCACTTATTAGACATGCCCCATCATACCATTGGGAAACAATGTTTCCACAGTCTGGGTCATTCTCGTTTAAAGATGTACCCAATAAGTGAAGCAATCTTTTTGCATGTTCTGCAATCTCATTGTTTTTATTGATATAACGTACAGCAATCCTTTCTGTTTCCCGCAGACTTGTCTCTACGTACATCTGATGTAACCGTAAAATACACCGCTTCTTTCACATATATTCCTATTTCTTATTTCAATATTTGTTGCAAAACTTCAAGCCCCTTGTTTTGGATAAGTGAAGAGGTATACTTTGTGTTTACTGGAGGTTTTTCGGGGATTTTTTCAGGTCTGGTTGAATGTGAAAAATTAGACCCTTAATATTAAGGCACACCCACCACCAAAACTGTCTAAGCTGAAATCAGAGTTCTCTTTGTCTCCACGGGAGGGTAAACCATTAACAACAAGATATCGGTTACGGATGGTGTAAAAAATTGTTTCCAATCAAATTCTTCCTCCAGGTATTCTTATAAGCGTCAAAATATTTACAGATAAACCAATGATCTCCCTTCTTTTGTGTTGCTCCCAAAACTTCAATACATTTGCATAAGATTTTGTGAGGGCATGCTGTGGAAACCCTTTTGGTTTTTCTCCAGCTCCTAATGCGGACTTTCTATTTCGAAAACTAGATGTGGAAAACGATGATGGGAGAAGTATCTCTCGAAACGTAGCTCAGAAAAAGCTTACGACTCAAGACATGATAAAGCTCTTACATCTATGGTTCTTCGCTATTGGTAAAGACTCTGCAGGGAAAACATAGACATGCACCACCCTCTCTATGTGTTATACTAGCCGGTCTCTCTTTTGAAACCATTTAGAACAGAAATATCACTTCATTTTTGCAAAAGCGCTTTACCCACTATGGATTTCGCTATTTGATTTTTTTCAACTTGATTATATTGGTATGATTATACGAATGAAAAAACACACCAGCTGATTATATCTTAATGATAATAAGTAACTCAATATCCGAAGCAAATATATAGCACTCGTGTTTCTCGTAAAGGTAAACTGTAACTAATTCTGCTGAGGTTCTAACCAGATTACTAATACAATTAACACAAAACTAATCAGTTCTATACATCATTACGTAAGTGGTAAGAGGGTGTTGGTATGACTTTTTTTGCCAGAGCTACACAAGTGAAAGGAAAAGATACAATTACAAAGGGATAGCAAGTTATTGGATGGGGCGATACCGATAAGAAAAAGGAAACAATGAATGTGCTGTATCATACTTAGTTGATAGTTGATAGAGAGGAGTAAGTTTTAAAACTAGAGCAGTGAGTTCTAAGACCGCAAAGGAGACTGAAATACCAGAGAGAAATAAAAAGTAAGATTTGGAGAATGGTCTTCACTGGGATAAACAGAAACGGCTCTATCCTACAGTAGGCCTGAAGCTGGGAACAATAATCAGGGGTCTGATCATAGTTAACAAGAAATTGGAAATGTTAGAATTTCAAGGCATTTTAAGCAAATTATATCTTTTTTGATGTTTCATGTTTTCAACTAAGTGACAACAGGCAGTTGACATGCTGATCCTAACACGAATGCATGTCGAGACGCTTTTCTGTGGCAATCACACCCAGTCAGTCTGGACGAATCATGGCTCCCAAATCAGATCAGTCACGGGCATTAAATGCCGAATTATTCAAGACGTTATTCTTTTTAGCCCCCTGAACTTTTCCCTATTGCTTACTTCAGGGACTGTTGATTCTTTTAGCTTGACCTTTCTAATGTAGCCAAAGGTCTTTTATTTTTTGTTTCAAAAGCTCTCCTTTCGTTTGTGACCTTTTCAGTGTGAATTTGTTTGTATCGTGCGCTGTTCATGGGTCCTGTACCATTCATCTGTGAAATATTCTCTTGTAGCTTATGTCATCTTTCGTGCTCTTGTTCAAGAACTATGCTTTTCATCAGCGAACCTGCTTATATAACACTTGAGTAGTCGAATGTCTTATTATCAGTGTGAATTTGTTTGTCTCGTAAAAACCCCTAAATAATGTGGTTGTTTCTTAGGGTTAAAGAGCTTCTTTTAAAAATTTACCTCTGTTGTTACTACAAACGAAAAAACCCCTGAACAAAAATTACAAAATTATGTTTCTCTTTGTAATAATCTTTCTATCTTTCTTTCTATCTATCTATCTATCTATCTATCTATCTATCTATCTATCTATCTATCCATCTATCTATCTATCTATCTATCTATC
>RDPX01000428.1:331292-353939 GCA_003991215.1 Morbakka virulenta | reverse complement strand
AATATAATATAATATAATATAATATAATATAATATAATATAATATAATATAATATAATATAATATAATATAATATAATATAATATAATATAATAAAATATAATATAATATAATATAATATAATATAATATAATATAATACAATACAATATAATATAATATAATATAATATAATATAATATAATACAATACAATATAATATAATACAATATAATATAATATAATATAATATAATATAATATAATATAATATAATATAATATAATATAATATAATATAATATAATATGATATATATGTATATGTTTAGTTTACAGATATATTCAATAAACTTCTTAAAGAAGTTTTGTAATGTACTTTGTATTTGAGTTTTGTTTTTGCAAAACGTTAAAAATTCATTTATGTTTTTCGTAGCAAACCCCGAGCTTACTTTTTCAGGAAAGTAAGGGAGAATTGTAAAGTTGGAGAGCAGAGATCACGATGTAAATGTTTGTAACGGGGTTTTTCGTATTCTCAGGATCAGTCGGTATTGGTTCCGTAGGGTTATGTCAGCTCGACGGCAGTGACTTTCGAAGTTTCTTTAACGACTTTGCCATGACGGATCCAACAAAATTTTTCTGATTGATTTGGGAAAGCCTCTAGGTTCGCATATAGTTTAAAGATACTGAACAGTTTTTGAATGAGAAAGATTAAATGAGAGATTTTGAAACCGAATTATGCCTCCATGTGTGGTTTTCGAGAAGTAATAACGATAATAGTAATTTTCAAACTTCGTGTAGTTTTTTATTTTTACACAAAACATGTACGTATATTTCATCTTCTCTTAAAGTAATACTCTCTGAGTTGGGAATGTTAATCAAGAGGTTTGCATCAGTTTTCTCCAGGGTAACAGTTTTATATATTCCCATTTTGTATTATACAAAGAGAATATATACGTAATGGGTTGTTCTTATAAATACATTTATCATTCTGCTCATTAAAAAATTCATGGTCTCACCAGTTAGGTCAAAGTTCTTTATTTTAGTTACGACTATCATTGCCGCATCAGTTGCACTAAAGCTCAAATTAACATAATAAATCTTATACCCTTTTCATAGTTCAACAAAAAGCTGTTCATGACATTGCACTTTGAGATTAATATTTTTCTTTATGTTTCTTTTAAAGCCAAGAGTGAATTCTAACAAGAACAAATTTTCACCTTTAACCTTGGCAAAGTCAGGTCATTTTCTTCGCCTGTTATGATTAAAGGGTTTGGAAAACTAACTATATCTACAAAGAGTTCTAATCTTTCTGATTTTATTGTTTTGTAAATGTTAAACAAAATTTTATTATGCCTCCAATAAGATCTTAACACTAACAATGAAGGTTTTAATCTTCTGAAAGTAGTTTGCTCGTCACAAAACTTGCATCTTGGAGGGAGAGTAGATTGATATACACCATTTGATAGCGTTTGCCCCATTTGCTCATGTGTTGTTGAGAAATCGCATGGTGAAGCTGTAAATTTTTTGGAGGTGGTGGTGGTGGTGGTGGTGTGGGGTGGGGTGAGATGTGTCATGACATTTGATAATTGATTACTTAAGTTACTATCGACCTATTCTCAAATTCATGACGACGATAAAATTTGTATGCAAAATAAAAAGGATGCTGTTATTCAGCACTACCAGAGAATGTTATAGAACAAAAAAAAGAGTATTTTAAGGTAATCTCAGAATAGCCTTGCCTCTTTCTGCCACCAGAAGCCAACAATTAATCTCTAAATAAAACAAAGTATTGTTAAAAAGCTAAGAGTGACATATCTTATTCAAAATACAGACTCAAGTACTTCATTTCCTCGAACGGACAGGGTAACAGAATATGAACTGCAAAAACAATGCAATTCTTACACTAAATCAAATATCTAACTTTGTCAAACATATAGGATTTACCCTTTTGATCCAAACGGACGATTTGGCAGAGGGGCAAATGTCATATGATAATCATCCTCTAGAAATAACTATAATATATGGAAGAGAAATGTTGTATGTAGAGATATCTTCTTCTTCTTCTTTTCGGCCTTTTCCCAATGCTACGTCCGGTTGACTGCTCGACACTGCATCCTCCAACTTCCTCTATCCTCCCACGCGCCTTTCCTCAGTCCCACTGTTACCATGTATCAAAGTCATCAAATATATTAAATGGTCTAAATGCTTTAACATTTGAATTTGTTCATTGTTCTTGTGCTTCATCACCCCTTTGCCATCCACAGGAAACATGACAGCCAGCCCTGATGCTCTCCTATTATCTATGTGGGACAGTCAGTGTAATGTTTTCAACGTATTTCAGCAAGTTCTTACACCAGTGATCCTAATGATACTTAAGCATGCAACAGTAAATTTTGGCTTATCATTGTTTCTGAGGATTATAGTTTAGCTCACAGTTTATATAACTCTGCCTTTAGAGATAAGAAAATCTCAATCATTAAACGTTTTTAAGAATTTATGCAAAAGCCATTACGATCAATAGTTTCTAGTCCTTTTTAGTATTTTAGAAATTTTTAAATGTATATATATATATATATATATATATATATATATTGTATAATACATATTTATAACTTTTTTTTCCTTTTCTTAATCTAGGTCTTATATATTTTTATATATTTTTATTATTTTACTCATGGACGCATTTGTAAAACAGTTTTTTATAAACTGACTGAAATGCCTATCCTTTTTTTGTAATAATAATAATAATAATAATAATAATAATAAAAATAATAATAATAATAATTAATAATAATAGGATTTAAAAAGTGGGTTGAAAAGCTTGGGATTCACTGTAACTTAGAAGTACTTTAAAAGACAACGTTGTTGGGAACAGCCAGGATTTTGCGAAAAGTACTGGAGTTTTGAGAAAGAAAATGCTGGTAGCCCATGGTCATTTGTTATGACCCGCCTGTCAGCATAGAACTCGGCAATAAAAACAGCCAGACACAAAATGTGAAAAAAGATGATAATAATAATAATAACAATAATAACAATATGGATGTGAATGTTGTGGAGAAAGAAATGGAGAAGGTAGAAAAGTATCAAGATCTGAAAAGAGAGATAAAAAGACTGTGGAAATTGAAGAAAGTAGAAGTGGTACCGATTGTGATAGGAGCTCTGGGATGTGTGAAAAAGGATTTGAGAAGTGGGTTGGAAAGCTTGAGATTTACTGTAACTGGGTAGTGTTTCAAAAGACTGCGTTATTAGGAACTGCGAGAATTTTGCGGAAAGTACTGGAGTTTTGAAAAAAACAGAAGGAAATGCTGTTAGCCCATGATCATTTGTTATGATTCGCCTATCAGCATAAAAATGCGGTGATAACAACAGTCAGACACACATTGTAAAAATGAGATATAATAATAATAATAATAATAATAATAATAATAATAACTCAATAGTATAACATACCACTAGACCAATCTCTGCGTAATTTTTGGGCTTTTTCATCACAGCAGAGGAGGAACCCAGACAACCCAAAATTTGGCATGGTGTATAAATTCATGCAAACGAGTTTATCTAGCAATGGAGTATTTTCGTTCCTCTTTTAACGTAAAAAAATTATCAAACTAATGTAAAGAGTTTGAAAAGCTACAATTGTTTTAAATGTTGTATTTTACTGTCTGAGCAAAACCCAACGTTCACATGAGTAACTGTTAAGAATCAAATTTGTGTTGCTGAAAGGTTTTGACGTAGATTCATAAAAATTCTACAATTCGTCAACAAATTAAAAGTTCTAATGGAAATATATGCAATTAATATAGTTGCAGCCTCTAGCAATACAATTATTATTTTCTATCACCAAAAACATTTTTCGATCACCTAAAAAAATTATTTTTTACTTTTAATTTACTTTTGTGATGAAAGTAGATTTCATTTATTATAACTCGGGAAAGCTCTTCAGCCTATCAATTTTCCAATTAAAATAGCGAAATTTCGTTAATTAATTTGATTTCCATCAATTTACTAGTCTTGTCAGTTGTATGCTCTCAGCTGTTTTATTTTCTGTCATGCAAATTTCAAACCCGTTCTGTACATCGTGGTTCTAAACTGAGAAGCAATTCTAACTGCCTTGTCTAAAATAAATGAATCTTTGCCTGCTTTCACTGATGCCAAATCCAACCGATCGTGTCAGCTTTATTTGAAAGCCGGTAATTTTTACTTGATTCCTGAGGTACGGCTTTATCTCCGGTCTTTCATGTCAATTTCGCTTTCACTTTAATTAAGAAATGGTTTAGTGATTGTGAAAGAGTTAGAGTGATTAAATAATTTTTTCAGATGTATTTGACAACACCAGTTCTGTTAAGGTCTGGTACTGGTATTTAAAGCAGCTGTTAGAATCCTAGTTTTCTGTCTTGCATTTATAAGCAGCAGTCAGATTATATACTTATATACAGTGTGCAATTCGTCGCTTTGAAAAGTTTTTATTACATTTACAAACTAATGAACAAGATAACTTAAAACTACAAATTAAGACAGTATGCTTTATATTGCTCTATTCATTAATAACTGTATCATTATAGCAGATATTTGAGTAACAGTGACCACAATCTGGGAGAGGAGCGATAAGAAGATGACCCCTTTAGCTTACTTTAAAAATTGTACTGTAAAGTTAGGTTGTCGCTTTTGCATGTCGCGTTTATAAAACCTATCGGGAGTGAGGTTAAGTTTTGGGTGTGGTTACGGTATTCACAATGCTATCTTTGTTGTATTCAGTAGGTATCTTTGGATAGGATTGAAATATGATGTGAGAG
Source organism: Morbakka virulenta (assembly GCA_003991215.1). Taxonomy (NCBI): domain Eukaryota; kingdom Metazoa; phylum Cnidaria; class Cubozoa; order Carybdeida; family Carukiidae; genus Morbakka; species Morbakka virulenta. Next base: position 349,169 of record RDPX01000428.1, on the reverse strand, counting down.
TTTGGACAGGAAGGACCATAGCCAAGATAAAACTGTCCACCGTAATAATGGAAGCATATAACTACTGGAAAAAAAGTTTAAGACCTGTAAAAAGATGAGGACTTTTTCAGATAGCCTATAAAAGTTGGCACTAGTTCTGAAAGGGACGATTTGGAATATTTGAAAAAAAATCAATGGGTGTTTTTAAATACAAAGTATCTTTTCTATCTACTAAACATATTACAGAGCATTCCATAGTTTACTGCACTTTATCAAATATACATTGGGGACAAAACTCAATGTGGCAGAGTTGCTGAGTATGAATACGTTTAAAATGTTTTCTTCAATTTTCAGATGTACAGTTTGCTGTGCCAAACTCAATATTACAATGAAATATTTAAGGTAAGAACTGTTTTACCGGATATTTTACAAACCTTGGAAGGGCAATATACTGACAGAAGATGTCGATCTACTTTGTCTTTATCACGTAAATGGCAAAACATTTACAGATGAAATTGATAAAAGGCAAACTATGTATTATCTTTTAGAGGAAATTGGTTTTGTAGTGGAGGATAATTAAAAAGAGAAATTGAAATTTTGGAATCAATAATCTCTTTATATATCTTGGGTACCAATCTCCACAAGAGTTTTCAAACCAAATTTCAAGAAGATTTCAACACCGAGGTAATAGAAATATTTCCATTATTAAAAAGCTAACATTTTTACGAAGCTTAGATTTGTTGTACCAGGCCAAAAACCCATACTTAATTCTAATTTGTTTATAATATATCGAATCATCAAATAAGGTAATTGTTTTTAAGAGGTTTACTTCAACAATTTCGAAGTCTGAAATTTAATCCCCATATTACGTAACAGAAACTACTTATTTTCACTACTTATTACAGTTTATATTTACATATTATATCTATATTTATATAAGCATTTATAAGTATATTTGCATTTATGCGATTTTACAGCACTGCGCTTACTCCTCTTGTAGCAGATATAAATACTTTTGTAATTTTGTGTATTCGTATCAAAAAGTGCTCAATGCTATAGCAGAGCAATATATATATATATATATATATATATATATATATATATATATGTGTGTGTGTGTATATACATATATATGGTCTGTGATTCGGTTTTTTATTGTACAATATATATATATATATATAAGCACATAAGCATATATATTCATATAATATATATAAGCAATATATATATACATAAGGTAAAACACGAAAAATAGGAACTATGATTGCAACTAATAGTTTCACGATATATGCCTGATGATCGAAATATAGAAAATATATATATACATATATATATATATATATATATATATATATATATATATATATATATATATNAAATACTTTTGTAATTTTGTGTATTCGTATCAAAAAATGCTCAATGCTATAGCAGAGCAATATATATATATATATATATATATATATATATATATATATATGTGTGTGTGTGTATATACATATATATGGTCTGTGATTCGGTTTTTTATTGTACAATATATATATATATATAAGCACATAAGCATATATATTCATATAATATATATAAGCAATATATATATACATAAGGTAAAACACGAAAAATAGGAACTATGATTGCAACTAATAGTTTCACGATATATGCCTGATGATCGAAATATAGAAAATATATATATACATATATATATATATATGGTCTGTGATTCGATTTTCTGTTGTGTAGTGCTTAATAGATGGATGGAAAACCTTGCATCAAATCATGATTCAACCCATTTTCCATGACAATTGATTATTCTAAACTGAATGGAGTTTTGATATGTTAATTAACTTAATTCTAATTTAGCATTTTTGTTTAGACTGGGGTTTGGTTTAAATTTGAATGATTCTCCTTCTTGCCATAAAAAAGACCAAGTAAGGCTGGTTTTCTGTTTGTAGTTTTTGTTTCTAGTATTATTATAAGTTTGAATTTATTTTTTTTATTTTGTGAAAATTTTTTCCTAAAAAGATGAATTTTTAATTACTTAAGTCTTTCAATTAGCTTTATGTCCATGTTAGTAGGAGGGACTCGGGTCAGTTGGAACAGCTGTGGCTTTATTATTAAATGCTGAGATTGCTGTCACGAAATGGTTTCAGATAGGCCTTCTATCTGCCCGAATAAAAAGTTTTCCATCTACCTGTTAAGGAATTATAGAGGGTACCTTGTTTTGTGAGGGTTAAGCTTAATATTTATGGTAGCGACCTTTTAACATTTTAGTAGATTTATTAGTCACCATTTGACAAACATGGTGTGTAAGGGAAGCTTATTATGTCATGCACGCGATGGCGCCAGTTCAAAGTTCCTTTCAACATTTGCATGCTAATAAAGAAATATCTTATTTGATTTAACAACATCGTTCCATAAATTATCAAACTTCTACGTTTTATCTTGGTTTAAATTTACATTGGGTGCTTGAAGTAAGTGAAACAATCGGCAGAGTAGGGGTGCAACCAAAACAGTGTCGGCATATGCTGCGTGTGAAGTTTCGAAATTTGAAGTCCAAGACTAAGCAGAGAGGACAAGGTTCAGTGCTTAATGACCAGCATTAACTTATTCAACCAAAAGTGTAGGAAGAGAAAAGAGTGCTTATTCAGGAAGACTTGACAGAAAGTTGATGAAAGGAAGACTCCAAGAAGTTATACCAAGAGCGAATAACACAGCAACTCCGATGGAGCTTTAAACAAGGAGGTCAAGAAGAAGCCAAAAGGAGATAAAAAGGTCTGTATTGACACCAGGATTGCTGAAGGTAAACCTGCAGCATCAGTACACAGGATCTAGGTGCTTTTTACTGGATTAACAAAGCACTAACAGGCTGATACAAGTCTTTGGACACTTCAGTAAGAAAAGACGAGGGTGAAATTACTACAGAAATAAAAATAAAGCTATGTCCTGTTCACAATGAAAACATTTGAATAGATCCTAAACGGGTATTACCAGACTTAAAGGCCAACGTTCAGGCAGCAGATACCACATTGGACACCGAAACAGGGCTCTCCAACGGAAACAGAAGATCAGAGCACTTATCAAGATGCTCAAGAATGGCCAAGCATAAGGCATTGATAAGAGTCAGGCGGAATTGGTAAAGCAGGAGGAATAAATGACCTCCACAAATCTGACAAACATTCTGAGAAACAAATGACACTCAGGAATAACCTTTGATGATTGGACATATGGGACTAATAGCAAAGCTAGATGAAAAAAGTGAACTCACAGACCGTAACAACTGGAGGGGAATAATGCTTTTATCAGTTACCAGCAAGATCCTTAGCAGAGTTATCCTAAAGAGATCCATCACAGTGGTATATCAGTAACTGAGCCCAAACCAGGCAATTTTAAGGAAAGGGAGATTCTGTGCGGATCATATCTTGAACCTTTGTCAGATCATCGAAAAGAGTCATACATGGAATGCCACAGTCTATGCAAACGTTATTGTCTTTGCAAAAGCTTTTGGCAGTGTGCACAGACTAGCACTGTGGGAGATACTTCTGCACTGTGGAATCCCGGAATAAATTTGTTACATTATCAAGATGAACTTAAGCTTTTATGTATGCCAGGATCATATGTGGAGGGGAACTGACAAGCAGCTTTAAGATGACAACAGTTAAACAAAGGGAGTTAGTGGTCTGCTTTGCTTTTCTCGTCCTGCATTGTCTTGCTGATGAAAGAAACCACCAGGAACGCAAGTCGAAGGCTGTAGTAGATACTATTTTCTGAAACACTGAACAATCTCGATTTTGGAGATGGTATAACATTACTAGTCACTACTTACTGGTGACCTTTTGTACTTTTGTAGCATGACAGCAGTTAATAGGGAGTCAGGAAAGCATGTTAAGGCCAGAATCTTCAAGGAAAGGGGAGCTTTTGTAACATTGCAACCTATCTTGGTGACCTTTTGTACCTTTGTAGCACGACAGCAGTTAATAGGGAGTCAGGAAAACATGTTAAGGCCAGAATCTTCAAGGAAAGGGGAGCTTTTGTGACATTGCAACCTATCTTGGTGACCTTTTGTACCTTTGTGGCAAGACAGCAGTTAATAGGGAGTCAGAAAAGCATGTTAAGACCAGAATCTTCAAGGAAAGGGGAGCTTTGTGACATTGCGACCTATCTGGAACTTCATCAAGTTCAGGCATGAAACCAAAGTCAGGATCTTTAAAAGCAATGTTTTGGGAATCCGGTTGTGTGCCTTAGAATTTTAAACGTGTGACACAGTCCACCTCTACCAAACTAAAGGTCATTCAGAATAGATCGAAATTTTTAAAATCTCTCGAATCTTTAGGTTCAATACATTTTCAAACCAAGACCTCTACCAATGAACAGGCACAAATCCCTTGCACTTGAGATCAGGTAGCGAGAATGAAGTTGATAGGGCATGTTCATCGATGGAAGAAATGGCTATTCCCAAGGTTTGCTTTCGTTGGACGCCTGCAGGAAAGCCGAGAATAAGAGAGCCAAAGGAGACCTGGGGGAGACTTGTGGAAAAAGAAGTGAAGGCGGCATTGAAAAGCACATGTCTGGACCTTATGCGTTCCTCAACGCATGAGGCCTACACATGAGCTTGTTTAAAGATTAAACAAGGATTAAACTTGTACCAATCGACGATCAATCTGGATGTTTAATCTGGATGTGAAAACGAGGTTAGAAAAGTAGCTGGAAGAGATGAAACACCAGTCAACGTCAAGGCAGCTAGTTTTCTCACCTGCAGTTCAAACGACATACAACCAAAAGTGAATTCTCCAATGTCATTTTAAGGTAATTTCAAACTTTTTACAGTATTCAGGCACATATCACTTAATCAATGAGACCACTGTTGTTTAATTTATAAAAATATATGAAAATACTTAAAACATACCTAAAATGGGTTTATTGCAGCTCTGGTATTTTGTGTGTCTTTTTCTGGTTCGATCTTTAATTGGCACTATTCCTTATGCCTTGGTCTAAAATCGCTTCAACGATGTTTTATCCTTGATACATCGTATTTAACGTTGCTTCGGCTTTAAAGGCGTAGTTTTCTCGAAGCTCGAAAAAATATTTCACTACCAAAATATAAATCATTTAGAATTTGAAAAGAAACTTAATGGCTTGAGACCACAGATCGATAACTAACAAGTGATAAACACAAGACACTCAATAGAACTTCAAGCTGAAACCCCAACACAGGGGCAAAACGAAAAATGAAAAATATGTAAGGGTACAAAAAGTATTGAAAGGTTGGGCATTATTAATTGTAAAGGTTTGTTCAATTTTCGTTTGACCCTTTCGATGGGAACAATTTTGATGAAGATGCGGAAAGGAATAAACGTCAAGAATTGTTTTCAAAAGTAATCACTTGTCGACCAGGTTCATCCATTCCTGCCGGTCTCCTGTTGCATGTAGTAGTTCAAGTATGCTTGCTTTCCTTGTTGTCCTCATCAATCCATATGTGTACTTCTCTCTTGGTCTTAAGTATCTATGCAAATTGAAACATTTCTTACAAGAGTTTAAAATTTCTGACAAAATTAGGGGGGTTTTTTTGGGGGGGGAGGACACTACGTCAAAAGACCCTATTTTGAGATATGAAATGTTACAGATAAGAATAGGAACATTAACCATAAATATATCGAGATGAAGAAATAAAAATATTAATTTAATGACTTGCAGTATGCAACAAAATAAATCCTTGACAAAACTTTGTGTTGACATTTGTAGTAGCGTGTTTACAAATCATCCATATTGTAATAAATCACCCAGCAGTGATCTATTATACCTCACTAGAGCATTATTTCTAATAACAACTAATTACATTGAAATGCCTAAACAGGAGAAGGCGTTAAAGTTGGGCCTAACAACTAGAATAAAGGCTGGCTCTGTGGGGCACTAGATTCTTCTTTTTGTAACACCTGTTAATATATCACCAAATCCCCAATTCCGAACAACTTTTCTATGAATTGTAATGTTGTCTAACCATCCGATATAATTTTGAGTTATGTAACGATCACGTTACGTTCTTGTAGTTTCGCTTTTGTGTCAAATGACATTCTTTACAACCTGGAGCGACGGTTGTTTCATGCTGCGGTAACCTATATGGCTGAAAAATAAACCTAAATGTACATCTGGTTTTCTTTTTTCATCTTTTTGCCAGGAGTTTTAGCAACCGCTCTTTTTTTTACAAGTTATATGAAGGCTAAAATATCTTTGCAAGATGTGATGTAACAATTAAGCATGAGTTAACACTCCAGGGATGCAATTCAAATATAATATAAACAAGAAATGAAAAATCCACATGAAACTATATGTATTATTATTGGATTTGCTCTGAGCCTTAAATTTAAGATAAGGCATTTGTTCATTACAGTATAAAAGATATTGAACTCTCTGTTTAGTATATAGATACCGTATTTTCTCTGAAAACGCCCTTCTCTATCAAAAGACGCATCCTCAAAAGCGGCGTTTATTAGAATACAGACCAAACAAGGAATAACGAATAATTTACACGACTCTTACTTCTTTTTTATCAGCAAATTCTTCTATAATTAAAGATAAAAACGAATATTGTTTTATCCGCTTTAAGAGTGTTGATTTGTAACAGTTGAATTGTGCAGGCACGCTCAAACCAACTTCTCGTATCCTTTTACCATTGACAATCGGGTGGCCGTAATTTAAAGGGCTTGAAGGGATGAAGATCAATCTTCTGAAAATCCCTTTAAAATATTCGAGTCTGACGTCAGCGAAAGCTATGAAAGCTTTCATATCATAGAAGAGGACTGACGGAGACAGTGACATTGAGATTATTTAATATTTCTAATGTGAACACTTTGAAGCATTTTTATCAAAGTCTTTTCCCAAGTATTTTTGGGAAAGAACACATTTTTTAAAGTCTCTTTTAATCTTTTTTTATCTCACTTTTCGTTTTGTATTAAACGCCTCCCTCTGATAAACGCCACGGCGTTTATATCTTTTTCAGCTTTCACCACTTACAAATTCGTTAGCTCGTAAAAGGTCTTATTACTACTTTTTAGCTACTTGTTATTAATAACAAAGGCTGAATAGAAGATGGATAATGATAAATATTATAGTTAAAGAATTAAAGACTGTACTTATTGACGTTCATGCCCATTTTTGAAATTTCCTTTGAAAAGAATAATAAACAGTGGGACCTAGAAATTTTAATATTTCAAAACCTCCAAGACCCTAAAATCTAACTGTAAAATGACGAATAAAAGCTTTTTAAAAATATTACACTGTCACTATGCTCTGAAGTTAATTGTACTAATTATGACCAATTTTATGCTAAAAAAATAAATACTATAAAACAAGGGTATTTGGCCAAAATTTACATTACAGCAATTGGTAAACAGCGTGCTTCAAAAAACACAAATATTTCCGCTAAAATTTTGAAATGTGCGACCCGGTCTACATCTGCCCAAATTTTAGCTGTGGATTGAAAATTCATCACCAAGAATTGGCAAATAATTAAAGAAGTCGAAGTGATAACAGCAGAGCTAAAAGTTAAGCCATAACTTAAACGGCAATGCCAACATCTCGGAAATATTCAATATTCGAGAGGCCATAAAATTCCAATGTGTGCTTCATCTAAAACACAAAAGGAAAATAACAAATAACCAAAGCCATTTTTTCCCCTTTTTCTCGTTCATTCAGATGGATAAACTGGTCCCCCCAATACATACAGTGCAATGTAGATTTTACATTACAAATCTACAATAGAAATTTACATTTCAAATTCACATTAAAAATTTACATTACAAGTTTCTACTACACATTTACATTACAATTTACATTACAAGTTCATTTTACAAATTTATATAATAAATATATATTACAAATTTATGTTACAAATTTACATTACAAATTTACATTACAAATTTACATTACAAAGTTACATTACAAATTTACATTACACGTTTATACTACACATTTACATTACAATTTACATTACAAGTTCATTTTACAAATTCATATAATAAATATATATTAAAAATTTATGTTTCAAATTTACATGACAAATTTACATTACAAATTTACATTACAAAGTTACATTATAAATTTACAATACAAATTTACATTACAAAGTTACATTATAAATTTACATTACACGTTTATACTACACATTTACATTACAATTTACATTACAAGTTCATTTTAGAAATTTATATAATAAATATATATTACAAATTTATGTTACAAATTTACATGACAAATTTACATTACAAATTTACATTACAAATTTACATTACAAATTTACATGACAAATTTACATTACAAATTTACATTACAAATTTACATTACAAATTTACATTACAAATTTACATTATAAATTTACATTACAAATTCAAATTAAAAAATTTACATTACAAATTTACATTTAGAGTTCATATTACTAATTTACATTTAAAATTTACCATGGAAATTTACACTTTATTACAAGTTTATTTTACAAACGTATATTACAAATAAATATTACAAACTTGTGTTACAAATTTACAGTACAAATTTACATTACAAGTTTATATTAGAAATCTACTTTTTATTAAATTGCATGTATCTCACTTCTCTCCTATTAAGTCATTTCAATTATTCCTTGTTGCTTCTCGTTCCAAATGTGGTCTTTCTTTTGCTACATTGATTGTGTTTTCCAAAGCCACTGATTTATTTTAAATGAAATATTTTTTAAAATCAGGGGTTTTGATTATAAACTAAAATAATTGTGAAAAATATATATGTATATATATATATATATATGTATATATATATATATATAATATTAATATATTTTTTTTTCTTTCTCAAGTTCCAAATTCTCCTCGACAGCTCGGACCTGGAACGCATGGTTACCGCGCAGTTCTACTAACCATTAAGCCACGGCTACTCATATAAATAAATAAATAAATAAATAAATATATATATATACATAACGTAAAACACGGGGGGTGAGAACTATGATTGCAACTAATAGTTTCAGGATATTTCGATCATCAGGCATATTTTGAAACTATCAGTTGCAATCACAGTTCTTATTTGTCGTGTTTTATCTGATATATATTGGTCTGCTATATGCATTGAGCACTTTTTGATACGAATACATAAAATTACACACACACATATATATATATTTATATTTATTTAGTACTATATATATAACCATATAACCATATAACCATAGCTCTAATATCTTTATATTATTGTGCACTGTCGATAGGTAATAATTACTTCGATACTGGTGTGTGTGTGTATATATATATATATATATATATATATATATTATTGCTTAGCTTAAAGATCTTTGGTACAAAATATTTTGCCGAGATTAAACTCATTTATATTTTAGTCAAATGTCTAAAAATAAGCATAATAATTATAACGCTATTATATTCTATAATATATTACAAATATACAATTGGCGTTTCGATCTGAAAGTTAAAATCCCTGCGGAATCAGTAATTTTTGAAGAATTCACTGGTCATAATCTCTTTAATTATACTGCTATACTGATAAGTTGTTTCTTTTGAAAAAATATAGTAAAAACATTTAGAGAATTATCTGGAAATGGTTTCAAATATATGTTTTCATGAATATTCTTTATTTTCATACTGCCGTATTTCTGAAAGCATATCTGTCATCTGTCATCAGCAGTGCATGTTACTCTTTGGGGCTGTCTGCAGGTGTCTAGAAATCTAAAAATGATCTCATGAAGGTCAATCGTTTCAAAAAGACAGTTCTTATTGCCATTTTGAGTGTTGGGTTGAACTAATACTTACTGTTACTTACTACGACTTATAGTATTATATTTATTTATTCAAAGATTGTAATAAATTGTCATATTTGCTTCACTAAAATTGGCATTGCTGTAACTACAACGCCTGATTTTAGGAAAACAAGCATATCTTGATTCAACTTTTTTTGCCTTCTTTTTTACATTTCATGAGTTTTATTTTTCCTTTCCATTTCTTGTACTTATTCTACATTTGTTTTGTCCCATGAGCGATGTTTGCATTTTCGACTTAAATATGACAAACACATTTCGAATATATCCAGTAAATTTTTAGCTGGCGTTAAAATTATTACTAATTTACACCTTAGGTAGATAGACTTGAACTTGATTTTTTTTCTTTAAAATCTTCATATAATAGTTCTCGTTATTAATTTTTTCTTATTGCTAGTTATTACAAAAGTAAGAAAGCCCCTCTAATTAAACGAAGGGAAATTTACGTCCGTGAAACTCACTTTGCAGTGATGCTATTGTACATAGCAAAGCTTCCATCTGCTAGAGAAATCATAAAAAGGAGTTAAGTCAAGACTAATTATGTACAAAGTATGGCGGCTGATATACTTAAATGTTCTTTCATATTCGGAAGCCACCTCGTAAGAGGTACAAAGAGAATAATTAAGGGATTGTTACAATAAGAGTTTAGAAGTCTTCAAGTCTTAAACAAAAGAAGACATGACTAAAATTGCCTGCTTATACTTTCAAATCGCCTTAGAAGATTGCATATAGAAAACAGGCGTCAGTTTGTAATTGCTGCTATAAAGACCAAATAGTCAGGAAGTCAATATTAATACAATATTCTCTGTATGTGGGTATTTCAGCTGGTGAAAAGAAGAAAGAATTTCCAGAATGGAGTTTTGAGTTTGTATAGATTGGCGTTTTGTTTATAATTTCTGCTTCATGGGGAAAATAGTCAATGCTTTTTTCTGTTTAAAACAAGATTAGATTCAATCTTATTAAGGCCTATTGCAAAAAATTCTGAAACACTGAAGACCTTTAGATGCAATGTGCGATGCACCTAATATTTAGATAACAATGCCACAATGGTATGTTGTGCTCGGATAAATATATACAAATGACTTGCTTGGCATTGTTTTTACTAGCTTGTAACATATTTTTTCTGCAAATATTACGAATATTATCAAAATAAGGGAAGATCAGACTTCAGAATTTAGCGCCTGATGGTAAATAAGCATTTTGTTGGATAGAGGTAACAGCGGGGCCTTGTTGATTATACAAATTTGTATGAAATTGAAGAAGATTGCCTCTTGCATATTTCAAATTTGGTACCCGAATGTCAATTGTAACTGGTTACCGAAATGTTTATTTGATCTTAATTTATTTTCAACAGGTTTTTACGTTGTAGGGATTTTTAAAGAATACTTTTCAATTATTTTCAGTCTCAAGTATGCATTCGAACAATTGTTGTCGCAAACTTTGCATCTCTTCGATACAGCTTTCGCGAAGTTCAACGCTGCAGCCGCTAGTTTGTGTTGACCGTAACATTCAAAAATAATAGTTTGATAATAAAAAAGCAGAACCTTCAGTGCCTTCAGAAAAAACAAACAAGAGTTCTACGTTCTCATATCTGGAACTTGACAACGCAGAGAACCAAAAGGTACTGTAAAAGCTTCTTTGGTCTTCTGCTTTTAATAAAAGAATTGTATTTTTGAAAATCAGAGAAGAGTAAAAACCATTGATATAAAATGTAAGAGCCTAAAATGTCCTTCAAAAATCATCGTCAAAAAAATCCTATAGTTTGTTAAATGACTATACAATATAATCCGCGTATAACGTACTTCAAGGAACCGGCTGATTTAGTACGTTACAACCGAAGTACGTTATAATTGGGGTTAAAGGATTTAGACCAGAATAACTAGAATGGTATATGCCTTTGACCAGCTTTTGCCGCTTCTTAAGCCTGAAATACTTGAAGTAAAAATCCGGATGTTTCTCCTTTAAAAATACTGAAAGATTCTGAAAAATTTAAACAACATTTATAAATAGCGGACTTTTAATTGCCATGTTTCTGAGCAATGCTTAACTACTGCAATGTTTAAAGAAGTCTGTAACATCTTTCTGAAGATTTTTTCCGCTACAAGCATTATTTATACCTTATTTATTCTCCATATTCTACATCACTGTTATCATCACTTTCTTTCTTTTGACTTGCCTCAGTTCTCCGATTTCTTTTGCAATGTCGGAGTCACTAAAATCTGGAGATGTTCCCAACTCCTCATCGACAGATGTGAAGTCATTAAGCAGATTACTGTCATCGAAACTAATAAACTGAAGATCAGCAAGATGGTCAAAGAGATTTCTCAAACTTTCGTTCTACTCATCAGCAATCTCTCTTCTGCTTTGAATTTTCCAGAGTTCTTTTCGAAATTCTGGCTTTTTGAAACAGTTGGCAATTGTTTGTTGAGTGACTCCATCGTCACAACTTGATTTCGACCAGCGTAAACATTCCAAAACATTTAGAGTAAAGTCCTCTTTACTCTTTTCTTCTGTTGCTCTGATAAAGTTGAAGAATAGGTGCTTTCGAATTAAAACTTTCAAGTTTTTTGTGATACTCATGTCGCATGGCAGTAGTCAGCTTGTACAATTTGGAAGCAATAATTTCAGTTTAATTGATGTCAGCTTGATTGCGACATTTTGATCATGTGCACTGCAATTATCGACAATATGGAGCACATTTCGATTCTCTCTTGAAAATGTCTTGTCAAGCTTTGTATTCCACCCTGTGAATACATTCCGTGCCATCCATGCTTTCTTGTAGCCTTTGCATTCGACTAGATAGTTTCTAACATTCTTGAAACAAGTTGGGCTGGCTGATTTCCCGATTGCTAGCAGGGATAGCTTTTTAGTCCCATCCATATTTACAGCAATCATTAGACTTTTTACTTTTCTCGCCATCATGACATCTGTCACCTTTAAATGTGCATGTCCTGTCAGAAAAATTAACACTCCTGTTTCATCTGTGATGAATAACACAGTCTAATTATTATAATTAAGTTAAGTTTCAGTACAATATTTGTCTAAATAGATTAATCATTTAAGTCTGTTTATCTGACGTTTGAAAACCCTAACAAATATTGGTATGCTACTCCACCGTTGCTCTTCAGTCTATGAAGATTTTAGTAGAGTGATCCATGCACATTAGGTGTTAAAATTGTTATTACACAAATAGTTATTCTGCTTACCTTAATACTTGCTATAACACAATATCGCCTTTTAAACCTGCATGACTACTCACCAAAAAGTGGATGAAACTGAGTTCCCGCAGTTTTTCAACAGTTTTCAATTTAGCCAGTTTTGACATTTTGGGCAAAGACTAGTGAAATAGAGAATCTTCTGAGGGGGCATGCTTCCTATTTTTGGTTATAATTTTTGTACCTGTCTGAACCAAAGGTATATCAACTTTCCAGCGACATCCATTTCATTAAGTTAATGTTATTTATAAGTTCACGTTCAAATATTTTACTTTCTTTACTATCTTGTGAGCAAACTATTCTGACGTCATCGTTTTCATTAATTATAAATCATAATATAAACTGTAAAGATCAAATATCCGCTTTGTGACTTTTAGAAACCCATGACCATTTTATCTTGTATTTTGTTCACCCAGGGTTGAAGTTATGTGTAAGGCACTGGCAGCAGAATGGAAATCCAGAAATGACGATTCACCAATCATGTGAAAGAGTAAGAAAATATCATAGTCAGGACTGGATAATATAGGTGATAATTTAAATGCTTTGCAAGATTTCTTTCAAAAGAAACTCATAAGTAAAGAGCCCCTCAAAATTTTGGACTTTTGGATGCAAATGAAAAATTACTAAAAAATTTGGACTTTTGGATGCAAATGAAAAATTGCTAAAAATTTTAGACTTTTGGATGCAAATGAAAAATTGCTAAAAATTTTGGACTTTTGGATGCAAGTGAAAAATTACTAAAAAATTTGGACTTTTGGATGCAAATGAAAAATTACTAAAAAATTTGGACTTTTGGATGCAAATGAAAAATTGCTAAAAATTTTGGACTTTTGGATGCAAATGAAAAATTGCTAAAAATTTTGGACTTTTGGATGCAAATGAAAAATTACTAAAAAATTTGGACTTTTGGATGCAAATGAAAAATTGCTAAAAATTTTAGACTTTTGGATGCAAATGAAAAATTGCTAAAAATTTTAGACTTCTGGATGCAAATGAAAAATTACAAAAAAATTTGGACTTTTGGATGCAAATGAAAAATTGCTAAAATTTTTAAATTTTGTTTTTAACACCAAGTTTAGTTTAGAAAGATGCTAACGAGTCAATGTTAATCAAGGCAATAGAACTTTTTTCAAATTTCAATAACATTTATGGAGATACTTCGAATAAGTGAGAAAGATGTTTTTTATATAAGTCATCCTATAGCTTAGAATAAAATAAAACAAACAAAAAACAAAGTTGGAGAAAGGTACGACGTCTTTACTTGCAACAGTATTGGAAGAAACGAAGGCAATCAAAGACATTGAGTGAATAGACTCAAACTAAAGATTCAAATACAGTCTTTTTAAACATCAGTTGCACAGTGATCAGTAACAGATAAGGTTAAAGATAAGACAATTTGGCATGTCAGGGTTTTTTCTGAAATATAAGGAACACTTGTATTGGTATTTACAAGAATAAAAAGATACATTTTAAGAAAATTATTACCATTTTTACTGTTGCCTTTTACTATATTTCAGATTTTGTGTACCTACTTGCAAGATATATTCGAATGGAATACATTTATCGTCAAAGTCTACAAATGGAGAGACCATTCAGCCTAAACATAAAATTATGAGACAATCTGAAATATCTTTCAAGGCTGTTTTACAACCCTGAGGTCAGGGTTGTAAAACTAGATGCCAGACAATTCTTATCGGGGGTGATTCACAGCTGTAGTAATAGTTGCTAAGTGAAAATTCAATGTTCAAATTGATTGTCTCTTTGAATCCAAGGAAGGAGCTAATCCAAATGCATAGGATTGAGTTCTTTAATCTGCAGTCACGTCATTGAACAACAGATGCTGTGTCAACTGAGAACGAAACAATATTAAATATTATATCTTTCAAGTGTGTAGCAGAAGAAAAAACGGTCAGTTTACATTTTCTTCTTTTTTCTAACAAAAGTTAAATGGCTAGTAAGCAGACAATTCAAGAATTATCTCACTGCACTCTCATCTCTATAGATACGTCTTCAACAAATGAAAATTAAATTTCTACTTTCTTTCCAAATTACTTAGAAGATATTATTTCCATTATTATGATGATAGAAGCAGTCCAATTTTGGGGGTTTTTGACGTCATTTTCCCTCAGTAACTGGGGCTCAAACTTCAATCATTATGACAACTGCGGTTTATGCATGTGAGACTTAGATGCTTACTAAGCAAGAGACGAACAAGTTAAATGCATTTCACCAAAGATGTTTACGGGTCATTTTAGGAATCACTTGGCGGGACCGTATCAGTAACGCAGAAGTGTTGCGTCGTATCGGACAGAGACCATTACATGAGATCATAGCAAAGAGAGAAGATGGCGTTTAGCTGGACACATAATTAGATTGCCACAAGAGCGGCCCGCTCGCGGTGCCTCAGAATGGACCCCAATGGGAAGGCGCAGGAAACGTGGTAGACCAAGGAAAACGTGGAGAGATACATTCAAGGACGGTATACGAACAACGACACTTAACATAGCAAGAAGCTATCGACCTTGCATCTGATCGTAACTGCTGGCTTCGCCTCGCTGTCCTATGTCCTGTCAAGGACCGGAGGATCTAAGGTCTAAGGTAAGAACTAGGGCTCAGACAGTGCCCTTCACAAGGACGTGGATCTGGCAGTGAGGAGTTTCTTGGCCGGATGCCCTTCCTGACGTTAACCAATGACTTTTCCTTTTGTAAATTTTCAAAGTCGCCGGCTAGGGGAATCAAACCGGGAATTATTGGTTACGGTGCAGTTGCAGCCACGTCTCCTCAGAAGCAGTCCAATTATTAGGGGGGAAATGATAATGTCTAATACGAAACGGAAATATACAAAGCGGAAATTATCTTGTTTAGTTCACATTTTTAACGAAATTTTGCAAAAACACATTTACAGAAACTTGGAAAATTTCAAGTAAAACGAAGACAGGCTTTGCATGTAGTTGGAAATTTGCAAGGGTTTGGAACTAATACATTTTCCAGAAAACATCAAGTGCACTTACACCTAGCGAGTTGAAAGAAAGAGAAAATTGAGAAAATTCATGTATTACAATTTCAAAGCTCTTTTTAATTTTGGGATCTTTTGTGTAAAGTAAGCATTTCAAAGATCTGTTAATTTTGTTTCTTCTTCCTCCCTTGAACTCAACAGGAATTTTTAATCTTTGCTTGAAATGGTGATTTAAGAAGAAAGCAACAGTTGTCACTCATAAAAATTCTATGGAATAAGAACGAATCAGTCTGCCCCCTCATTAAAGTCAATATGGGTTATTAAATTTTGAAAACACCTCCTTAATCTCCAGAGAAAAGAACACGCAAAGAGGCATGTGCCGTGGCAAAAATGACAAGCGTGGCAGAAATGACAGTATACCTCACAATATTTATTCGACCAATGGCAGCTTAGGGTTACATCCTTTCTGTTGAATTGATTACCTATTTTGAAATCCTATTGTTTTCATAACCGGGGGTAGTATTTCTAGTGATCGCCATTGATGTTTGGATAGGTCAAAACAAAAAACAAACCTGCAAATTTTTAAAGACTCCTTCCAAAATGGTTGCATTATACTATTGCTCTCCTTTACCATAGCAACTCGTTTCCACCACTGACTCAGGCCAATTCTTACCTTGAAAGCTCGTTTTCTTGCAAGATTTTGAGGTCAACCTTGAGAGTTCAAGAGCAACTCAGTTCAAACGATGCTGCCCCCGTTTTTTTAACAGAAATATTACAATCTCGAGGCTGTGACGTAGCTGTCATTTCTGCTACACTGCAGACGCAGATATCTACTGCTGCTTGTTGTACTTAGACAAGATGCAAGGCAACACAACTCAAAGGATATAGTTATTAATATAGAAAAAAGGTGCCTCTTGCCTCAAATAAAAATATCGATATTTGCATGCTCGTTTTACTCTGTTGTTTGATAACAAATAGCACTTGGCAATTCAACCTATTAAATTTGAAAGATCTTTTCCAACCCTAAAATTGTAATACTCTTGTCACCCCTATCTACATACGCTAATTAAACCGTCTTAATTTTTAGAGTTTTAAGCCCTCATCATTACTATATACTTAAAAGATATTAAATAGTAATTAAAGATAGATCATGGGAAACATCCTAGCCCTGGAACTGATAGAATTTTTTTTATCATGCGCAATAACAAGAACAGCATATGCCATATTGCCTCATTGCTTAACTGTTACTTATAATAAATCATATAATGCAGTTTACATTTCCCAGATATTTTCGGTTATTTACTTCCTAAATCCTCTCTCGAAAAATGTGCTTTTGTATGGTGAAGATCTGTCATTTTTAATAATATGTCTCTTTGCATTACTGATAGTTTGGTAGACGAAACATGACTCAAATCTCCACATGAGATTTCAATAATCTTCTACCATTGTAGCATTGTACAAACCAAAAGAAAATGGTACCAATAGAACAATAAAAATGGACTAGATGTGTTTTAAGTAACATCATACGAAGTATTACTTTTTACCTGTTGAAATTTAATATGATTTGGAGAGAAAAATGAGCAAATGTATAAGTGTTGATTTTAATGTGTGTGGCCATCAAAAAGGGATTAAAGTTGAAATATATTAATACAGTAGAATAACATCTCGTAAAGGCGTGAATATATCTCCACCGGTAGTATTTGCTTTTGCGTCTACCTATATGTCTACTTATCAGTCTTCATTTATCGATCTGTTGTTTTGTTTGTCTGTACATTTATATATATATATATATATATATATATATATATATATATACACAAGTTAAAACACAAAAAATAAGAACTATAATTTCGACTTCTAGGTTAACGATATTTCGATCATCACGCAATAATGCGACAAATACTGCGCAAGCTGTTTTT
>RDPX01000428.1:313863-329076 GCA_003991215.1 Morbakka virulenta | reverse complement strand
GGGTGATATATAAACTGTGGATGAGGACTTCCGTTTGTGGCTCAATGACAATGTCTTAGATATTTAGCATTTTTTTTGTTGTTCATACGCATATATATATATATATATATATATATATATATATATATATATATATATATATATATATATATATATATATAATGCTACAAATACTGCACAAGCTTTTATAAACAAAAAAAGTAGGCGGCTGAGCAAAAATAAAAATTACAGGTGGTAACGTATTACAATACTTCGATACTGGTATATATATATATATATATTTCATCAAAGCAGGTAGTGGTCTTCAAAAGTATATAAATTTCAACAAGAAAGGCATTTTGTATGATCATACAAAATGTCTGTCTTGTTGAAAAGGAGAAATATATATATATGTAAATATATATATCCCTACCTTCTTGCCAATGTATCAAAGCGGCATATCGTAAGCAATTAGTAGCACACATGAGCTTTCACAAATGGAGGATACTGCCACATTACTCGATGATGGAGAGATAGTTCACGAAATCGTGTGATGTGGTTCTTTCCAAGGACTTCTAATTGCGTCCTTAAAGGAGCTACTGACTTGCAATGCAACAGGATTTGATTACTTACTTCTCCTATGTTGGTCTACATGGTTCAGAAATTACTAGCAAACTTTAAACACAACTCCTAAGATTAAATATATATATATATATATATAAAATCCTATCATACAAAATGTCTTTGTTGTTGAAATTTATATATATATATATGCTATATATGCTATATATTTGTGTAATTTTGTGTATTCGTATCAAAAAGTGTTCAAGCAATATATTGCAGAGCAATATAAAACAAATTCCTCCTCCCCAACTTCATACCTAATGACTAATCGCATGGGACCTCCTTTCCTGAACAAACAGCCGAATACCTATTTACCCAATTTGAAAGTAAATCATTCTTTAGTAATATTAAACCGTATCTACATGGGACTTACTTTCTTTCTTCCTTTCTCAGAATATGAACGCATTCTAATACATTTCCACCTGTAATTTATATTTTTGATGAGCCGCCCACATTATTTGTGTATAAAAGCTTGTACAGTATTTGTAGCATTATTGCCTGGTGATTGAATTATCATGAAACTATTAGTTGCAATCACAGTTCTTATTTTTCGTGTTTTACCTTATGTGTATGTACTACATATGGCAACCTACAAATCCTGTTTCTGAAATACAGGTATGAAGATTCTGTACCGCAACTACTCGTGAAATGTATGTTTAGTTAATGTTATAAACAATGAACTGACAAAGCGGTATTTTGAAATAACTGATAAATTGTAACATGCTGCAATATATTGTCAATATACGAATTTCATTAACATAACTTTATATAACGTAATATTAAATTCACATAACAGACGCTGTTAGAGGAAAAGAATTTCATCAAACTACTTCTTAATTTCCCCTCTTGCTTGTCTTTCTATCACTGTGTTGTGTCCCTTTGTCTCTCTGCCCTTCTCGGTCTTTCTGCACATGTCCCTCTACCTTCTTGTCTTTATTGTCTTTCTTTCTCTCCCTGTTCATATCTCTCTCCGAAAATATGAATTTAAAAAAAAATGTGAGTAATAAGAGTGCAGTTAAGACCATTGAAGTCGGTGTAAGAATTAAAGGTAAAATCTGAGAATTGATTTTGAACTACCATTGACAAAGAGTATTTCTTAAAGATATAGGAGCTTTATCATGTCAACTTCTGCCATCGTCAGCCTGACGATGGGAGAAGTACCTCTCGAAACGTAGCTCGGAAAAAGCTTACGACTCATGACATGATAAAGCTCGTACATCTATGGCTTCCTCTGAGTCCATAAAGTTCAGAATTTTCAAGATTATTAGTATTTCTTAAGTCAAACTTTAGAAAAAAACAACAAATGTGTCATTGTAAAATATTAGAAAACTTTTTCTCCAATCCAGCAGACGTAACATTAAAACCTATGTCAAGAAAAAAGCTATCGTAACAGCAACTTTTCAAGTTTCTGTTACGCAAGCGAATGACGTAACAGAAAACCACATATTCTGCTAAATTGCAATTTTTATGTTTGATTTTATAACATGGGGTATTTTTTATGCCATTTCCCTTTGAAAATGAAGTGTTATCTTTCGAATAGTATAAGGTTGCTTCTGAAAATATTTAGAATAGGAATGGTTTCATGGAAATCTTCCAATGAATCTATCCTTGAGAGACAATGGTGAAAGCTCGGTTACGATTGTGGCTTTGAAAATGCAAAGTTCATGTATTGAATGTATGGCAGAAATATAAAGAATAGTTGCCAATGCAAGTTTCAAAATACCCCACATGTTAGAATTGAAACCCAAACTGAAAGACGTCAAATTTGTCATACCTTTATTCATAATCCTAATGAAAACAAGTTCTTTGCAACAGACTACGTCAAATCAGAAGATTCAAAAACATATCTACAAAAAGGCATAGCGGTATAATAGCTAAGGTTAGAAAAAGATATGCATGTTTTTTCAGATAAAGAGCTCCTTTGCTAGAAATCAATAAAAATGTTGTAAATATTTAATTATTGTGGATATTTTGGGAACAAATGACTTCCTGCAGATCACTGTTTAATTCTTTAAAAAAGTCACAGAATGAAGCAGTTTCACAGTTTTAACTGTACGTTCTTCTCATGTACGAGCTGAAAACACATGAGGTAATTTCTACGACAAAAAAAATATTTCCAACATTACTTGTAGTATCTGTAATTGGGTACATAAAAGGTAATAAATGAAATCTTTTCTCTCCCAAGGTTTCTACTCTATCGAGGTGGTAGGGACACTTTCGGTGACAATTTGATTACCATGCCTTCATGAGATAAAAAAATCTCTGCATATTGCAGGACTGTCTGCAGGTAGAGTTTCAATATTTCAGTTTTTCAAGATTTCTGAAAAAATTACAGAAACAAAATGCAAAACTTTATATTGCTTAATACTGTCGATGATTTGAACAAACAATATCAGCTAGAGGAGAGGGTCATTTGTTAACTTTAGAAGCTTTGCTTATCCGGGAGTTGACGCCTGAATTAAATAGGAAGGATGAGTGGAGGTCGCGAGAACTTAAGATTAAGTTGTAGTCAAGTTCTTGACCTGTAATCATCATTTGTTTCTATTGCAGATGCAGTAGAATTAGCTGTTAGTTGTTAGTCTCTACACACTATGTCTTTTGTCATATTTGAATCTCAGAAGTGTCTTGTGGTTTGTTTTAGATTACTTGACGATGCGTAAAAAGTCGAAAAATTTTGTAAACAACAAGTGTTGATTTCTTCTCCACATATAAACAACATTTTGTTGTGTCTTTGTGCTTTAGTTTAAGACAAATAAAAGACCAAGTAGAACTTTGAAATTCTTCAGAGACGGACTTAGCTCCTTTATTTTAAGCATACCCTCTTGAATAAATACTTTTCAAAGTTTTAATTCAAACGTATGATTGATAGGATGCTTTCGGTGAAACGAACTAAATACTTGCTTCCATGATGTTCAGTGTCCTATATTTAAAAGATTAAAGGTTATTTGGGGCAGCCGTACCTTAAGTAACAAAATGTCTTTTAGTCGAAATGTACCTGAGTTTGATAACAAGATGTAGGTCCTAGACCCAGAATCGTTTTGGAGGAAGGTGAAT
The DNA here is from genome assembly GCA_003991215.1 of Morbakka virulenta. Taxonomy (NCBI): domain Eukaryota; kingdom Metazoa; phylum Cnidaria; class Cubozoa; order Carybdeida; family Carukiidae; genus Morbakka; species Morbakka virulenta. The sequence goes on along the minus strand of RDPX01000428.1, from coordinate 325,419 downwards.
TGTTGTCCCTGTCTTTGTCTTTCCATTTTACCCCTTTTTTTCTTTTCAAGGGAGGGGGCGGGTCTAAAGTGTCAGACTCAAAGAAATAAAGAAGAGGGAGCGCTCAAGAAAGTAAGTGCATAGGAAACAGGAATTCTAGGAAGATCAGATCAGATTTAACAACACCTCCCAAACCCATTTTTTCTTGTGACAAATTCACAAAATTCATCACAATTGTGAATGAAATACGACGAAACGCAATTCTTTTTACTGCAATATTTATTTAATATGTGTTGTTATTACCATTGTTGCTCTTATTATTATTATGTTCAATGTTTCACTTCTCGACTTTAGTTCTTGATGTCGGTAAATTAACTTGAAAGCAGGCAGCAATAAGCCATCAGTGGCTTCAAATTTACTTTTTAAGTCTCTTACGACGACAGTACCTTTCCTAGGATACGTACTGGTCCTAACAATGCTGTTTTTTTGTATAACTTCCATTTTGATGTTTTCATCGCAATCCTTCAAATGTGATTCAAGTTTCTTACTAACCATTCCCAACGCAACTAGAACAACAGGAATCACTTTAACCTGCTCTAGCTTCCATAACCGTGCAATTTCATCCTTCAATGGTTGGTATTTCTCAATTTTTTCCGTTTCCTTCACGTTTACCCTTTTGTCCCCAGGAATGGCGATGTCTATTATTTTAGCTTCTTTTGTTTTTTTATTTATCATCACAATATCAGACTTTCTAGCTTCGAGGTGTTGGTCGCATTGTATCATCATGTCCCATAACAGTTTGTGTTCTTCATTTTCGCTACAACCATCTGGCTTATGGTGGCATCACTCGTTATTATTATTATTATTATTATTATTATTATTATTATTATTGACATTGTTATTATCAATATTGCTTTCCTTTATTTCTGATCGATTACATTCCACCCTGACGGCTGTTAAAACACATCTACAATGGCCCCTAAGGTTTCTTTCCCTATTTTCTTTAAGCCTAAAAGAGATTCAATATTTTATATCTTATTTTGAATTCTGGTTGCATCATTAACTCTGTTTGTCTGTTTGTCTGTTTGCCTACCTTTAGCCATTGTATCTAATCCTTAACATTACATTCAACTTGATAGGACAAGCCAGAAGATGGTAACCACTTCATGTTTATTTAGTTTTCCCTTTCTGTCTTGTACTTAACAATGCCTTGTTTCTGAATCTTAACGTCTTGGTGTGGCAAAATGGATCATCGATCCTGGATAAATCAATGAAGATGTTGTTGTTCAAACCTGTTTGGTTTAGGTATTACTGGAATTTTGCCATTTCCTACTTGAACATTTCATATTCATGACAGAAAATCATCTTTGATAAAATTAATCTGATATTCAGAACTTGGGTCCAAAAATACAAATATATGTTGGTTAAGTACTCAGGAATTTGAAAACTCGTATGTTTAAGTTAATATGTCTTTTAAGTACCTGAGAATTATTTTTAATAACATTATTTCAATAGCCTAGTTTGTTTAAAACTGGCAATCCATAATTTGTAATGAAAGTGGATTGGACTCTCACCAATGTTTTTGTTACTAGATTTTAGTTTTGCCTTTCAGTGGAATTAAACATGCTTTATCTCCATGTTTTTTTTTCTTGAGGCAATACGTCCCAAGCTGTTATTTCAAAAAAAAATATGTAATTACATGACAGCATTCTGGTCAATAAGAGCGATGTCAGTCTTATGCCTACTTAACCTGTAATCTGTTGTGTGGGCCATATGGCAACCACCTGAGATCACCATACTCTCCTCTTTTTCGTTCACAGCTGTGACTGATCTATTTCAATTCTTGTATTCCAACCGTCTTGCTGCAGTACTTCTTCTAGGTTTTCTTCACAGACCAGTCTTGCCGTTATCCACAAGAATGGATGTCTTGGCAAAGTTTGGAGCGGACAAAGTACCCGCTTCAAGGGCATGGGCTGTTTATCATTATCTGTCAAACGAGACCGGGGTTGCGATTGTTCTTTGTGAGAGTTCGGAAAAAGAGTGACAATGTGTGGTCCAGATGCTAAATGTCTACTACTATCAGTTCCTGTTTATGACATTCATCCGATCCGTGGCATATTAATACTATAACTCTCTATATCCTTTAAGACGAGCTTACTCTCAAGACTAAGAGAATTTCCTACCATACCAGCAGGCAACTCTTTATGTTATCTTCTATCAGAGAATGTTCATTCTTTTGATGTCATATTAATGTCTCTTATTAAAGTGGTATTTGTTTGCTTTACTCGAGATGTGTTCATATATTTCCTAATTCATTCAGTTTTACAAGTGTTTCTTTATGTAGCAGTTAAATCCTAAGCCTTTCACTCCAAGAGCCTGGGAACTAAAAATTTATAAGAAGTTTTAGAAAGCAGAGAAGAGAACCATTATAAAATTATTAATTTTTGTATAAAGATTTACATTTCTTCTTGCGATGTTTTGGTTTTGAATGTGAATTTGTAGAATGTTGTGCTGTATATTCAAGCCCTGTTATTCATGTTAGTACATGTATACGTTATGATATACATATATGTATATTTAACTACTCTGATTTCTGATATTAGATTTGACTACTCTGTGAATTTATTGCCTTATCTTCTGTCCTTGACTTTTTACCTTCTATTCTCATCCTGATCGATCGCTGATAGCCTGTACTCAACTGTATGGAACTGATGGCAAATGATCACTTTCCATCTTTTCTTTCCGTAATATATATATATATATATATATATATATATATATATAATTACGGAAAAAACGAGGTGAAAAAAGATATATATATATATATATATATATCTTTTTTCACCATGTTTTTTTTAGATATTTGTAACAGAGGGTATGCTAAGTGTTGGGTACCCGTAACACATGTGGAAAGCAGCCACTGCCGGTCACAAGCTCGGGACCTCTGTTACCAACATGGTCTATCTTGTGTGTGTCTTTTATCTAAATTTCTGAAGCACTTCTTCTATGGCTTTGTTTATGTATTGCGTGTCGAGTCGTGTAAAATTTGTTTGTGTTGTATAAGTTGTTTGTTTGGGGTTTGGGGTTTTTTTTTGTTTTTTGGGGGGGTTTATGTTAATATTTTGTCAAAATAGAAGCCTTAACATCTGGCTGTTTGGAGTTTACTCCTAATACTATATATATATATATATATATATATATTATAAGTTATACATGTACTAACATGAAAAAGTACATGTAAATAAAGGTACCTGTGTACATAATTGCAGATAGAAAATACAAATTTTACTTTTTCATGTTGTCGATATGCATAATTAAAAGGAGTTAAGCAGAAGACAATTTATTTAGATAATGTTCTATTATTTAATAGCTTTTCATGAGACATTATCAAGGTTTGTCCTTATGCTTGGTAAATTTTCTGAGCCGAGTGTGATTTCATTGAGAGTCGTATTGCTTTAAACTAAATTTAAAGTGAAAAGAGCTTAGAGCTACCAGCACTGGCGAGCTTGAATGTATTTTTGTGGTAATGTTCTATTTCAATTGGAATTTTTAATATTAGAAACTGAAGGAAGTAATAGAAATTGTTTAACGATTCATGTCTTCATACAATAGTTGCAGGAGAAAGTAAACAACTGAACATGGTGTAAATACACAAAGCAGATTTTAAAAGGTATTATTGCAGTATTTTGATTTTTGCAAACTAAAAACAAATTATTGAATAAGTGCAAGAGGAAAAAATATCATAGACGTTTTGTTTGTTAATTACAAGAAGCTCCTTGGTGTCTTGGGTTTAATTTTCAAAAAAATGGCTTCCTTTCATTGTTAAGGTATCAAATTAATTAATAACATCAGCAATAGTTACTCTGTAAAATTACTTGGCATACCCTGAAATTAGCCAAGGTATTCTAGCACTTCAGTCCCACAAAATGTCAGGCAAAGTGCAAAGGTGACAGTCTTTAAGGTATGTGTCATTTAAGTCAGCATGCAACTTAAGAAAATAGCATTTGTTTGTTCAATAGACAGTATTTGTGATACTATCAGTTTTGTTTGTTTTAAAAACTATGACCTAACAAGTACAATATTAAAAGACCTTGTACATAAATATGGTTGGGCCTACATATTCCGGCAGTAAATCATTCCACTTATTAACTTCCGATTTTTCAGAAGAGCTTATGTGAAAGCAGATTTAAATGCCAGGGGTTAAGTTTTTTTTATATCTTTTTTATTTTGCTCCACAATTAATGCTTTCCTGAAGTACTATTAATTTGCATCCTTGCCTTTAAAAACAAATAGATTCTTACACTTTCTTTGGATTGCAATCTGATTTACATTTCTGATTTGCATTTTCTATTTGAAGAGATTTACAACGATTTGGAGGAATGTAAATTACAATTCTACAACACTTAGACAAAAAAACACAAAAATTGTATTTGTCTTCTGTTCGGTTACATATTCAATAATACTAATCCTCTAGTATCCTGTAATCTTGTTTCGAGAATTTAAAACAAATTTATCAATAGATGTAAGAGCTTTATCATGTCATGAGTCGTAAGCGTTTTCCGAGCTACGTTTCGAGAGATACTTCTCCCATCGTCAGGCTGTCAGGCTCCTCTGAGTCCATAAAGTTTAGAATTTTCAAGATTATTAGAGTAACACTACTATCCTGATCAATCTTTTGTTTTCAACGGAAAGCCATCAGCATCTGAAAACCAAACTGGTTAGTAATTTGAGAAAAGTAGACAGCAAAATGTTACAAAGATATAGCAGATGTACAAATACACACCAGAATTGTTTTATTTTGAAATACAAAATATTTAAAAAGAAGGAAGAGAATAGGAAAATGTATCCCATTCGCAAATAGGAAAGAGGATGCAGAGTCACTTGGGCAAGNGGGAAGCAGGTTGTCGGATAGTGTTGATAGCAGCTGGATAACATACCTTTCTTCTGGTATCAACAGTCCACGTCAAGCAGATGAGCTAATGAAACTGCCAATGGTTGAGGTGACTCAGTTTAAAATTAAACTACTGCGATTGTATGTAGACCTAGCCCCCACAAACAATTAATTCCCGGGCTATCGAAAGACTTTTTGGACCGGGTAAACAACCCGACCGTGATTGATTGATTGATTGATACATGTACTAACATGAAAAAGTACATGTAAATAAAGGTACCTGTGTACATAATTGCAGATAGAAAATACAAATTTTACTTTTTCATGTTGTCGATATGCATAATTAAAAGGAGTTAAGCAGAAGACAATTTATTTAGATAATGTTCTATTATTTAATAGCTTTTCATGAGACATTATCAAGGTTTGTCCTTATGCTTGGTAAATTTTCTGAGCCGAGTGTGATTTCATTGAGAGTCGTATTGCTTTAAACTAAATTTAAAGTGAAAAGAGCTTAGAGCTACCAGCACTGGCGAGCTTGAATGTATTTTTGTGGTAATGTTCTATTTCAATTGGAATTTTTAATATTAGAAACTGAAGGAAGTAATAGAAATTGTTTAACGATTCATGTCTTCATACAATAGTTGCAGGAGAAAGTAAACAACTGAACTTGGTGTAAATACACAAAGCAGATTTTAAAAGGTATTATTGCAGTATTTTGATTTTTGCAAACTAAAAACAAATTATTGAATAAGTGCAAGAGGAAAAAATATCATAGACGTTTTGTTTGTTAATTACAAGAAGCTCCTTGGTGTCTTGGGTTTAATTTTCAAAAAAATGGCTTCCTTTCATTGTTAAGGTATCAAATTAATTAATAACATCAGCAATAGTTACTCTGTAAAATTACTTGGCATACCCTGAAATTAGCCAAGGTATTCTAGCACTTCAGTCCCACAAAATGTCAGGCAAAGTGCAAAGGTGACAGTCTTTAAGGTATGTGTCATTTAAGTCAGCATGCAACTTAAGAAAATAGCATTTGTTTGTTCAATAGACAGTATTTGTGATACTATCAGTTTTGTTTGTTTTAAAAACTATGACCTAACAAGTACAATATTAAAAGACCTTGTACATAAATATGGTTGGGCCTACATATTCCGGCAGTAAATCATTCCACTTATTAACTTCCGATTTTTCAGAAGAGCTTATGTGAAAGCAGATTTAAATGCCAGGGGTTAAGTTTTTTTTATATCTTTTTTATTTTGCTCCACAATTAATGCTTTCCTGAAGTACTATTAATTTGCATCCTTGCCTTTAAAAACAAATAGATTCTTACACTTTCTTTGGATTGCAATCTGATTTACATTTCTGATTTGCATTTTCTATTTGAAGAGATTTACAACGATTTGGAGGAATGTAAATTACAATTCTACAACACTTAGACAAAAAAACACAAAAATTGTATTTGTCTTCTGTTCGGTTACATATTCAATAATACTAATCCTCTAGTATCCTGTAATCTTGTTTCGAGAATTTAAAACAAATTTATCAATAGATGTAAGAGCTTTATCATGTCATGAGTCGTAAGCGTTTTCCGAGCTACGTTTCGAGAGATACTTCTCCCATCGTCAGGCTGTCAGGCTCCTCTGAGTCCATAAAGTTTAGAATTTTCAAGATTATTAGAGTAACACTACTATCCTGATCAATCTTTTGTTTTCAACGGAAAGCCATCAGCATCTGAAAACCAAACTGGTTAGTAATTTGAGAAAAGTAGACAGCAAAATGTTACAAAGATATAGCAGATGTACAAATACACACCAGAATTGTTTTATTTTGAAATACAAAATATTTAAAAAGAAGGAAGAGAATAGGAAAATGTATCCCATTCGCAAATAGGAAAGAGGATGCAGAGTCACTTGGGCAAGCAAGAAGACGTATTCAACAACAAATACAAGAATGCTTACCTATTACTTGATAACAAGCACTAAAATAAGTATTTTTTACTGTTTATAAAAAGTGTGCGGGAATGACAAATTCCCAAGCCTGCATGCTGACAAACATAAAAATGGTTGGTTTGAAACTAAAAGGTTTTCAAATGAATCACCTTCATTTATAGCCATTCAGTTACTTCGAAATTGTATTGGGCCTTTCTTAAAACTGTTTCAGAACGTTCTTTAAAAATCCTTCAATAGACTTTTAATAAGATTCTTTAATTTTCTAGAATTTTCAGTGATGTTCAAAAGATCTTACAATTTTCTAAAACTTCCAGAAACGTCTAGGAAGTTTAGGGAAAGTTGTAGAAGCATCTGGTTTTTTGCTGAAAACTCTAGAAAATTCAAATCTAATGGTTTGTCCTCTGAGTGACCTTCAGGAATCTTAGAGGTACGTCCTCTGGATAACCTCCAGGAACCTCAGAGATCTGAGGAACTTTCATGCCCTGTTGTCACATCCACTGGCTTCGGGTGCTGCTACAATGTTAAGGAATTATTTCCTCAGATCTAATTAAGTAAAATGGTCTTCCTTCAGTGTCAACTGACTGGTCTGCCTATAGCGCACAGATAAAGATAGATAACTGGAGATCTTTAAAGTTGCTCACCACCTCAAAACATGCACATCTCAAATATACCAAGCAACACATGCTATTAAATATGGTCAAGGTATGAATACAATTTGTCGATGTAACCACATCTCTGCATGAAATAATCCGATTAATGCTAGGTTAGGGCAAGATAGAGGGAGAAAGAAACAAAAACAATTGCAAAAGTATGGTTACTTTGGTGACAAAATTAACTAGTCTAGTAACTGGGAAGAAATAGTTGCAGAGATGAATTTTTAAAAAAATTGAATTAAAAATATTTTTTGTATTTTTAATTCAATTTCTAATTAGCAATTTCTAATTAGCAATTTCTAATTAGCAATTTCTAATTAACGTTTCTTATTAGGTGATTTCCATTCGGATGCCATTTCTAGATGCTGGGTGTACTTGGATTCACTTGGTTGGATACCTCTGAGTATCTCTTCGTTAAGGTTTGTTTTGCATCAATTTTTAAAAAAAATTCCAAACAAATATATAGAATTTTTAAGAGCTCAGTTGGTAGTAATTTTTGTGTAAACACAAGTGTTGTAGAAAAATATTATAGCGGTATGGTCCTCTAAAAATCTCATCCGATAGCAACTCGGCAGTCAATATAATTTTGATGGATATGACTACTTTGCTACCTGTAATGATTTTACTNGAAATTTCTAATTAACGTTTCTTATTAGGTGATTTCCATTCGGATGCCATTTCTAGATGCTGGGTGTACTTGGATTCACTTGGTTGGATACCTCTGAGTATCTCTTCGTTAAGGTTTGTTTTGCATCAATTTTTAAAAAAAATTCCAAACAAATATATAGAATTTTTAAGAGCTCAGTTGGTAGTAATTTTTGTGTAAACACAAGTGTTGTAGAAAAATATTATAGCGGTATGGTCCTCTAAAAATCTCATCCGATAGCAACTCGGTAGTCAATATAATTTTGATGGATATGACTACTTTGCTACCTGTAATGATTTTACTTACAATTAAGCAGAAATTGCAAAACGATCCACAGTTTACCAATGTAGAGCACCACACATGTTCAAGCTGTGTGGTGTGGTACCAAGAAAAGAGAGAGAGAGAGAGAGAGAGAGAGAGAGAGAGAGAGAGAGAAACAAATATATCAACCCCTAGGGAGAACAGGAAAAGTTGTTTGTGAAAAAAGTTCTGAGAAGATCTTTAACGAAGGGCGCGAATTAAACTAGTTGAAATCAATCAGTCATGTTTCTTAGTTTGTTTGAGCACTCTAGCACATCACAATGTTCTACTTCTAGGTGTGTGTATGCCCAAGACTGTCCAACATTATCGTTTTCATGGCAATTGATAGGCTCTGTGTATGGAACACTGACATTCAGAACGTAGCCATTTGCTCTAACGTTTTCCTTCTACCTGAAATACGAAACACTGCTGTGTAAATTAGACCAGCAAATGCACATTCTCATTAACTTTTTTTTGTTTATATGATTTAAGAGATAAATCTTTAAAAGCATTCTAGTAGCTATTTGTCCTTTACAAAACACCTAATATTTATCAAATCCAAGAATTAATTTCAGTTAGTACAGAATTTCCATTTTCCAAACTTAATATGTTGAAATTGTTCGCTTTTGTTTATGCTTATTACATAGCTTTTGATCTCTTTAGGTGATAAAATTTGTTCGACCTTCGGGATCTCATATAATAAACAGAAATACAAGCAGATTTATTTTGAAAATGGCAATAAAAAAGTGGCCTGAAAAGGTACTAGATTTAAATATTCGTTCATCCTGGGTCACTTATCTCTCACAGTTGCAACTGATTTTAATAGCCCCTTTTTAGATCACCTGTCTCCAGCAGTGATCCTGACTTCAGTAATTGGCTTCTTTAGGTCAAATCTTCTTGTAAGTGTCTTAATACTTAATTGGACGGTTACAGTATGCTAATATTAAGGTAGGGTGGGAAGGAGAAGAAATGTAAAAAAGTATACTGACAATCAATACAATTTCTTTGATCTTAAAAATAGCCTTGGATTAGTCGTTAAGGCACTTTACCGGAGGCCACAAGTTTCCCTGTACAATACCTGAAGTACAAAGGCAAAACGATATAGCGTAAAATATTGGTAATTTTCGTATGAACGAAGAACATAGACAGAAAAAGCATCAAAAATAGTAGCTGACTTTCTAGACAGCGATACTCATTAAACTATTTCTTTTTCCTTTCCTTTTAATGAAAGCAAGTTTGACTTGAGCACCATGAACACCATGAACACTATATGAATACCATGAACATTATGAACACCATGAACACTATATGAATATCATGAACATTATGAACACCATGAACACCATGAACACCATGAATACCATGAACACCATGAACATCATGAACACCATGAACACAATATGAATACCATGAATACTATGAATACCATGAACACTATGAATACCATGAATACCATGAACACCATGAACACCATGAACACCATATGAATACCATGAACACCATGAACACCATGAACACCATGAACACCATGAACACCATATGAATACCATGAATACCATGAATACCATGAACACTATGAATACCATGAATACCATGAACACCATGAACATCATGAATACCATGAACACCATGAACACCATGAACACCATGAACAGCATATGAATACCATGAACATCATGAATACCATGAACACCATGAACACCATGAACACCATGAACACCATATGAATACCATGAACATCATGAACACCATGAACACCATGAACACCATGAATACCATGAACACCATGAACACCATGAACACCATGAACACCATATGAATACCATGAATACCATGAATACCATGAACACTATGAATACCATGAATACCATGAACACCATGAATACCATGAACAACACCATGAACACCATGAACACCATGAACACCTTTGTTATGTCATACTACAAAGGGCTATGCAACAGGCAAGTTAATATCAGGACTGCTTCCTTTTACTTAAACAGCTAGCTTACCTCCAATACCACTGAAATAATTATAATTTTGTAGTGAAATTATTCAAAAGCATCGAAATGGTATAGCTTTTAGTGGCCATGGGGTCCGGGCTAGAGACCACTCCAGCTGAGATTTTTGAGAAATTAACACAGGTGTGTGATAAAACACCACGTAAGTATTTGAAATATTTTAAGACGGGACAGAGTCTAATTCTAATTGCAAAATGAGATATCATTATCTTGCCATGGCGATATTTCGTATCACAAGCTCTTGTGATCGCAAGTTTTTCCCTAAGTTAAAAGGGATTCACTATTTCGCACTTATATTTTTCCAGGCAGAGTGGTAAAATCAGTACTTTGTTAATTAACAAAAAATTCCGAAAAAAAATTCCTGTTTTTGTTACTTCCATATTTCAATGGATTTTGCCTTTACTAACGATAAAATCTTTATGAAAAAACATTGAAACCAATTATATGAAATTAAAACCTTAGAGTTTCATTAAATGCTAATAGCTCAACCAAGAAACAGCATGTTATTTGGTCTTAAATTTAGTCTAGGGCAAGTTTTAATCAAATTCCATTTCCTGTCACTGCTAAGTATTATTAAGTCTGCTTGTAATTTGGATGACATTGCAAAAGGAACAGGTGAAAATGTATATGTTTTCTAGACCATTAAATGTCTTTGAATATGTCATACGTTCCGTTCCCAGTTTAATCCTTTTGAATAAATGGCTTCAAATGGAGATCGTTACTTATTACTCTTTCTTTTCATTGCGGCTTCCTTTGATTTGTGTTTCACATCTTAAAAATCACCATATCATGTAGTTTCATTTTGGGAGAAATTTTAATAATAATAATAATAATAATAATAATAATAATAATAATAATAATAATAATAATAGTAATAATAATAATAATAATATGCTATGGTATATACTAAGATATATCGTCATATATCTTGCTTCCCAAGTATTTATGAATTTTTCTTTGGTTTATTTTTAATTTTCATTGCCATCTTAGTGAAGATTTTCTCACTATTCTCAATTTTGAATTTAAAAAAAGACAAACAAATAAATAGCTTAGACTGTGATCTAGATACGCAATGAAGGTCCACATCCCTCTTCTCTCCGTAATTTAAAAAAAAATAAAA
>RDPX01000428.1:283562-313606 GCA_003991215.1 Morbakka virulenta | reverse complement strand
CATGAATACCATGAACACCATGAACACCATGAACACCATGAACACCATATGAATACCATGAATACCATGAATACCATGAACACTATGAATACCATGAATACCATGAACACCATGAATACCATGAACAACACCATGAACACCATGAACACCATGAACACCTTTGTTATGTCATACTACAAAGGGCTATGCAACAGGCAAGTTAATATCAGGACTGCTTACTTTTACTTAAACAGCTAGCTTACCTCCAATACCACTGAAATAATTATAATTTTGTAGTGAAATTATTCAAAAGCATCGAAATGGTATAGCTTTTAGTGGCCATGGGGTCCGGGCTAGAGACCACTCCAGCTGAGATTTTTGAGAAATTAACACAGGTGTGTGATAAAACACCACGTAAGTATTTGAAATATTTTAAGACGGGACAGAGTCTAATTCTAATTGCAAAATGAGATATCATTATCTTGCCATGGCGATATTTCGTATCACAAGCTCTTGTGATCGCAAGTTTTTCCCTAAGTTAAAAGGGATTCACTATTTCGCACTTATATTTTTCCAGGCAGAGTGGTAAAATCAGTACTTTGTTAATTAACAAAAAATTCCGAAAAAAAATTCCTGTTTTTGTTACTTCCATATTTCAATGGATTTTGCCTTTACTAACGATAAAATCTTTATGAAAAAACATTGAAACCAATTATATGAAATTAAAACCTTAGAGTTTCATTAAATGCTAATAGCTCAACCAAGAAACAGCATGTTATTTGGTCTTAAATTTAGTCTAGGGCAAGTTTTAATCAAATTCCATTTCCTGTCACTGCTAAGTATTATTAAGTCTGCTTGTAATTTGGATGACATTGCAAAAGGAACAGGTGAAAATGTATATGTTTTCTAGACCATTAAATGTCTTTAAATATGTCATACGTTCCGTTCCCAGTTTAATCCTTTTGAATAAATGGCTTCAAATGGAGATCGTTACTTATTACTCTTTCTTTTCATTGCGGCTTCCTTTGATTTGTGTTTCACATCTTAAAAATCACCATATCATGTAGTTTCATTTTGGGAGAAATTTTAATAATAATAATAATAATAATAATAATAATAATAATAGTAATAATAATAATAATATGCTATGGTAGTGCCCTTGATAATTGGTGCTCTAGGTGGCGGAATGCGTCAAATCGCAAAAAACATGGGAATGATTTTCGAGAGTAGAGACACGATACGAAAGACTATCTGCGAAATGTAGAAAACGATCCTCATGGACAGCGAGACAGTGAGACCGCAGTCAGAAAAGTACAATCTGGTCTTATTCAAGACACAGATGAATGGTTTTATTTTGTGGTTCGTTTTTTTGTGCAATAGTGACTGTTCAATGTGCGAAGCTTGTTTTCAATTGTAACTAGCACATTTGGTAGTTATATATATATATTTTAGGGCCATTTTCTTGTATAAGCTTTATCAAAAGAAATAATGATAATAAAGGGTAGACAGAAAGTGTCCAGACCAGCATGTCACCTGGAAATTCCTCAGGGAGCAGCACCCCTAGTCGAGCTGGGTAAACCTGGCCTATACAATGGGAAAAGTTGAAATTGCCTTATTTGGCTGGCTTAACTTAGTGCTGCCTAGTACTGCTCGAGAGGGACATTGAACCCCCTGCCCTGTGTAGTCAAATTGCCTTGAAAATTAAACCAGGCCTATTATTGTCAGTCAGTGGCGTGGTGTCGTGAAACATATGACCTCTGATCTTAATTGATTGGTGAAGTACACAAACTAGTTTTGCCTGGTAATTATGAATGGACTAGATCAAACATTCCTGTTCAAAGCGCAGATTTGCCAGTCAGTTGCATCACCTTAACCAGTTGTGCATGTCCCGAAAGGGCTGACACATCACACATTTCTGTTTAACGGGCGGGAGTAGTGGGGGAGCATCATATTTAGGTGTCGTGCTCGTGGATCTCAGGTTCTGAAGGGCTAAGTACTGAGTTCGCACTTGTTACTTAGTCCTGAGATCTTGGGTGAAGTCTCGCTACGGAGACCGTTTTAAGCAGAATGGGCCACCTAAACTGAGAAACCTAAACAGGCCCCACCTGCAAGGTCACGTGCTGTGGTATTTTTATTACCATCAATTTATCACACACACTTGGGTGTGATGCATGCACCAGCTTACCCTTATCGGGCTGGGAGTCAGATGAGTTTGCTGGGGTTTCTACCCCTGAGTCCCCCATGGACTCGTATTGCTCCACCACTCAATAATAATAATAATAATAATAATAATAATAATAATAATAATGTATTGTCAGCTGTCAGGCTAGGAGTGGGAAGTGATATAGTCATGAGTTGTTGTCAGACAACAAGAACCGCTTGAGTAAGGTGCCTCTGTTCACTGGTTGTGAGGCTGTACTTGCAAGGTTGAAGTGATGTTGCCATTTAAAGTTGGTTTTTTATTCATCCCACTCTTGTGGCTACGGTATGTGTGCTTGCATTCAACTTACCTGGCTTGTTGCTGGGCGCTGAATGTGAGATTTTCTGTCAGGTTAGGCTAGGAGACTACCTCATACTAAGGCGTGGTACGACCACAGAGCAGAGAAGGTTGTTGAAAACGACGAAGTGAAGGTTCTGTGGAACTTTAATATCTACGTCGATGAGCAAATAGAAACGAGAAAGCCTGACATTATTGTGGTAAGGAAGAAACTCAATTGAGTGTATCATTATTGACATTGCCGTCTCCGAAGATGTAAGAACGCTGACAAAGGAAGATGAAAAGATAGAAAAGTACCAAGAGCTGTCCCGAGAGATCTCTAGACTGTAGAAAGTGAAGACAATTGTTGTGCCGATGATCATCGGTGCACTAGGGACAATTACAGAGCAACTGACATCCTTTCTGGCCATGCTCGGAGTCGATTTATCTTTTGGAACTATTCAAAAGTCAGCTCTGCTTGGAACAGCACACATCCTGTGAAAGGTACTGAAGAGAAAGGAGTAGTAAAGAGATCGAAGTGAAGGTCTGGATACCTCAGGTCATTGGAAAATACCAGGTCCCAGCCTCAAAACCGGCTTTGCTGTGAAATGGAATACCCACAATAATAATAATAATAATAATAATAATAATAATGATAATAATTATAATAATAATAATAAATGTCCTGGGTATTGACATAAAACTGCATCCGGTTGTGGAGTTTCGACGTGGGGGAATGAGGTTACCCTTTGCCACAACTACCTCCAGGTCACCCTTTGGCAAAGTGTAGTTAGCTGTTAGCTCTCCCCCGAGACCATGAAGTACCTGGTTGGCGTCCGGCAGGGGTAAGCCTGTCAATCAGCGTGGACTAGAAATGCGTGGACTCCTTGGTAGTAAGGTTAAAGTGCACTCCTTTTAATGATGAAAACTAGTAGTCCAAAAACATACCACATCGTCCGTCGCGAGGGTAAACAAGGGACGCAACCCCCAAAGGAGCTGAACTAGCCTGGGATCAAAAAATGTGCTACTAACTCAGCAACCTCTCAAAATAAAGAAACTAATAACTCTGTTGGCAACTAGGCACAGGGAAACCTACCAGCTGGCCCATCTAGAGAAACATCAAACAACAGAACTAAAGAAAAACGACAAAGATGGAACAGAGAGGACTATATTGAAATTATGTATGCTCTTTATATGTCATTTGAAAAACCTGAAGGAAGTCACACTAACAACACTTCTAAAATATGGAAAAATCGCAATCCAAATGGAAAATCATACTTAGATCCAAATAGATTAGCAAATTTAAGGCGGGATATATTAAAGAGAAGTCAAGGGAAATGTTAAAGTCGATATTAGGGGCAATGAAGCTGTCCGCAATGAGGTGTCTGTCAATGTGGATGTAGTGTTTGGGGATGTTCCAGTTGATGAAGGATCAGGTGATGAGTTGAAACAAGAAAATATTACGAGACACAATGTTAGGTATGACACGGTTGATACTAACCATGAACCTTTGATTGTTAATCAAAGAATAGAATTTGATGACCTTAAGTTGGACGGGTTCAAAGATGATTTGATAGCTAATATTGAAAAATACGACTCAATCGATATGAAAGAGCGTGAAGGTTTAGTAAAATTAAAGCTGAAAAAATCTCAGGAGAAATACTTAGACATGGCAAATTCTGCCTCAGCCTACCTTTGTGAAGAAGTTGAACTAGACATCACTGAACTAAATACAATCATATATGCGTGTGCCAAAACAATCGAATCAAAAGTAGGTGTTAAAGTAAACCACAAAAGTTGTAGAGGTCCCAAGTCAAAACGCTATTGAAATGTTTGGAATTTGGGGAGAGGAAAAAGGGTTTAACGAGACTGCTGCTTGGATCTCAAATACAGAAGCAAACAATGCAAATGTCAATGAACAAGAGTGGGATGATAAAACTATGGTAGAACTGAAGTCAGCGCTAACAAAATCACAAAAGTGGAAATCACCTGGGCTAGACAAGGTGCCAAATTTCTGGTTAAATCCTTTAACATCAACGCATGTCCTTCTTACTGAACTTTTTAATAAACTACTTCATCATTCAGAAGAAACTTCTAGTTGGTTATGCG
The DNA here is from genome assembly GCA_003991215.1 of Morbakka virulenta. NCBI lineage: Eukaryota > Metazoa > Cnidaria > Cubozoa > Carybdeida > Carukiidae > Morbakka > Morbakka virulenta. The sequence goes on along the minus strand of RDPX01000428.1, from coordinate 309,042 downwards.
AGGGAACAACTTACTTACTTTCCAAATGCAGTCAAACAGGGGATACCAAGAACTACAGGCCTAAAACATGTCTTTCAACAATATACAAAATACTGACCTCGATTCTCACCGACGGGACTTATAAAAATCTCGAGGAAAATAATTTGTTGCCATTAGAGCAGAAAGGTTGCAGAAATGGCTCTTATGGGTGTAAGGACCAGTTATTAACTAACAAAATGCTTTTGGAGAATTGTATTGGTAGCAAGAGGAATATGAGCTGTGCGTTGATAGACTATAAGAAGGCCTTCGATAGTGTCCCGCCCAACTGGATTTTACGATCGCTTGACCTTTTTAAAGTCTCTCCTATTCTTGTTAAGTTCTTAAAATTTAATATGTCTCAGTGGAAAACAAACCTTCATCTTTTTCATGAAAATGGTAGCATTATTTGTAACAACATCTGAATTAAAGAGGAATATTTCAGGATGATTCGGTATCTCTACTTCTTTTTTGTAGTTCTCTTATTCCACTTTCTTTAGAATTAAATTCCTCTCAATGTTGGTATAAAATAGGCAACTAGAAGATCTCTCATTTATTTTACATGGACGAGCTTAAGGTGTATGGAAAAAACCACAGTGAGCTGGAAGGGCTATTAAAAATTGTGAAGGGTTTCAGTGACGACATTGGCATGGAATTTGGTCTCAGTAAATGTGCAAAGGCTACTTTCAAAAAAGGCAGACTTACTAGTTCTGCAAGTGTTTAGCTTGATAACGATTCTGAAATTAAGAATCTAGAGCAAGAAAAAGTGTATAAATACCTAGGTGTAAACGAACCCAGTGGAATTCAGCATGCAAGCATGAAAGAGAAACTACGAAAAGAGCTTGTCAGAAGGACTAGATGCATTTTGAAAAGCGAATTGAACTCTAAAAATAGGATTACAGCTATTAATACTTTAGCTGTTTCAGTCATTACCTAGAGTTATAGGAATATCAGTGAGATTAAAAAACTTGATACTAAGTTGAGAAAAATGCTAACAACATATAACATGCATCACCCAAAAGCTGACATAGACCGCCTGTACGTGCCCAGAAAGGAAGGAGGTAGAGGCCTCACTCAACTAGAACTTGCCTATAAAACATCGACTATTGGACTCCTTAGATACCTAAGCCTTACAGAAGACTGGATGCTTAACCTAGTATATAGGCATCAAGAAAGTAAAATCATGCACTCTATTACTAAGGAAGGAAGAAAGTTTGCGAGAGAATTGGAAATAGACTTGTCAATTGAAGGTGGGNAATTTGGTCTCAGTAAATGTGCAAAGGCTACTTTCAAAAAAGGCAGACTTACTAGTTCTGCAAGTGTTTAGCTTGATAACGATTCTGAAATTAAGAATCTAGAGCAAGAAAAAGTGTATAAATACCTAGGTGTAAACGAACCCAGTGGAATTCAGCATGCAAGCATGAAAGAGAAACTACGAAAAGAGCTTGTCAGAAGGACTAGATGCATTTTGAAAAGCGAATTGAACTCTAAAAATAGGATTACAGCTATTAATACTTTAGCTGTTTCAGTCATTACCTAGAGTTATAACATCAGTAATTGGAATCTCAGTGAGATTAAAAAACTTAAAAAAATACCAAGTTGAGAAAAATTCTAACAACATATAACATGCATCACCCAAAAGCTGATATAGACCGCCTGCACATGCCCAGAAAGGAGAGAGGTAGAGGCCTCACTCAACTAGAACTTGCCTATAAAACATCGACTATGGGACTCTTTAGATACCTAAACCTTATCGAAAACTGGATGCTTAAGCTAGTATATAGGCATCAAGAAAGGAAGAAGATGCACTCTATTACTAAGAAAGGACGAAAGTTTGTGTTACGGAATGGTACAGATCCAAAGTGCAGAATATGTTGGGAAAATACTGAGACAACTGATCACCTTATATCTGGTTGCCAAATTGTGGCCCCGACCGAGTACACAAATAGACACAGCCGCGTTGGTCAATACATTCATTGGAAAGTTTGTAAATTCTATGATATAGAAGTTGCTGACACATGGTACAAACACAAACCACTCCCAGTAATCGATTCGTCAAAGGAGACCATTCTTTGGGATTTCTCAATAAGGACAGACCGAACAATTCAAGCCAACAGACCAGACATTGTCATAAAGGATACGTTGAGTAAACAATGCCAGCTGATTGATATGTGTCCCGTCCAATAGTAACATTTCGGCTAAAGAGTTTGAAAAACTCAGTAAATACAAGGACTCAGAGATCAAAGTTGGCCGAATGTGGAATATGAATGGAATATGGCAATCCCATTTATTGTGGGCGCTTAAGATATGGTGAAGAAAGGAACAGATAAGTATATTAAACAGATACCGGGAAACATACAGCTGCCGGAAATTCAGAAGATAGTTTTAAATAGCACGGCGCATATCCTTAGAAGAACACTCTCCTTTTAGAACTTAGTAGAAAGGAATATATCTAATATAACAAAAGAAAAAAAAATATTCTAAAAAGGAAAAAAATTCTAAAAAAAAAGTCGTGAAATTTAAACAAAATAAAAAAAGCGTTCCTTGGGTCAAAGAGAAAAAGAACACAAGAGAGCTGTTCACAAAGGTGACAACAAGAATCATAAAATAGCCGAACACTGCAGGACACAGGATCATACCTTTGATTGGGAAAATAAAAGAAGTATAGACAAGGAAATCAACACAACAACAAAAAAACTAAAAAAACAACAATCCATTCCCCGCAATGCAGCAATCACATCAACAGTATATCCTACACCAGTAATATGGCTTCCAGCACTAAAGACAGAAACACAACAAACACAACATAGTTATGGCGCCACTTCCACGCCACTTCCAGAAACAGCTTCAGCCCTGTCTACACGCACGTCCGCACTACCAAAGTATAAAATAGTCGTATCTAGTCATTTCAGTAGCCTGACGATGGGAGAAGTATCTGTCGAAACGTAGCTCAGAAAAAGCTCATTACTCATGACATGATAAAGCTCTTACATCTATGGCTTCCTCTGACTCAATAAAGTTCAGAATTTTCAAGCGCATCGGATGTTGTTGATATTATGTTCCCCTATGGAAAAACCGCTTTCTTCTTCAACTGTTTGCATTTTTTATTCACTGTACAGGTTGAATAGATCAGGAGATAAAACGCAGCCTTGTCGAACTCCTCTTCTAATTTGACTATATTTTCCAATCGTATTCTGAATTCTAACTCCAGCTGTCTGATTCCAGTACATATTCCTTAAGAGTGGTATGTCCTTCCCATCTATATCTAAAAATTGAAGCATATCTGACATTGCTTCATGCTTAACCTTGTCGAACGCTTTGTTATAGTTGAAAAACGAAAGATATGTCTTGCTGCATTTCTAAAGCTAATTCGGGTCATAATGTTCTTCGGATTCTTCCCATGATAATACGCATTAATATTTTTGTTATGTGACTCATGAGGCTGATGGTTCTATGGAACTCGCATTTGGTTGCTCCTGGCTTCTTAGGTAAGGCGATAAATATTGATTTTAACATATCTGAATGAATTTCTCCACTGTCATAGATTTCATTGACAAGTTCCGTTACTTTGTTGATACCAAAATCATTGAGTTTTTAAATCATTTCAATGCAAATGTTGTCTGGCCGTTTGACCTCTTCCTTTTCCATCAACAAGGTCCCATCTCTCGCTTTAATGCATCCACTTGCAACGGATATCGTTTTACCCACAAGGCTGTTGAGTAAACCCCTGAAGATAATTAAAAGAAAAGAGGGGTATTCATGGAGTGGGGAGAAAATTAAAACAGGAGGATAATGAAATCCAAGAGCTAAATACAAGACTGGTTTATTTGAGAAGGGAGAAAATGTAAGGACTGCGTTAATAGCGTACAGTAAAAGGGTAGAGATTTTGATTTAGGAAAAGACTGCAATTTTAAGGAAAAAGGTAAAAGGCTATAAAATTTCAGGCTTAGAGACAATAATATCCTAACTAAAAAGGCATTGTAAAAGCAACAAAAGGAGAAAATGCTATATTTAGAAAACTGAAGGGAAAATGAAACCCTCTAATGAAACAGTGGGTACCTCATAAGGAAATGACGTGGCTAAAGAGACTTCCAGAAAGGTTACCAACAATGAGTCGTTATTTTACATAAAGAATATATTTCGGATTTGCATCCATCCCCAGCTAAAACATAAAATAAAAATTAAACATTATTAATTACAATTTGTAACGAAAAATACAAAAAAGAAAAACTATATAAAAATTTTATCTACAAAGTTAAAACGTTTACAAATAATATATATCTATAAAGTTTGTATAACGATTAATGCGATTAAGAGATTAAGAGATTTACGTTTAAAAGATTAAAAGAAACAATTTATGTCTGATCATTTGTGGGGTTATCAAGACAGTTCTTGTCCCTACCCCGTAATATCATCTTTGACCCATTAATTTACTTATTACTATTTTAATACACGTCATGTGGTGTGACTATGGGCATAAATAGAAGTGAGTAACAGACATTTTAATCCACTTAATATCACCCTTCATCTTCACCTATCCCGTAATCTGGATGACCATGGGGGCACCACTGATGATGATGCAACCACTCCTCTCCAATGTTCTTGGTCTCCTGCTTTTCTCAGGGCTTCACCCAAAATGCAGTATGTCCACTCTGGGATATTGTCCTCCTACTTAATATAACCATACCTTTAATGAATTTTTTTAAGTTCAACTTTTTATTTCCCTATATAGGTTTGCAATGTAATCTTAGAAATAACTACAACAAAGGAAGGAACAGTACTAGTGGATGCCTGAATTTTTTATTTTTCTACTTATCTCTGCAATTTTGGGATGTTATTCAAAACATTAAAAGTTATTCCTCAAAATGTGATCTTCTAACTAAAGAATTATGAGGCATGTGATTTCTTTAATAACAGTTTGTGGAAATAATAAGATTGATAGTGACCTTTGATGGCTGTTTGTCTTCAAACTGCCAGCAAAATAGAAGTCCACTGTTTAACATTTGGAATGTGACTTCACACGAAATCTATGAAGAGACTGCATTAACAATAAGATCTTGAAAAGTACTGTGACACTGAAAATATATATCTATGCTGATAATTTTAACTCCAGTTCTATTATTACCGAGTTGGAATTTTTTAGCTACATTTCACCAGAAATAATGAATTACGTTTGTCTATGTTAGACAATTTTCTCGATGTTTTTTCCATGTATCTACATTTAAGTGATATTGCTAGGAGTTAAAATGTGTATTAATACTAAGGTTATTAGTCTTATTGGTCTTAAGAATGGTTTTGATGATGATTACTAATTGAAGTCTCAGAAATCCGTTACGTACCTTACCGAAGTGACGTATCCTCCAAGATGTTGTCGACCAGGTTCTTCCACTCCTGCCGGTCTCGTATTGCATGTAGTAGATCAAGTTTGCTTGCTTTCCTTGTGTCCCTCATCAATTCACATGTGTACTTCTCTCTTGGTCTTCCTCTGACTTTGCTTCCGTTTATCATACTGGTTGTTATCACATTTTCCAGCCCTTCTTTCCTCATTATGTGACCGAAAAATCGAAGTTGGCTTCCCCTGATATTGATCGTTAGGTATCTCTTTTCGCCATTAATCCTCAAGACTTAATCGCTAGATTTAAGTCAGTTCATCGAATTTTCACCATTCTTCGCCATAACCACATTTCTGTTGCTTCAAGTCTTCTCTTCATTGTTTCAGATATGGTTTTACTTTCTACCCCGTATAGCAGAGCGGACCATACATGTGATTTTATGAGTCGCTTCCTTGTTTTCATTGACAGCTTTCTGTTTGTGAGGATCGCTCTCATATTAATAAAACTTTGCTTAGCTGTACTTATCCTCTTCCTGATCTCATTCGTACATCTTGCGTCACTTGTTACTGTGCTATTACAAATTTATATGTACTGTTACGGGACTACTATAATTGTATTGTAATCAATGAACAATAAAAATGTTTGATGAATTACTATTGATATAAAATTAAAGGTAAATTACTTGTTATAGGAGATGGATTGACATGTGGTGGTGGCACATGAGTCCTGAGTTGTTAAGCAATAAATCAGTACAGTTCCTCTTGTGGACGAATTTCTAATGCACAAAGAACTTTCACAAAAAAAATAAGACTCGCTGGAGCTTTTTGAGGAAAAAACTGGAATTTAATCCAGAAGCCTTTAAGAAGATAGTACACATCTCCATGGGCCAGAGAAAATCAAATATGGCCAGTTACACACACACACACACACACACACACACACACAAATTGAGTGCAAGTAATTTTGGAGGAGTTTTGAGAAGCAAGAGTCGAATCACTGTTTACTGTAACAAGTTATCAGAGAATAATGTTGTTGGGGGTAATGCCATTCTCTGGGGGTATCAAGCACGAAGGAATTGTTTTAAACCAGTTTATGGAAGTGTCAGGTAAAAATTTTGTAAAGACTGCTATTTATTTGATGGATCTGGAGTTCTATTAGTCTCACTTGATAGTTTGATTGGAGAAGATGGTGCTCTTGAAGTTACAGGTCTCGCAGGGAGAACGGTATTTCAAATTTACTGATTACGATTTACCTGTATAAAAATTATGAAATAATAATAATAATAATAATAAATGCCTCTCTTTTTTAAAAAATTGACTTTATTGAAGAAACCCCAGAGAAGAAACACTTTTCCTGGCAAAATAAGATGACGTTTAGCAAAGCCTGAAAAAGAACCAGGCTTACTATTTTCAAGTACAAGGATAGCTATATTTACCAAGACAAAACTATTGCTACTATGTAGCTTCACAAAAATAGCATGATAAGACGTATCATTGACGCAACGCAAGTAATAGACGGATCAATACTTTCTTCTTTATATATATATATATATATATATATATATATTTGGAATTAAATATGTCAAATATTTTGTCAAAAATGTTTGACGCGATTGTAAATTATTTTTGACAATCGCGTCAGCGTGAAACTGATAGATAAATATATATATATATAACTTCGCTCTACGAATCTTTGTATCGAGCACTGTCTTTGCCATTATTCAATGAAGGTATTTACTTTCTTTTTATACATGATTTCATAAAACAGTAAATTTTTAGCAAAGAGAAGTTCTGTATTCAAGGAAAAAATTAACTGATAATAATCATTTATCGTCTTTTCATACTTTCAAAGTTACTCCAAAGTGAGCCCGTGGAATCCTTTTTTTAATTAATGGAAACTGGAAGTTTACAAGTGGTGTAACTAGCTGTAGAATTTTTTCTGTGCAGCTCCTTAACTATGCAGGTACAAATGATCTTGAAATCTTCAAATCATACATTAGCTCGGTTAATATGTATTATATATATTTGATATTTGTTCAATATCAATTCACTCCCAGTGAATCTTCCATGCTTGAGAAAAGGTAGAATATTAACTGAAACTCCATTTGGAAGAATGTTATTGAACAAACGCTTTTTGTCAATTTGGAGAGCTAAGTAACCAGTGAAATAGTGTAATATTGAGCAATTTTACACAGTTCCTTTTTCTTTGTTGACCTAAGATAACGGTTACTCAAATATATAAAAACTGCATCAGGAGTCTTTTGGGAATTTTTGGGAATTTTAAAAGAATTTTTGGGAATTTTAAAAGAATTCATGGTTTGGTATACGGAGCATGTTATTCTTTTTAAGGAAATTTGGTTAGGAATAGGAATTTCTATACAATTGCAATCAATTACAATCCTGCAGTTCGGCAAAGTCAAGAATAGTGAGGGTGACATTGATTAGATTTTGTTTTCTTGGAAACGTTTTTTTCATAAGACCTTGAAAGAAACGATCATTCAGCAAATACACAAATGTTACATATTTTATATAAATAATATAATATAATATAATANATATATAAAAACTGCATCAGGAGTCTTTTGGGAATTTTTGGGAATTTTAAAAGAATTTTTGGGAATTTTAAAAGAATTCATGGTTTGGTATACGGAGCATGTTATTCTTTTTAAGGAAATTTGGTTAGGAATAGGAATTTCTATACAATTGCAATCAATTACAATCCTGCAGTTCGGCAAAGTCAAGAATAGTGAGGGTGACATTGATTAGATTTTGTTTTCTTGGAAACGTTTTTTTCATAAGACCTTGAAAGAAACGATCATTCAGCAAATACACAAATGTTACATATTTTATATAAATAATATAATATAATATAATATAATATAATATAATATAATATAATATAATATAATATAATATAATATAATATAATATAATATAATATAATATGATATATAAACTATATCTTTTATAAATTTTATTTAATAATTTTAGCTTTACTGCAGGAAAAATTGTAAGCAAGATCTTGATAGCTCTGTCTTACCTTCATTAATCTTACGAAAATGGCCCTCAAATTTTATTTTTGTAGTCCTCTAGTTATTGTTTATATTTTGCTCAAACCACCTTGGTTAATTTACGATTATCAAAAAAATATTTTTTGGGAATACCAGTTTCCTTTCTTAACACATTTCCTTTCTTATCAATCATAGATTAGATCTCTTCTATCCAATCTTCTTTTGCAGCATAACCTTCTGACTTTTGTACAGGAGTCCTCACTTCATGTTCCAAAATTAATTATTTTCTCAAATCCTGAGATCATTTAATGTACCAGGCATGGGATTCTTGGTAGTGTATTGACAGTAATTCTGTTCTTTAGTAAAAATTGTTCTTAGTTCTCTTCTCCTTTGCAATAGGTTTGGCAGGAAACTGATTTTGCATGCTCAAGCAAAAAATTCCTAAATCATTTTCCTCTTCCTTCTTCCCTGAAATGACAATTTTACACCATTGAGCATGAGTTAGGTTCTTATCTGCTCTTCTAGAAGTAAACTAAAGATAAAGTAATTATACAATGCCTTTTAAAATTGCCACTTGTTATGATTTAATGAAAGGTGGCATAACCTACCTCTTGATCAAGCAATTTTTTTCCATGCTTTTTTCCAGAGGCTTTTTGTCTGATACCACACATTCCTTTAAAGTTAGTAACCTGATTTTACTTTATTTCACCCTATGCCTAAATATGCATATAAGATGCTCATTTTTATTGGACCAAAAGTTTCCATCTGCCTGTTATCCTCAAGAAAAAAATTGTAAGGGAGAGGAGAGATAAACTCCAACAGATTGAGACCGCCCAACACCTTTCCGTATACATATTATTCAGTCTGCAAAAAATGTAAGTGTCCATGTTTCATGAAGTATATTACCAACTCAGATTTTAAAGCTACAAATCAGATTGAGGTTTGCCCTTTAAAATTGCAGATATATTTTTAATTGAGACATCAGATGAAAAACGCAGCTCTAGTATGAATTTAAGGATGATACCAACCCACGCTCAACCAACAAAATTCCTCGATACCTCTTTGTCTTTTCTAGTTTTCTCTCTTCTCCCTTTGGGATTCCTTTTGTTTATCGCGTCCTCGTTATCTCCATTAATTGGCAATTATCCTTATTTTCCTCCCTATCATCTTTCTATTTAGGCAATTTCTGCCTGTTTACTTTAGTTAACTGTTGTTTTAGGTAATTTATTTCACAGTGGTTTTCATATATATATATATATATATATATTTATATTTATTTATATTCCCCCCCTTCCTCCCCATGAAAAAAATAATTTTTTTCCACTATTGGATGAGGATGGGACAAGCTCGCTCCGAAACGTTCTTGATTATACCGTAACGGATTTGTCTTAAAACCTGATTATGCCTTAACGATTTGTCTTAAATAACCGGTCTGTCATGGGTGTGTTAATAAAATGAAATAAAATAAAAGATTTGCAAATGACTATTCTGTTCTGATTTATCTGTCATGTGGCTCGTCGTGGCTATCACCCTTAAATTCATATTTTTAATTGATTGTAAAATTAGTTGGATCCAAAAATTCTAATAAAAGCAAATAATTAACTAGCCTTTAAATGGCCTTTGCTTTTGCATTCCATGTTCAGCCATGAAATGGCATGTGGCTTTTCTTGCAAGACTTTTTGTTTTTGTTGAGATTATACTTGTTGAAAAGAGGATTAGTTATTAGCTATGTTGGAAAGCAGCTTCTCTCTTAGTGAGTAAATCCTAAAGCTTTTGAAACAGAGTGTATTTTCTCCTCAATTAGTCCTAACTAATGAAAGAATTCCTCTTTACAATAATGCTTTATTTAATTTATGGTATTGATGTTTTACGCTTTTAGTACCCTTGCCAGCATAGAACTAGGCGAACACAAATTGACAAAAAGTAAAGAAAAACATGCTTGCCCATTCGACAAAACTGCAGTAGGTTAAAAATATTCCACACAAAATGTACCTTTTCCAAACTTTCCCAAAGGTCTGATAGTCTTCCTCTTATATATGTATGCCAAGGTCCAACTGTCTGGGACAAATACGTTGACAATGTTATCACAATTATCAAGGAAATCATCTAAAAGGTTTTTTTGAGCACATCAACTGTCTTCATTCAAACATCGTGTTCATTATGGAAAAAAAGAAAAAAGGCAATTGCCCTTTCTTGATTTTCGAGTGAAGAGACAAGCAGACTGCACCATTTCTGTTACTATCTACAGGAAACCAACTTACACAGATCAGTACCTTCACAACCCATCACACCATCCAGTTTCAGCTCATCATAGTGTTATCACCACTCTGATTGGAAGGGCAAGAAGTATCATTTCAAATCCACGCAACCTCAGAAAGGAAGAAAAATACCTTCAAAAGGTTCTCTTATCCAATAAATACAACAAACGAAAAACTAGCAGGGCTAATCAGGGAAAAGAAAAAGAACCTGTAAAACAAATGTGTCTACTCTATGTCAAGGACATCAGTGAACAGCAAAAATGAGCTCTCAGACAGCATAACATCAAGTATCCATTTTTCACAATATCCACCCTTATGACCATACTTCCAAAGTCAAAGCATCCAGTTCCACTAAAAGAGTGAAACAATACAGTTTACAGACTATATTGTAAGGACTGCCCTGCCCTCTACATTGGAGAGTCAAAGCGTTCCTTGGGTCAAAGGAACACAACAAACACAAGATAAGTTATGGACTCAATCCTTAAAACATCTCGCTCCCTGTCACCAAGCACGTCCCCACTATCAAAATACAAAATAGCTATGCCTAATTACTTCGCCTGACTATGAGAAATATCTCTCGAAACGTAGCTCAGAAAAATTTACATCTCCCCACATAATAAATATCCGACATCAAGACACTGGTTGTTATCCAATCATAGCGTCAACAATTACAGACATTAAAAGTGTTGTGTAATTAAAGACATTAAAATTGTTGTGTACAGTATGAGGCTAGCAGTTTTAAAACTTATTTTTGCCCAGATAAAGAACAGCTGCCTTAGAAAACTTATTGTACTTCTTTCGGCCTTTCGTCAATCGTTCTATTACCAAGGTTGTCGACTTTACAATGATCTTCCAATTATAAAAAATTTTACTAAGAAATTAGGTACGATTTTTAAATAAAATGATTTCAAATAGCATCTTTGAATTCTTAGGTTTTTAGATTTTAGTGATTAGTTTCTCTAAATTTCCGCTATTCAATTTAGGCTCTTTTTTTAGCATTTTCAGTGTCTTACAATGTGGTAATAGTCTTAGATCAGCCCCAAAGCAGTTTTCAGCTTCCTATTCTCATTATGTTTTTCATTTTTTCGTTTTTGTTTACTAATGTGCCAAAACAGGACCACATTTATATCAGTTTTTACAGTATATGTAAAATACTGATGTGTTTATATGTATATTTTGCATATATGTATTGTATCCCGTATAAACATTATTTTTAAACATATTAATAATAACAATAATAATAATAATAGATATAATGGGGAAAGACATTACTTTGACAACTATGAATTTGTCTCTCTTTTTTTTCGTTTCTCTGGTTACCGAACATCTCCCGTTTTCTATTGCAGTTCTATTCCAATTTTTTTTATACGAAAGTAATCAAATTGCCATACACCCTTCTATCTTGCATCGGTGCTATTTCTTGCAGAAGGTTAATCTTTGCATCCACCTGAGGCTGCTTATTGGATTAGTAGAAAAAGTATACCTTTAAAAAGCATATTTTTCCACCAACTAGACCCTAATCCATAAGCTTCAACCAACGTCAGAGTTGGACAATTGGATCTTAGTTTTTAATCAATTTGTGACAGAAATAATCAATCTAATTTTGTATTCCCTCCAAGGTATCTATTTCCAGAATCCCAACCAGGTGAGCCTCACATAGGATAGCTGAATTTTTTTCCCAAAACATTACAACCTTCCACGTACGATGAGGATAAGAAAAAGTAAGTAGAAGGCAAAAATTGAGGGCGTATAAAAAGAAAAATGGGGGGAATATTTCTTTCCAAAATGGGTAAAAACGAGACTTTTTTTCACACCAGCACTTGGAACCCAGACATTACTACCTCTTTAACCGGGTCAGTTTGGTTTACTTTGCTCTTAATTACTTCACTTTTCCGTGGATCTCAAAAGCCATATACTTAATTTTCTACATCACCCTAAATGATAAGCAGTAAAGCTGTGTATTTAAGACATGATTAGGTCTCCTTTCAATCAGGATGCAAGAAATATCGAGTTTGCTACGAGAGATGAACTTTCTTCCTAAATCAACTCCTTTTCGTGACAATGTTGGCTTTTCGTGTTGCATGTATCTTGCATTTTTTTAATTTTTAAGTGCAATTGGCTGTTGCAGTTGACTTTTCAATAGTAAAATAGGTGTTTCTTTTGATAACATGGATGAATACAATATTTTTGGTGACCTTTATTACCTATGAATACAAACTATTTTTAAAAGGTCTTGTGACTTGCCACAACTAAACATCACAGAATGTTAGATAAATATATTAATCACTACTGAACATTTTTTGTTATAAATATACACTGATAATTTTTTAAATAGATAAAGTTAATCATTATATCTATTAAAAGACAAAATCTAACAATCACATGTTGCCTAATCTAATCAATTTTTTTTACATCAAGACAACAAATCAAGACTTGTTATCTTAGCAATGTTCGCTGTTATCGTTCTGGTTCACATGAAAATAATATTCCTACTTTTTTCCAATTTACGTGCGAGTTCATCTATTGTTTTAGTAATCTCACCTGTTCAACGCGCAAGATAAATACCCTCAAAAAAATAAAAACATGTAAGATAAGGCTTTTCATGCCCTACCAATGCACTATAGTATTGTTGTGTCCTTAGATCTGTTTACTGTGTGTTGACTGTCGCAAGAAATCTGCTGTTTACGTTTCTGTTGAAGGAAGATTATTGCTAGTCAGTATTGTTTGTGTTTTGATAAGTTTAAAGTAAAGAAAATGTTAAAGAAATCCGCCATTGAATGGCAGTAATAATTTCTTATTTTTCCTAATATTACTGGTAAACCTTTAAATGTAAACAAAAAAATCAATTTCGACTGAATAACGTTCTTACCAGTCAGCTACTTTTAAGCATTACAGCTGACACAGCAAATGTCCAGTATCTGTTGGGTTTAGATGAAATTCAGAATACAGAATTATCATAAAGGCTCTTTCCTGGTCACAGGATAAAAGAAATATAAAAAATATTTAGTTCAATTTTCTAAAAATCTTGATTACTTGTGGAAATTTTCCCCATATTTTTAACACAATGAAATAATATGGACAGAATTTTTAAGATATGCTCAAAATATAGATAAAAACGGCCTAAATTTCTCATCAGAAAATTAGCAGCAAACCAGTTATGTTACATAGTAATCTGTAATATATATATATATATATATATATATATATATATCAACCGACGTCGGCTTACCCAAGCAAATTTTTAATGACCTTAACATGAATTCAAATTGTTACATATTTTCTTTCCTAAACAGTAAAAAACCCTTGGATTTAATAGCATTTAAAATAGTATTAAAAAAGTCTTCAAATGTAGACATGTAATCAAATTGCAAATGAACAGTATTTTCACATAATTTGCACCTGAACCATGAATGCAGTGAGAATGGTACTGTGAACAATATGAAGTACTTAGTAGAAAGTGCTTTATGATGGGCTTAATTTTCTTTTTTGATTAAAGTGGCACGAGAAGCATTGTAAATGTTTCAAGTGCCATTATAAAAAGCATTGTAAATGTTTCACCTGTCATTGTAAAAAGAATTGTAAATGCTTTAAGTGGAATTGTAAAAAGCATTGTAAATGTTTCATGTGTCATTGCAATAAGCATTGCAAATATTTCATGTGTCATTGTAAAAGCATTGTAAATGTTTTATGTGTCATTGTAAAAAGCATTGTAAATGTTTCATGTGTCATTGCAATAAGCATTGCAAATGTTTCAAGTGCTATTGTAAAAAGCATTGTAAATGTTTCATGTGCCATTATAAAAAACGTTGTAAATGTTTCATGTGTCATTGTAAAAAGAATTGTAAATGTTTAAGTGTCATAGATATAGTTGCTCTAGATAGACCTGCTAGTAATGTAATTAGAGTTCTTCAATTCATGTTTTGTTTCAACTTGTTTCGACATAAAACAAAATAGAACTCCTCTCAGCTCTAGAAGAAAAGCTACTTAAGAGTCCATAGCACTTGATCTACTCATTTACTTCAAGGGTGTGTTAAGAATCAATTTACTCTATCAAGTGTATTTAGCCAAGTTCGTCACTTGTCGATGGTTTGAAAAGCTGTTAGACTTTCTCTTGCATGTCCTGGTAAATATGGTTGAAGAAAGAAACAAACAGTATATTCTACGTATAACGAACTCTGATACAACAAATTTTTTATGACAATGATCGTAATTTTTTCTTGTCTACTCTCTTCTTTGTCTCTATTCCATCTATAACGAATTTTGTTTACAACAAACTTAGGAAAAGCTCTCTTGAAATTTATTGTATATGAGCTCCACGTCTGTAGCAGTTATCCTGATACTTTTTATCTGAAGAAAAATCACTAATAGAATTGGTTAAGTTGATCTTTATCGCTTTTCTCAAGTGGTCAGATGCAGTACCAAAAGCAGTAACACTCTAAGCATTTAGGAATTGATTAAACAAAAAAGAGATTGCCACATATAAACACAAACACTTTTCTCTCTTCAAGAAGCCTATATCAAGGCGAGTGGTGAATCGTAAGCTTTTTCTGAACTCAGAAAAAGCTTACGAATCAAGACATGTGTTCTACATCAATGGCTTCCACGGAGTTCATAAAATCAAGAATTTTAAAGCTTTCTGGCATTGTTGCTTTTGTCAGTTCAATCAGTATTTATTTATCAAAAGACCAAAGTTATTCATGTACAACACTTTCCTGTTCATTCATTACAATTTTTTTATTTTTTAAATAGTAACGCGTTGATAGCTATACCTGAAATGTATGGTAAATATGTTATTGACAAACGTTTAAAATTATGATTAACTTTTAAACACAAAATTTTACATTGCCATCCAGAGTATTTTTAACATAAAATAAATACGCAAAAAACTTTACAGGATGAATCAATGGAATTTTTCCAAAATAGAGTTTTTAGCTTACTGCTTGAATATACCTTTTTAACTTACTAAAGTCGGCTATTTAATCTTTTTGTTGTGAAAAAAAGCATTTAAAAAACCTTAAAACATTCCATTAGTATTACGTTACCCAAAAGTCAGTTGTTATTGTTGAAAATAAATGAAAACACACTCCTTCTGTTATAATATAAATGCCCAATTTCAATGCCTGTTCTGGTTCAAAATTACCTAAATAGATTTTGAAAATAGAGTAAAATTGGCTGAAATATTTGGTCATTTTTAACGACTCAAGTACATATTCTCTATTCTATAAAGGCACTCTTTGGGTTTGCAGATATGTCAAATTATTAATATGAATAAATGACATTATATATTTTACTGTTATAAATATAATTCAATCCTTTTCTATTGAAGCAATGGAAGATGTTTTAAATGGGCCATACAAGGCATAAAGCCATTAAGTGTATAAAACCGCTAAGTAAAAACAAAAAAAAGTTAAGCCGAGTTGACCTTAGACTTAAACACATTAAGGTTATATGAAAGAGGAAAGCACTCAGACAGCAAAGAGGTCAACAACCTAGCCGTTGGAGAAGAAAAAACATTCATAGAAAGTCTTATTACCAAAAAAAAGCAACAAATGCATAAGAATAAAAACATAGAGAGAAACGAGTCACACGAGATGCAACAAACTGAGCTAGTACCAGGGAGATAAGCTCATTAGAGTACCTTCCATGAAAATATCTAGATAAGCCACATTCCGCCGATGGCGCAAAGGTTGAAGAGTAGTAGCAAGATCTGAAAGTGTTTAGTTCCTAACAAGTCTTGGAACTCAATTAAGAACATCAAGTGGAGAAGATAGAGTACCTGTTCAGATATGACGAGAGAACTCCATCCAATTATGGATGGTAGATTAACAGACATACAAAACGGCGTCGGGCGTAAGACTCTCTCTGGGATGGAACAAAGAATCAACCTTTTTAGATACAGACTCATCATATATTGAATATGAGAGCTCCAAGAAAGATGCGGAGAAAATGACAAACCAAGCATTCTCATTGATGAACTTTCCTCAAGAGAAGCAACCTCAGAAGGGTTAACACCAGAATGATTGTCTATGAACATTGGAGGAATTTTTCTTTCAAAAATAACAATTTTAAAAAATAAATAATTAAAAAAGCTTCCTGTCCATGAAAAAATAGAAAGTACAAATGTAAATAAAAATTGGAAATGCTAGACTTATCATGAAATGAAAATAAATTTTATTTTTTCAAACAAAAACTACAGAATTTTAACTATAACGAAAAAATAATAATTTCTTCCGTCATAAAATAAAAGTAATAAAACTTTAAGACGTTTATTGATTATAATTCATTATGTAATACGAATTGGTAAAGCGTGGAACAAGTGGCGCAACGTGTCAGGGGTGCTCTGCGACAAAAAGGTTGCCAAGAGGCTGAAAGTGCTAATCTACAGGACTTGTCATCCGCCCAGTACTTCTGTATGGGAACGAGACACGGCCTGTTACTGAGAACCAGGCAAAGAAGATGGCTGTGTGTGAGATGAGGATGTTGAGATACTATCTTGGTGTAAGCCTGGAGGAGCACATCAGAAAGACACCAGGAAAGAAGCAAAAGTGGTCCCAATAGCAGATCTCATGAGGAAATGACGCCTGGAATGGTACGGGGATGTTAGCGACGAGAAAGAAGACATCAGGAAAGCGTATGAGATGCTAATAGTTGGAAAGGTGATGTGAGAGATAGACCAGCGTGGAGATCAGCATTACAGAAATGTATTCGGAAAAAACTCGCTACCGGACAAGGAGCATGCGGTGAAAGGCGAGAAAGGTGAGAAAATTATATAATACGCTCTGAGAAAATTTAGAACAATGTAGAACAAAATAGGTTTATTGGTCAGATTGAAGTTATGTAAGGTATAAAAATTTATTGGAAGCCCTATGCAGCAAAACAAATCATACTGCTTACAGAGTTCAACAGAGTCATGCTGGTATATTTTTTACTTACCAGATGCTTTTGGAGTGTTGTTGGAAAATTATTAATAGAACTACAGTATCTAATTCTGGTTGTAGAAGAAGTAACTTGGACAAACAAGGAAAAAATGATTACACTGGACCTGCAAAAGTCGGTAATGTCTTGGGTCTGAAAAGAGTGATAAAAAGTGATAACAAGTAATAACAAGTGATAACAAGTGACAAAAAGTGATAAAAACTGATAAAAAGTGATAAAAAGTGATAAAAATGATAAAAAGTGATATCATGCCATTTTGGCTGTATTACATGTTTGGGTCATGACCAGCTGATCATTAGAGCAGCTGGTCATGGCCCATCTGCTATTTTCACCAGTCCATACATGCTTGTTACTCTTGGTATTTCTCTTCCTTGTGCTCCCTCGATCTTCCCACTAAGTTATAGCTCTTCCAGCTCTCCATATGTCCTACAAAGCGAAGCTAGAAAATATTAAAGTAGCAAAATAAGATAGACAATGTCTAAATCACAGAAAACTGTTGTTCGAAGAATTACAGAAGTTATGCATAAGTGCATATACTATAAAGCTCTCTGAGTATATTAGGACCGAAAAAGGGTCAAGGCGGTGTTGCTTACTATCGCCCCTGCTGTTTAATTTATATTCAGGAGATGTTATAAGGAAGAAGGTGGATAAAATGAACTAAGTGGATGTCAAAATAAGTGATCGATACATAGACAATCTACGTTTAGCAGAGGATATTGCTCTTGTATCTACATCTCCTGTAGATATGCAAAGGCTGCTGAGCGCATCTGATCGAATATCACGTAAAAAAGTCCTGAGATTAGCACAATGCCGACGAAAGTTATAGCACCAACCAAAAATATTGTGCCAGGGTAGACGACTGGAGCAAGGAGACATTTTTAATATCCATGCTCACTCATCGATAAGACATCAAGCTGTTCCAGGGCAATTAAAGCGCACGGTGGCAAAATCTACTCTCAAATAAATCAGCGGGAAAACGTTTCTTGAACAAGTATCTAAATCTGAATGTTGTTAAGACACTGGTATGGTCAGTTTCATTCTTTGGGTTCAAATCCTGAATTCTAAGCATGGTGAATAGTAATAGACTAATAGCTTTTAGGTGGCGTGCTACAAGGAGGACTCTATGTAAAAATTGGCCAGGTTTTCCAAACAGAGCCCATGGCAGAAATAAACACTTTCAGGCAACTGATGTTCACTGCAAGGAAAAGAGAACCCAAGTTCCTGTGCTATGTAAAATACAATCACACATATCCTGAAGGGAAGAGTCAACAAGGAACGCTTAAGAATGTCAAACCTAAACAAGGACCAGACGGGGGCCTGCACAAAGCGCAGAAGACAATGGTGAAGACTGATGCATGCGGCAGCTACCACCACTAATCCTCAATCAGGAGGGAATAGGCAAGGCATAAACAATGAACATTTAGTGTTAAGGGCTACATAAAAAGAGAGCTAGCAACGAATAAGAAAAACTTTAAAGGAATAAGCTGATAAAATTTTTGTTTGGGTCAACTGAGTATTATTCCGCTTGGGGGAAAAATAGTAAGAAATTTCATTTGAAGAAGTACAATTGGGAAAATTTTCCTGGATGCAGAGTGAGGCCAGGAAAATGGCCAAGGTCCCCCCCCAAAAAAAAACAGTCGTCGGTTGACCCTTCTCACCTGTGAAGCTAATGGACCTTATTTGCACCTGGGTCCTTGATTCAATCATTCTTTTGATGAAATCAGAAAGATCAGGATGTTTTGGGTTTCTTCAGTCGCATAATCCAAACAGAGATTTTGACAAATTTATGCAATCATGTTTTTCTAAATCTACCAATACTCTGTCATTTTGGTTATTGTGTTGATGTTATTCTTTTGCGCTGATTGATTTGAAAGATGTTTCTCTGACAATAAATGACCCTCAAAGGGTAATATTTCGTTTCGGATTGGGTTTGTTTGATTTCGTTTTCAAAAATGTCTTTAACTTAAGCAGTATTTGTAAATAAAATTATTATCCGTCTCCTTTTAGTATTAAAATTTTAATGAAATGTCAATACATTTAAAATTTCTTTCGTTAATTGGTTGATGAAGTTGACATCCATATGCAACGATATTGAGATTCATTTTTCCCAGTAAAACTGTCTTTTTATGAATGGATTCTGGAACATTACCTAGCCAATAAGGGCACACAGGCTAATTAAGTATCTCAGTTGTTGGTTTTTTCAAAAATGACTTCTGTTATCAGCAGTAGTAGTTTATAATCCAAAATAAACCAGTGAAGGTGTGCTGAACATAAACTACATTGTGTGACTAAAATACATGAGAAAAATGCTATGAAGACTAATAGTTGTACCAACCATTTCTTAATTGTAAAACACCATATTCAAATGAAACGCTGCCAAATAACAGTACAAAAACATATACCTAGAAGCATAGAAATCGGACAGTCAATAATCCTCTGTTATTTCAAATCGACAACACAAATTCTTGAAATTACAGATCGATTCATCGACAGATAGATAAATAGATAGATAGATAGATAGATAGATTGATTGATTGATAGATAGATAGATAGATAGATAGATAGATAGATAGACAGATAGATGGATAGATAGATAGATAGATAGATGGATAGATAGATAGATGGATAGAGGGATTGATTGATTGATTGATTGATAGATAGATTGATAGATAGATAGATAGACAGACAGATATATATATATATATATATACATATATATATATATATATAGATAGATAGACAGATAATGATTGGATAGATGGATGGAAAAAAAGCACATGTTAGGTTGTTCGTTGGTTTTCGAGTTCAAAGTTTTTCTTCCTGTAGATTTTCTGTTCACTGTTCTCTTGCAGTAAGTGCAATGTGTTTGTTTTGGTCTTTCTGAGTGTTCTTACCCAGGTTAATGCGTTGCTTAAAATTATTTACACAAACTATTTCCCTTTTTCCAATTACTTTGTAAAATTACATGCTCTTCCGTAAATTTCGGTTGTATACTGAAGAACTTATTTTTACAATTAATGTGTTAAAATTGGCTTAGTTCAAATAGAAGATAGGACGAAACAGAGAAAAAAAAGAGACACAGACAAGGTGCAAAGAACGTAAGTATTAAATACCTAAAAATATTGCTTATTAAACAACTGAAACTTAATAAGCAAATTAGTTACAGATAAGGTTTGCTCAGCTCTTAACACTCTATGTTCTATACCACCTGACTACCTTCCTAAACACTTAAGCAGAGATAAATTTTTCAGCTGGGTTCTTTGGTGTAGAAATAAACTGGTGACAGAAGAAGGCTTAGCTCGTACGCAGATGACCCATCTTTTCTGAATCAAAATATAAAGTAAAGTGAAAAACAGACAAGCTCAATATGTATATATATATATATATACACATATATACATTGATTACTTACATCAAAATGTTCTCTTATGTCTTAGAGTTGAGGCGAAAGAAAAAATGGTAATCAACTCGAGAGCACAGTTCTTGAGTTGTTTGAGCATAACCAACCGACTCTCGATTGGCATAGTTTTATTCTTGATTTCTGTAGCTGAATTGTTCAGACATTATTATTCTGGTTACCTTGGTAATTTGCAGATTTTAAAAGCTTTCATGTTCTTTTTGTGAGACTTAAACCCTTCAGATTTGCACAACGCTTGTCTTAGTGCTTTAAACCATATCGTTTCTATTAACTGATTAGAAAATGGCGCCAAGTCAAGACCTTAGCTTTTCAAATGACCTGTGAACTATTTCAACAGCTTTCAAACAGCCATCACTAAATGAGTCAAGGAACCCACCATAATTCATTACTTGTGAATTACCGACTCAAATTTTGTTAACATGGATACAGGAGTCTGATCATCTGCAAACCAAATCAACTGGCGTGAGTGAAGACCCAGGAAATAGCTTAGCCGAGAAGATAAATCGGTTTCTTGAATAAGACGGCGCCCAAACCAACGGGTGTCCAAACGGATTTTGACCATAAATGTTTGAATTTGAAAAGATTGTTAATGAAAGAGCAGAAAGCTATCTTCTGTGATAAAATCCACATAAAACCAATGAGCGATGACCAGCTGAGCAGGTTAGACTTCAGGCGTCGACTTTAAAATTAGCTTTAGGCCACCAACTGTGGGTGGTAGGACAGATTAATCGGAGAAAAATGATTATAACCTGAAATTGATAACAATAGAAAGCTGAAGAGATGACCAAGGGAAGTTATTGTTGAGATTTGAGTCTGTATTTTGATCTCAAAGCAAAGCGTTTCCATTTATCCTTTTGAAAGCATCAATTTCTTAACAATCTGCTGTCCTGTGGTTGACTAAGATAAAAGATGGAACAAAAACCAAAATAACAATTGCACGAAAATTGATGATTTCAGGTCACAAACAGAATAAAATTTTAATCTTTCGATCAGTTCTAAGAAGGTAGGATGGGCGTATTTCAAATTGAATTTATCTGGGGAGAAAACATCAACTATCACGAATTTTGAATTTCGCGCAAGAGGAGAACACTAAGAGCTTTTTCAAAAAATAATTTTACAAAGGAAGGATTGAAAATATGTATACCTTACTCAAAAAAACCAGAACTTAAATTTTCAATGGATTAGATTCGAGCCTGTCTTGTACTATATTGGCAACTTACACAACGACTGATTTACAACAGCTGCGTTTACAAAGTAATATTTTTCTAAATATATGGTGTAAGACTTGTTACACGTGTTCTCTCTTGATTCGATCACACCAACCGTTATTATATTATTATCATCGTCATCATCATATAATAATAATTATTATTATTATCATATCAATGCATATTACTCCATACAAACCTGTAATCGTTTTCCCAGAACTACTCTGCTTTCTTCGATATATTTTAATTTTTAAAATTTCAGATCATGAAATCCTGCAACTTTAGCTATTCAATCATCAAAGAGTTATTCAATCACTGAAGAAACAAATACGCTTGGAAAACAACAACGGTAAGACAGGAAGATAAATTAATAGCCAATCAAAAAGCTGGATAGTTGAGCCAAGATAAATTATAAAAAAGACCAAGATGTTAGTGTATAAAGAAAGAACATTTGATTTTGTGAATAAGTACAACGAAACTTGTGAGCAAAGTCTTGAGTCAAAAGGACCACGAAGATAGATTGATGAACTGAGACTAAAAAGAATAAATTCATGGAGTTACACAACTAATAGTTAGATTGGTGTTGAAACAAGAGACAAACATGCATACGGAAGGACAGTAGAAGACGTCAAGAATGTCTTAACACACTTGGAAGGCCCCAATTTTCATAAAAGGGGAACGGGAAAATTGATTGCACACTTGTCCTAAACCAAAGTAGAATCCTTTCCTGAAGTGTATCATATGAGTACCGAATTATGTTTAATCAAATTTAAAGGGGATTCCTAGAAGAAAAGTGAGGTTGAAATTGGCAAAATTAAAAAGGATAACAAGATTCAATGGGTCATCCATGAATGGCAGTAATAGGAGGGCGGATCTTGCAGAGCAGAACAGAGAAATGAGAGACTGGCAAGTGGCAACAAACTAAGGTATCTGAAAGAAAGTTTGAGTGACTCAACAAAAACAGCCATCGCTAGTTTGTCAATGGCGAATAAAGATAAGATTACAGCAATGAAGCTACGGAAAAAGAGATTTGCGAAGCCCGAGATTATTCAACACGCTCAAATCAACCAGCTAATGGGATTAACACGCCTATTGAATGAAAGAAACTTTACGAGTTTATTTAACTTCAGAGGTGTACCAATGATGAAATGTCGTGTACCAAAGCTGTATCTGCAGTGCAATGCTACACGCAAGTGAGTGCTGGCCACTGAGAGCTACACAGCGGCTGATCAGGAATGAACGAGCGATGCTCCGGTGGATCCAGAGTGATCTGCTGGAACACTCTACTTTAGGCTCCACATACCACTCCTTTACGTGACTCTTCGTGAAAAACGCTTGCGTTGGTTTGGACAAGTCAAGGGGAGTGAGTTATTAACAAAGAAATTTCTCGAACAGAAAGTGGATGGTACGTTAAGCAGGGGTAGACCCCGGAAAAACTGGGAGGCCAAGTAAAGCAAGATCTAAAGGCATGGGATCTTAACGAAACTGACACTGATCTCCGAACCAAATGGCGAGTAGACCTGTAAGCAGCCATCAAAAGGCATGCCTGTGCAAGCCATGGATACATGCCAACTGGATAGTGTGTGAGTAAAGTGAGATGAGGTTGATATTCGTTATCGCGTCATCGAAGCCATGTCAGTAGAAAAAACATAATAAAAAGTAAAACTAATAGACAACAAGATAGGGTAAGGTCTAATGGGAAACATTTTTCAGAATGGAATCTAAACGAAATTTTAAAAGCTTTGGATTTGGATTTGGATTTGGAGCTCAATGAAACTTAATAGCGCAAGCAGCAAACTCCGGGACCTTGACAGTCTAGGTATTAAACCAAAAAATGAAATTTAGTATTTAATATTATCGTAAAAAGCTTAACTGTGTTGTTTTAAAGGTCTGTAATTTACATTACTAATTAAATGTTGTTCTGAGGTACCATTTAGGAGTTTTTGGGATCTGGACCCGGAATTTGTTTCCTCATTTTTCTTAATCATTGTTTGTAAATGACCTTGTGACTCTTGTTGTCGAAATTTAGAGGAGGCACTGGCTCTTTGTAGCAAAGCCAGTGTGAGAATGTTAAAAGAAGCTTTTAAACTGTAAAAAATTTGGAAGAGAGAAAACGTTGCTGTTGACTGAAATGTTCTCAAGAGAGAATGAAATTTCGTGCTGAATTAGCCTTTGTTGGCTAATTCAGCACGAAAAAAAATCACGAATAATATGGAAAGAGAAGGCAGATATACAACAGTTAGATAGAAAAAAATGGACATGAATTTTCATGTAAACAGACTTTAAGAGAGAGTAATTCTCAGTTAATTTGGATTTGTTTTTTTTCATCCTTTAGATTTAGCAAGTCGCGTAGGAGACTCTATTTCAAGAATTATGTGTAGGTAAGTTAGTCTGGGATGATCAAATATCTGTTAATAAAATTAAGACAGCGGAGTCATGGATAAAGAAAATATATGAAATTAAACTTACATTAGCAGCAAGGTATGGTTGCAATCAAAGTGATGGTGAAGTTTCTAGCTCTCAGCTCTATGGATTTGAAATTGAAAGCAAAAGATCCTACTCTACAGTGGTTCATATCGTGTCTGATACTAGGAAGGGTTTTCTGAAAAACGTCTGTGCTCTGAATCTGGATCTGCCCCATTAAAAGAGCGACCATGTCACGCTTAGAGCTGCTATCAGTCAGAATTAGCTATACTGATGAACAATGTGACTCAGACATTACGATGTCAACTTACCTTCAACAAAGCCCGTTTTGGGCTTAATAGTGAAAAAGCACTTTACAGTCAGGGAAAATAAAAACAATGGGTGCGATATCTTATTGCAGAAATTTTGGAAGTCTCTGATAAAGGGCAGTGGACCCAGTTTAAAAGAGTTGACAACCATGCAGATCTATGCTATTGGGTGTAACAGCAACTCAGGTAGCCAACAGATAGTTGTGGTTGCAGAATCTCAAATGGTTGCAACAAGGTAAAAGAGTGGACAAAAAGTATGATTTTTGAAAATTTAGCTAAAATGGGAGATAAAGGAAAGTAAATTAATAAATTATTTGCATTTGTGGAGGAAACATACGTGTGGAAAAAGCTATGGACCTTAATACTACTGCTGACTAACTTAGGTAAATCTCTCAGGGTAACAGCATAGGTTAGAAGGTCTACCTATAACGTAAAACGAGAGAGACAGAGAGAGAGACAGAGAGAGGCAGAGAGACAGAGACAGAGAGACAGAGACAGAGAGAGAGAGAGAGAGAGAGAGAGAGAGAGAGAGAGAAAGAGAGAGAGAGAGAGAGAGAGAGAGAGAGAGAG
>RDPX01000428.1:262588-283541 GCA_003991215.1 Morbakka virulenta | reverse complement strand
AGAGGGGGAGGTGGGGGAGAGGGGAGAGGGGGGGGGGGAGGGAAGGGGGGGGGGGGAAGGGGGGGGGGGGGTGGGGGAGATGGTGTTGGGGGGGGGGGGGGGGGGGTTGGGGGGAGACAGAGAAGTTTAAGAACTGGAAGTGGGGGGTAAGGGTTTAAGAAATGGAAACATTTCCATCAAGGAAACACTTGGGATGCTCAGAATAAGACTGAAGCCAGTTTAGGGGTTGTAGAAAACTGAATTTCAGTAATGGCACAGATTTTTTAAAAATTTAAATGTAGAGCCTGAAGCAGTAACTCCAATTAACTTACAAAGAAACTTTACTATTCGCTGCCGACTGTCACGAGAAAATCTATTATTGTAGATTTATGGCTTTAGTTGTAGGTCCTGAGTACTCAAGGGTAGGCAATGTATGAAGACAGTTCTACATTTCTGGGTGTTTTTTTCAAAAAGATAAATAATAAGTCAATTCATTCTCGAAAAAGAGCAGCGTGGCCAGGGTATTTCGACTAAGAGTTACTACCTTTCTTAAACACTGTAATCGACTTTGCAGCCCAGTTGTGTATTAAAGATAGTCAAGGAAAGTTAATTAAGGTACAAATAACCCTATTTTCATGTTTTGTTACTAGAGTCATTATTATTATTATTTCAATCTTTATAGAGGATGATACAATTCAGTTGTTTAAAATAAAAATATAATAAACACTGCTGTCAACATGTGTTTTCTTATGAGAGAGAAAAAGTATATAAAATTAAAAGCTAAAAATCAAATAACTTAAAAACCTCGTCCTCAGGGCCTCTCTCTCACTTTCTGACATTCAAAAATGCCAGGAAAGCCGAGAGAAGGCCCTGGGAACGAGAATGAAAAATTAGTACTGAAAATAAAATAAAAATGAAAAGAAAAAAGCTATTAAAAATAAATTTATTTCCACATATATACAAGTTTAAAAGTTTCATTAAAATATCTCGCTACCAGGTAATAAAATGATCTCTTCCCAAATTCTAATTTGCATTTTGGCTATTTTAGTTTTTTCAAATTGTTTCATGTATTCATGCTGTGATTTTGTACTTCAAAATAGTTTTGGAAATTGCAACAAACTTTGTCATTTAAACAATTTTGAACCAACTTGACTGTGCGATCTTTCACCCTTTTCTGGTTTTTGGTTTTTCAACGTCCACTTTTATGAAATGTTTCTTTGATTTTTTTAGTCAGAAGAGAAACACATAGACTTATTGTGTTATATAGTGCAAAGACTATTAAATCGAACAACAAGATGCACAAATGCTTATTGACAAGAGGGTAGATAAATTTTACGCTCAAATATATTATTTAGAGATTTTATTTGGGATGGAATTTGTAGTAAGCGGAAGTGGAATTTGTCAAGTAAGTAAGTTACCAGTATTGTAGTATTGCAGTATTTACGAAAATCATATAATATAGTTTCAGTTTGGTGCACACACATTTTTCACTTTTCTGCAATTCCAAATTTGGGAAAGAACAGCACTCTTAAGTGAAAGAAGCAGCTGAAGAAATGACATCATTAAGAACGATGATAGCTCTGGTTTTTAAGCAGATGTACAATATTCTTTTGTCCTCGTTTGGATTTGGTTGAAATTTGAAAAGCAGCCTCCCATTCGAAACGAGCAGCTTCTTTCAATAGTTTTTCATCCATATTTGTCCGTGGACAATATAAAATTTTTGAATTTTTTAGTGACCAAATAGGGTATGTTGTGTTGTCATTCTCACAGCAGTACTTTTTTAGCAAGATATATTAGCTATTTATCGTCGTCACATTTCTCATAGTGTTCCTGTTTGTTTTGGGTTTTTTTGTTTCAGTAGTGTTTTGAAATGGTTTTATTTGAACAGGTGCTCATGATACCCGTAGGTACAGCTTCGTATCCATTTCAGTGGGGACATACTGTTCACTATTCTACGGTAGTATTTACGTAAAAGCTCAGCACGTTTGCCTTAAATCGAAGCCAAAGGCGATTGTGAATTGAAAGATTAATTTTGGCTTCCTGTTTTTATGATTTCGTGGAATTAAGTTGCTGGAGGTTTCCAAATTAATTTTTTGTAAAGTTATACCAGGATACCACGAAAGCCGGTCAAAATATTCCTGTCTTTATAAACTTACACACAACATTCATACATATACGTAAAAATAAGGGTAAAAATTAAAGTTTTTGTATTTTAATCATATTTGCTTCTCAGACAGATTATACCAACATATCAGGAGATTTGTGCATTAATTTGCTATCCATTGCACAAGATAGTTCTCTGCATAAATACTGGTGTACTTCTGTGAAAAAGAAAATACAATGAAAGGTTTACATGATCAACAAAGACACAAAGTCAGTGAAAGAATGGCTCAGTATGTCACCATCAATGTCAACAACCAACTTGCAGCAACCTATATGGCTAAATTAGGCAAAGTCAACCTTCAAGATTTCACTGTACAGTATGTCTATCAAATACTACTGTATCTCAGTAAAAAGAAAAATTAACACTGACATTAGTGAAAGTGAAAGGATTTCATGACTATCACAGAAAGAACATCAAACATAGTCAGTAAAGACTTCTGTATATATCACCAGCAAAAAGTCACCATCAAAAATTGAAAACCAGCAGTGATTTGTCACTAAAAATAAGCAAAGATAACCTTGAAAATGTCACATACAGGTTGTTTCTTTAAAAAAAAAGGCACATCAGAAATATCCATCACTTGATCAATCCTCTCCAAAACCTAAGTCATCAATCTTTGTACCACAATTAAAGACTGAAAATTTTTGTCAGTAAAATAACAAGTAAACAACAATAATAAATATTTAAAACATCAACCAGAAAACAAGTGGAACGGTGAATAACTACATTAGCCCTGCCCCCTCCCCAAATATCAAGAAGAAAAGTTGTGAAGCAGTAGGAGTTTAAGGCATCAAGGCAATAAAATAATAAAAGTGAACACAACCTTCAAAATATCACTGCACAGAATGCTTCTCTTACAGGAAACACACCAATACACATCAATCTTCTAATCACAAACAAAGTTCTGACAATATATGATAACTGTATAGTCAGTCTATCCATCTCATTAACCCTCATCCTCGAGTGGTTTTTAGCCTTGATGTGTGGTGCCTCATTAATACATTAAGCTGATCTTCTTGTCAGTAAGAATAATAACATCAACAAAACATTAAAACCTTGATAAAATATATATAGGTCAAGATATCACTGTACAGAATGCTTCTTCCACAGGGTACAACACCAATACACATCAACCCTCTGATAACAAGCAATGTGCTGACACTATATGACAGGTCATCTTATTGTCAGTAAGAATAATAACATCAACAAAACATTAAAATTTTGATGAGATAAATATATGTCAAGATATCACTGTACAGAATGCTTCTTTCACAGGTAACACAGCAGAGTGAATTAGCAGGGTTTCTTAAGGAACAAAATTTTGGAGGGTAGGGGTTTCCGGAAGCCCAGGAATCCCCAGATCCGGCCTTCTTAATACATGTTGTGTAACCTTTTCTAAAAGCAACAAGTAAATAATTTATTTGTAGAAAGTACAGATATGATGTGATAAAAAGTTCACAATATATCTTCACAGGTGAATACAAACTCGTTTCCGAAAATATCTTCAGGGGGCTTCTTGGTCTTAAAACAAGCGAAGGCGATCTTTTTATCAGTCTCGTAAAAATGTGCAGAAATAGATTCCACAAAAATTTCAAGAAGAATGCAGACTAGCCAAGTAAATAGAGGGCTGCCATAAAGAAAATTAATCTGAACAAGCAAACTGGTCTATCTGCTGTCTGTTATTGACAGAAATAATGACATGGAAAATCTGAGAAGGGAACCATAGCAAACATTCTTTGTAGCTACTTTTTAAATGTAGTAAATTTACTAAATTTAAGTCCAAAATATTTCTTTTTGGTGTTTTATTTGGATAGACAATGGTAAAAATTCTCTTGTTTCTCCGTGATTAGAGAAATTCACTTTCAGCTATGTTAACGAAGTCAATGTATATAAAGAGTTAAACAAATTTAAACGCGAAAAAGCAACTAGACCTGGAAATATTTCCCGTGGAGTACTGAAAGATACATCCCCTGTTTCCGGAAAACCTCTCACGCACATGATTAATTTTTAGAACGAAAATGGCACCTACCGACCGGAAAGAAGAAAAACTAGTATCAGGGTATTAATCAGACCCCTGCTTACAAGTCGATAACTATGGGCAGACATACATTTTCCCAACTTTTTCCAATATTGTAGAAAAACAGTTTTACCAGCGGCTTACGACTATCTTGAAAAAAATGGAAACCCTTTTTATTTATTAATTTTTATTTAGAGCACGAAGGTCAATAGAACAAGCAGCGGTTCATTTTAAAGATTATACCAAAAGAGAAGCAGACAAGGTACGACTCAATTGTGCATTATTTATTGGCTTGTCCAAAGCCTTGGACACTATTTGCGGTACTGTCCATCTCTCCAAGCTTCAAGCATACAGAGTAAAAAACAATGACCTCAGTTGGCTCACCGATCATTTATCCAAATCTAAGCAAGTTATTTAGTGCAAAGAAACCCTTTTCAGTTTATTCTTGCTGTGCACAGGTGTTCCTCAAGGATCCATTCATAATCCTCTTTTGTTTATAGTTCACTTTAATCACAGACAAAGATCACTGAAGAATACAAAGGTTGTGAAATATGCATATAGCACTATCATTTTTAGATCAAGTAGTGAAATTAACATCATTAAAAGGATTCTGAATCCAAATGTTAACAGGCGAGCCACCTGGATTTGCAAGAAATTGGAAATCTGAAAAAAGGGAAAAGTGAAGATATTCTTTTTAGCACAAGGAAGCTTAGCAAATTCAAAGAGTTATTACATGACATTACAGTCGGTGATACATCTATCAGTTGTACAGCTCAATATAAATATCTTGAGGTAACATTTTACCCTTCACTAATACTTGATTTTTGTCTTAATACAATTTGTAAAAAAGCAGCAGGAATGGTAAAGAAACTCAGGAGCATTCCAAGATTCTTTAATACATCAACGGCCGTGGTGATCTAAAATGGTATGATCATGTCCCTATTCATGTACTGTGAATCATTTGGGTTTGGATAACCAAATTCATAATTAAGTTAGTTGCATGGCATTGAAAAATGAAGCGTGAATATCACAAAGTCAAAATGTCACGGAAAAGCAGATTTGATAATTCCGGACAGAAAGAATCAAATGAAGAAAAGAATATGAACGTTTGCCTTTGATTACCTTCAGAAGAGTGTATGCGAGCCATTCAAGGACTATTGGAAGAACAAAACATGAAAAATGTACAAGAATTAATAATTATACTGTTAAACTACCACACATGAAAACAAAGACTGCAAAAATAATATACCGCTGTTGCTAGAGGGGGACATTTTATTGAATTGCCACTCGATGCAAGGAAAACACAGTCTAGGTTTGTTTTACGTCATTTTTAAATGGACATTTCTGATAAAGAAACTATTAATAGATATCTTTCCGTTTACAAAACAAACAAGTAATGTAGCTATAAGTTCTTTCCCTTTTATTTTTATGATAAGACCCTTAATATAATAGTATTATCATTATGGTGATAACTTATTGTATACAAATATTATTAGAACTATGAATAGTAGTAGTAGTAGTAGTAGTAGTAGTAGTAGTAGTAGTATTGCAATGGAGATTTTAAATGTAAAAGAAGGGTCCAAACATGTTAAAAGCAAAAAACTGGTGGGGAGATATGATATATTTAGATAGTATCTGGGTTTAAGAAAGTACGGGAATAGTAGAAATCTATAGCATCGACTTTGCCTCTCTTCATCAACCCCAGCTGACATCTCCATATAAAGACCTCTCTATATGGAGATGTCAGCTGGGGTTGATGAAGAGAGGTAAAATTGCACATCTATGCGAGAGAGATAGATGCTATTTTAAGGAATTACATTTTAAATGTAAACAAAGTTTTTAAAACTACAATCCATTGGATAAGGGGCAACGGACAACAAATGTGATATCCACGTATCCTAATGGTGCTGACATGTAGCAATGTTTCCCAATAAATCATTTTGTAGCAAAAATGTTTAAAAAAGTCGTGGGATCTTCAGAAAAATTGCAGAACGATTCATATATTGCCATGCAGTTGCTTATTTTCAGGCCAATGGCTATCGAAACAGTAATGGAGCTTGCAATTTATAAATCTTATGTAAAGCTGTGGTATGTTCAACATCGCTAATCATTGTAGAGGAATAACGAGCGTTATTCATTGTATAATAGTGTCGTCGAGAAGCTGTATTGCATAAAGCATCAGTTTAATTCAAACAAATTCATATGTAAAAAAAGGTTTGGTCACGATGCAGTGATTTTGTTAGTAGATGTGATATCATGAATGCAAATTGTTCGAATGTGAAGTAATAGTCGTACCTGAGTGACGTGTACCATTTATGGGATTGCAAATATGAAGATCGATTTTCTTCGCTAAACGAGGTCATGATTGAGACTTTATTCCTACCTTTATGGAATGCGCAGCAATTATCGAAAAGTTTGAACTAATATTAGTATACCTCCATTGTACATTCTACTTCAATTGCACTTTATTTCTTTTCAGTCATATGTTATCCAAAATACATCACCGATTATTTTTCTTCGGCGTGTTGTAATAAAATCCTTCAATGAAAAACATTGCAACTCTCAGTCACTGAAACGCAAGGTTTTGATGAATCTTAATATGGTTGTATAGAATTATTGCTAAGGTAAATTTCAGGTCATCAAAATGCTATAGAGTGCTTTTTTGTGCAGTAAAATTCCCCTCTCTTTGATTCCAAGTCTTTAAAAGGGCTATTTACTAGAAATACTGCCGTGGGATTTGTAAAATTATATGTAAACAGTCCCTTCCTAATTTTCCGTGTAATATCCGTCCAGAGTTTTTGACTACACATTTGAGACGTTACAAATACATGTCAGTCCTTTCACTCCCAACTGCTTATGTTTAAAGCAATGCTGACACCAGTACTTCCATTCAATACACTAAAAACCAGTCTAGCTTGCGGTGTAGTTTATTTCCTCTCTGTGTAAATTTGTCAAAACTTCCTTTCCTTCATTAGGTTTTTACTGTTTTGGGGTCAGTTTGGATTACAGCAGTCTTTTTAAGCGCGAGCAAGTATTTTCCCTCTTCTACATCTTTCTATTTTCCTTTTTCTTGTTCTTGTTCTTGTTCTTGGACAATTTATCTTTTCGTTATAGACACTTCTACGCATAAAGTACTTTATAGACACTTCTTTGTTCAGCAATGCTCAGTTATTTTAATAGACAATTCTTTGCTCAGTAATGTTCAGTTATTTTAATAGACTTGTAGACAAGTTATGTTAAAATATTACAGTGATGATGCAGCAATGCAAATAAAAATTGAATTTTGACAAAAATGTTGCACACTGAGTTGATTTGCACTTCACTGTACATTTCTTTCTAAAAACTGATCTTTCTTGACACTTTCCTATGCACAAATAAAATTCTAGACTCTCGCATATAGACTGAAGGTTTTTCAGTCTTGTTCACTATTTCCTGCGAACAGTATTTTAAGTACCTGTGCTGTTTGTCTCAATATCTACCTTTACCCTATTTCCACCTTTTCCTGGCCTGTCTTATTTATCTTTTTCCTGTGAGAAGCAACTCTAACATTTCTTTTCCTAGTGTTTCCTCTCCTTTCTCTGCACATCTCTAATAAATAAATGATGGCCTTTCCTTAAGGTACAGTAAGATCGATCATTCTCCCCCAAATCGTTTCTTGAGTTCTAAGCCCTCTTAATGAAACATATTGA
This sequence comes from Morbakka virulenta, assembly GCA_003991215.1. NCBI lineage: Eukaryota > Metazoa > Cnidaria > Cubozoa > Carybdeida > Carukiidae > Morbakka > Morbakka virulenta. Next base: position 275,692 of record RDPX01000428.1, on the reverse strand, counting down.
ATCCTTTTTAAAATTTTTGCTCCATGTTTACTTTAGCTGTAGTTTACCACTGATTTTTATTTTTACTGTCTTCTGTAGGTATTCTGTCCCACACTCACTGATTCACGCGACCTTTGATTTCTATTTTTATAGTCTTCTGGAGGTAGTTATTATTCGACGAGGTTCTGGAGGTATTCTGTCCCACATTCATTGATTCATACAACCTTTGATTTCTATTTTTACAGTCTTCTGGAGGTAGTTATTACTTGACGAGGTTCTGTAGATATTCTGTTCCACATTCATTGATTCACACGACCTTTGATTTCTATTTTTACAGTCTTCTGGAGGTAGTTATTATTTGACGAGGTTCCGTAGATATTCTGTCCCACATTCATTGATTCACACGACCTTTGATTTCTATTTTTACAGTCTTCTGGAGGTAGTTATTATTTGACGAGGTTCTGTAGATGTTCTGTCCCACATTCATTGATTCACACGACCTTTGATTTCTATTTTTGCAGTCTTCTGGAGGTAGTCTGTCCCACATTCACTGACATTGCTTCACACTAAATATTCTTCAAGAGTTATCTGCCTCTATCACAGTCGTTATCTCGCTTTACTGCTTATCTTTAAGATTTGCTTCTTCTCTCTCAATAAATTTATTTATAAAAGGCAAAAAGATATTTTTATTGATTGGAAGAAAATATTATTATTAAACCCGTTCAGAATCTGTGTGACATTGGGATGGGGTAGCAGACAAAATTTTTTAGAAGAAATGGTTTGTAACGAAGTTGAGAGACTTTAAGCAGGAGTGTATAAAACCAGGAAATAATGGATTTATATAACAAAGATATCATTTGGGGTTTAAGAGCTAAGCTATTACTCACAAGGAGAATATCAAAAGGTCATATGCACAGGAGTGAAAGTATGAGAAGTGTTAAGAGGTATCATATGAATATTTCCGTCTTCAACAACAAAGGACGATAATTAACTCTTGCTATCAAAAACTTGTATGAATTTCAACAAGAGCTACTTGTCATGGAAAGATTTGCAGGACATTTAGGTGTAAGGTAATGTCTAAGAAACAACACAATACTTCTAGACTTGTTACGATCCATACCTTTACAACTCTGAACCTTTTCAGAGCGATTTGAATGACACATTCAAGTAAAAAAATTAGCATACTTTAAGGATGGATGCTGTGCATTAGAATTGATGAAATTGACTTTTACTGAGTATTAGTTCTACTTTGAGAAAAGTAGAAGAGAATAAATTTATAGAAATACCCAGTACTATACAAAGTCATTTCGACTTTCAATCAGAAAATTAAATAAAATATTTAAATGTATTCCAATGTTCTTTTCAATACTTATACAACATCAGTTCATTTACTTTTCATTCTGACGGATTTTCCAGGATAACAGTGTATCATATATTTTCTTTAACTCTACCAGAAGAGTTCTACATCCTCCATTGACAAAACTCAGTGTTCTGTGCTCTTAACTTTTAGGCAGAGTTTTATAGATCTTTATTGACCTATTGATCCTATTTGATAGCGTTTGTTCCATTTGCTACTATCTTGTTCGGATGCCTTATGGTAAAACTGTAGATATTTTTTAGGAGATGACTTATGACGGTTGACCATTGACTTATGAAGTTACTACTAGTGTATTCCTAAATTTATTTAAATTACTAAGCTTTGTGTTGTCATATCTTCAATTACATACCTTTCATCAGGTAGAAGGATCTGCTTCACGGATTGGAGTAAATTGATCATATTTTAAATTATTTGCTGCTTTTGATTTATGAATCTCGCGAATATTGCAATCCTTGGATTTGCTAAGTTTATTTCTAAATGTAACTGGGAACTGGATGCACCTTGCGGATGGTGACATAAGTCCAACTCGAAATTTACGTTTTGACTGAGTAACGATGTTAAATGTTCCATCTACGGGTGTTTCCAGCTATAGCCCTATATATCTTGGTACAATATTTTTAATGTTGTTTTTCATCCAAGTACTAGATATTATGGTGACTGTTAGGTGTCAACTGAGTATCGATTGGACCCATTGAGGGTAAGGCTTGAACTTGTTCTTTGTTTTGTGAAGTTGTCAATGAATAACTTGTATGGTACCCCTTTTTGTATTGTATCTGACAGAGGTTTGTAAATTAAAATTTGCATTTCAAGTTCTTTATCCTTCTCTCTCTTTCTCTCTCTCTCTCTCTCTCTCTCTCTCTCTCTCTCTCTCTCTCTCCCTCCTCTCTCTCTCTCTCTCTCTCTCTCTCTCTCTCTCTCTTATCTCTCTTTTTTCTCTCTCTTTTTTCTTATTTGCTGCTAGACCGCGAATGCAGTGAAACTCTCGAAGTAAATCAGTTCAAAATAATTGGCCCAGTAACGTCTAACTTTTATTTAGGGACACGCATAAAAATGGACTTGGGAGGAGCCGTGGCTTACTGGTTAGTGCAACTGCACAGTAACCAAGAGTTCTGGGTTCGATTCCCTCAGCTGGCGGGGAGAATTAGGAACTTTACGAAGAAAAAAGACATTGGTTGGCATCAGGAAGAGCATCCGGCTAAGAAATTCCTCACTCCCAAATCAAAGTCCCTCTCAAGGGCACCGTCTGAGCCCCAATTGCTGGGGGAAAATGACGTTAAAACTAAAAAAAAAATGGACTTGGCTAAAACATACGGGACTAAAAGAAACCGAAAACACTATACGTACAATGCAAGAACAAGCAATAAGAGCAAATTCGGTAAAGACCATCATTTGAGAAAAAAATATACCCAACGAATGCAGACTATGTGGAAAAGTGGATGAACTGATTGTATACATTGTCTCAGTGTCAACAGCTAGCATTAATACAATAAAATAGCTGGAGACATGACAAGATAACACAAATTGTCCACTGGACGCTATATCAAAAGCTTGAAGCAGACCGTGAAGATAGATGATACAGCCATAAATTAGAATGTGTAATAGTAACAAGACTATATATTTTTATGGAAGTTTTGATTGTAGACAGATAAACAACACATCAAAAATGTATCAAAGAAAGCTTACTCCGCACTTGGCTTTCTCATACAAAACGTAAAAAATGTCCCCAAACATTATGCAAAAACTGCCACTATCTCATTAGTTAGATCAAGTATGGAATATGTTGCTACTATCTAAAATCCACAAATGAAAGAAGACATTGATAGGCTGGAAAGAATAAAGAACAAAGCAGTAAGATTTATAAAAAAGAAATACAAAGATTGACCTTGAGAATACATCAAGATTTAAAACTCGAAGATTATGGAGGAAAGAAAATTCAGTCTTGACTTGATACTCGACTAAAGGGTTTTTGCCGGCAGTGCCAAAAACCAATTTGTGAAAATCTTTAGACCTAAAAGCAAATTAAACCAAAGCAGTACAAAAGCTAAAACACAGCAACATCATAGATAAAGGAGTTTGTGACAACACCAGTGGTCTAAAAATACCAGACAGCAAGGCTTTTCAAAGTGAGAATTCCGTCTTTGTAGACACCACAGCTTACTGCAAGAAAACTACCAAACAGTGTAATGCGTGCTAGCTCTGTTCAGACTCTTAAAAGGCACACTGCAGATTCAACAGCCATAAGATCTAGAGCAATGCTTCCCAAACTGGAGGTCGCTGACCTCTTTTATGCGGTCGGGAGGTTGAAATGTTTTTTTGCTACTGATAGGTGTTTTCCTTAAGGAAAAAATAAAAGGATATCTAAAAAAAAATTTATGTTTTCACAGTTGACACCCTCACCTCCGCTTAAAAAGAGCAAAAAAAAAAACCAACGTCTTTCTCAGTGATGAAGTTTTAATAATGGAAAATGTTTGGACTACATTGAACTTTTAATGCAGATGGTCATTGTTTCACTTGTCACGTGCCACCTTTGATCCAGACCCCCATTAACCATCAGTGATAAATAACGGAGCCCATTGATGATGATGTTGGCTTCAAATAACAAATGACTATCAGTTTTATTTTCAACCTGGATATGTCGCACGTGCTTCATTAATAAGCAATTGAATATTGGCTAGTAAAATATCAGTCATAAAAACATTTATGCTCACTGAGTACTGAATAAGCCTTTTAGTTTTCATTGATCAAAGTGACTTTAAGCAGAGTGTTAGTAAAGTTAGTTTCTTTTTGCATCTATTTTTATTCACCACAGTTTTTCAGTAGTAACGGTATCTCCCAGTTAAAAAAATTTGGTTAAATATGAATTTCAAGTATGAATTTACTGATATAATGTACACGGTCGTTACAAAGCTGTTATGTGTACTATACCATTCACTTCTTATCGGTCAGTCGATGAGACCATCGAAATGAAAAAAACATTTAAATTAAAATCATCTAAGTATCCGAAAGAAGAAGACGACGTTTTGCCCACCTCAGTAACAATTTGAAAAGACAAAAATTGGGAAATGACAGCGCTTATTGAAGCAAAATAAGTTCTCTGGTTCATGTTTTTTTTTAAATTTCCTTTGAAAGTGCTAAACAGCAAAAGGCTCACAATGGTTGTAAAATTTTAATCGAACCGTGCATAAAAAAACACAATAAGTTGTGTTCCTGGTGAAAATATTATCAAAGAGATTGTCAAGATTCCATTTAAAAGAAAAGAATTTTATATCAAGACTAGTTTCGTTTTGGAAATTTTGAAATCCTAGTATTTGGTGTGGGTCTCAATAACAGTTTTGATTTGATTTCATGTTTTCAGTTGTTGGTTTTTTTAAGGAGATCTAACCTATGAAGGCATAAAAGACAATTTTCTATTTTGTTCGAATTGGAAAAATCCAGAAAAAAGGCAAGACATAAGTAACGAAGTAAATTTTTACTTCTGGTATCAGGTCAGGAAAAGTTTTGGGATTTGAAAATGCGGTGCTCCTGCAATTCTTGAGCACAATCCAGAATTTCGGATATGATTTAAAGAAAAGCCAATAATAATAATGATAATAATAATTATTATTATTTATTATTATTATTATTTATTATTATAATTATTTATTATTATAATTATTTATTATTATTATTTATTATTATTATTATTTATTATTATTATTTATTATTATTAATATTTATTATTATTATTATTATTATTATTATATATGTAATAAACAAGCCTAGTAGTAATCAAAGCTCCCTAGTCATTACTCTTTTAGACCTAAAAAATGCTTTTGATGAAGTTCATTATAACCTAATAACATATGTTCCAGATCACCATCATATTCCTGGCAAAATTAAGTCTTGTATCACTGATCGTGTTACAACTGAAGCCATAACAGTTCGTCGTGGGCTTTTACAAGGTGAATGTCTTAGTCCACTACTCTTTAATGTGTTTTAACACATTCATTCAATATATTAGGGCTGAAAAATACAACCAACTTGGTTTTTTCACCTCACGATAAGAACGATCGCATGTTCAATCCTGTACACTGGTTTCAGTTCGCAGATGACGCTGCGGTCATTACAAGTGGGGAAAGAGAGAACCAGCTTCTTTTAACCTGTTTCACTCGATGGTGTCAATGGGCCAACATGATCATAAGGGTTGATAAATGTGCCACATTCGGAATAAAAAAATTCACTACAAGATNCACTACTCTTTAATGTGTTTTAACACATTCATTCAATATATTAGGGCTGAAAAATACAACCAACTTGGTTTTTTCACCTCACGATAAGAACGATCGCATGTTCAATCCTGTACACTGGTTTCAGTTCGCAGATGACGCTGCGGTCATTACAAGTGGGGAAAGAGAGAACCAGCTTCTTTTAACCTGTTTCACTCGATGGTGTCAATGGGCCAACATGATCATAAGGGTTGATAAATGTGCCACATTCGGAATAAAAAAATTCACTACAAGATCTCTTCAATTTCAATCCAAGCTTTTTAGAAATAACGAAACTGTACCTCCTGTAGCCATGGGAGATGCCTTTAAGTATCTTGGACGTTACTGTGAATTTGAAATGACCAATGGATCTCACAAATCCAAGCTTCTGTCTTTTTTACTAGATCTTCTTAAACAAATTGATTCTTTACCTATCCACACAAAACACAAATTGAGCCTCTATAGTGAATTTGCCCTGCCAAAGGTTTCCTGGCACCTTACTGTTTCAAATGTTTCTAAGACTTGGGTAGCAGAAAATCTCGACAACCTGGTCCCTAAATACATACGCCAGTGACTTAATCTGCCTACAAGTGCCACTCTTAGCTCTATTATTCTTTCCAAAAATCAATTTGGACTCAACTTGCAGCTACCTACCACAAAACTTCTACAGTGCCAAATTGTCACCCGTAACACTCTGAAGTCTTCACCAAATCATAATATCCGAACATTGTGGAAAAACAGAAGCAATAGTACCAATATACAACATGATATTTATAAAAACACAAAAGACATTTTAAAAGCTGTGCAGACAAAACACAAGGAGCGTTTACAAAGTCATCTTTCTACTCAAGGTACAATTCTCTCATCAATAACAAGTTTTGGCCTGATGTTCGAAAAAAGCTGCCCAAAAATACCTTCAGTTTTACCATTCGTTATTTAAACAACACCCTTGCAACTCGTAAAAATCTATCTAAATGGAAACTCAGTCTATCTTCTTCTTGCTCTTCCTGTTATGAACCAGAAATCGTTCTTCATGTTGTCACCGGCTGGAAAACGTACCTTCAGGAAGGTCGGTGTTCTTGGTGACACAACTCAGCATTACAATTTTTAGCAGGCTCTCTCAAATCTCTTGAAGGCTGTACAATATATGCTTATATTTGTGGATTCTTATCGCCATACATTATAACTGGAGATACCTTTCGACCTGATTTGCTGTTAGTTATTCCACAAAAATAGTTATACATACTTGAATTGACGGTGGCGTATGAAAGAAACCTTAATAAAAAATGCTTCTCTTTGTAAGGAGGGTCAAACAAGACTTCCACTGGAATGAACTTCGTTTTTCTTTCCCAAACCGTTTGATAATTTGTTAAACAAATAATTCCTAGACAGTTCTTAATATTAAACACCTTTTTGGAGCAATCACACAAAGGGGCAAGGAAAGCTGAATTTGGCTTTTTCTTAAATATTAAAGCTATCTCCTGATAGCTTCAACAGTAATGTTTTTAAAAATTTATAATAATAACGATAATAATAAAAATAATAATAATTTGAAGTGATTGGCAAAAGATGAAAAGTAAGATTAAGTCGCTGGTAAGATCAGTGAGTATTTTTAGTGATGGCATAGGTGTTTGGAGTTCAGAAGTGAGGTGTGGTGATAATGAAACGAGGAAAAATTGTGAACAAGTAAGGTGCACAACTGTTTAATCACTAAAAGTGTTGGCGAAGAAGGATGTGAGGATCTTGGTATGCTGGAGATAGTTGAGATTATAAATCAAACTATGAATGAACTTGTACAAAAGGAATACCTGCAAATATTGAAAAAGGTTCTTAAATTAAGATTGAATAAAAAAAATGTAATCACTGCAATAAACATGTTGGCTATGCCATTGCTGAGGTATGGAGTTAGTTTGATAAATTGGATGAAGAATGAACTAGAATACCGTGATAGAAAAACAAGAAAGAAACTGACCTTGTATGGACAGATAGTGTTTAACAAAGAAGGAAGGAGAGAGAGAGGCTTGATTAAAACTGATATGACTGTACCAAGTGAGGAGCACAGTTTTATCTTGTATGTAGTAAACACTGACCACGAAATAATGAAATCAGTTGGGAAAAAATTAATATTGAAATCAAATGAAATCTGAGACCCCAAAGAAGGAAAACGGCAGAATGAAGAACAGCATAATAATGGACGGAAGGGTAGATAAACCATTCCATAGGCAAAAAGCTGCAGCTACAAGAGAGAAGAAATGGATAAAGATAGGAGTTGGAATTGGTCAAAACATGCAAAATTAAAGAAGGAAATGGCACTAGCACCAGACTTTCTGCCCAAGAGCAAGCATTGGGAACAAATTCTATAAGAACATGATTTGCAAAGCAAATTTATAAAAAGAATGTAGACTATGTGGGAAAGAGGATAAAACAATTGCGCATCAACAACTAGCAAGTACAGTATAAAGGCTGGAGACACTTTAGGAATTGGCTAAATGTAATTGAAATAGAATGCATCACAGAACTTTTACAGAAAGGTTGTCTGTTAGGAACTCCAAAGATAGTAAGAGAAGTACTGGAAATCTAAAGCCAAGGGACTTGAAGCAGTTAACCGGCAGTCAACATCAACGCTGAGTGAACAGTGGAAGATAATAAAATGTATAATAGATATCAGTTTTGTAAGCCTTATCCTAATAATATTCGAAGAACGCACCATTTAAGAAGCCACGGTGACAAGGTTTTTGTGAATCTATTTCAAACAACACAAAATGGCACAATGGTACAATTTCTAACCTGTCTTCATGAAGAACATTGAAAAAATAACAGCAGTAAGGAGAAAAGAAGGTTAATTTATAAGGGAAAGCTGAAGATGATTCTTGAACCCAGTGGAAATTTAATTTTAGTTTTTTGATTTCATCATCAATATTTGCTGAAGTGCTTTGAAGCTCCTGCTACAATTTTAAGGGGTTTTTTTTCAGAATATCAAATGATCAATCAAAATACTGACATCAGTTGAACATAGAGATTTAAATATACTGTGAAGAATGCTGATGGAGCCAAATGAAGCATTTGTCTCGTAAATGTCTGGAAGGAGACGATTGGAGTCTACAAAATAGCTACTTCAAAACATGTTCTTTGAAAGTAAATCTCTGAATTATTCACATCAGCTGGTGATTACATTCAGGAAACTTAAAAGCCTAAAATCTGAGGACCTGAGGTTTTTGGTTTAATAGCTGAAACAAAGAAAGGTAGTGAAAAGCTGTTGCATTGGTAAGTAGGGGGTGTTTTTGAATTTCATTTTATGTTTATTAACTCTGACTTACAAGAACCAGTAGGGTCACATTCGTGTTAAAGGTCATGTTATCACAGACTTCTAAGGTTATGTTTTATTGTCAATTTCTCAACAATTATAAAGCTTTACCATTTGTGTACGGGTCACATATTAACAAATATTTACACAAAATTCAAAGCTAAATTTATGCTTTGCAATTAGAATCTTATATGGATAATTCCCTCAACATATCCGATGATCAGCCAATTGTGTAGATAATGGAAGAATTTGAATTCCATGTCGATTAAAGATAAACAAAAGGACCCTGTTTTGTTCCTTTTCTTTCTGAAAAAAGAGCTGAAATTTTTATATCTGCATTCTGCTTTGCTTGAGAGCTAAAATAGTTTCACCGTTGTTGTTGTCTTTGCTATTGTTGTTCTTGGGCGTTTGCGCTAACGTCTTTATTCTTATTATGCTTCATCACTTGAGGTATCTCTGCATAGGATATTTTTTGGAAGGAGTAAAGACATTTCTTTTGCTGATTTTTTTATCATAAAACGTCATGAAAGGACAATGGGTGCTCTTAAATCGATTACGATCTGGATATGGACGATATGCCGATTTCATGCATAGAATTGGTCTAAGGGACAATCCATTTTGTCGTTGTGGTAAAATTCAATACCATCAACACGTATTGATTTACCAACTGATAGGTATTCGAGGTGATATCAAAACTGTTGATGAGGACTTCCGTTTGTGGCTCAATGACAATGTCTTAGATATTTAGCATTTTTTTTGTTGATCATACGCATATATATATATATATATATATATATATATATATATATATGAAAGGACAGTGGGGAGAGGGGAAATGAAACACGACTCGGATCATAAAATGTCATGAAAGGACAGTGGGGAGAGGGGAGATGAAACACGACTCGGATCATAAAATGTCATGAAAGGACAGTGGGGAGAGGGGAGATGAAACACGACTCGGATCATAAAATGTCATGAAAGGACAGTGGGGAGAGGGGAGATGAAACACGACTCGGATCATAAAATGTCATGAAAGGACAGTGGGGAGAGGGGAGATGAAACACGACTCGGATCATAAAATGTCATGAAAGGACAGTGGGGAGAGGGGAGATGAAACACGACTCGGATCATAAAATGTCATGAAAGGACAGTGGGGAGAGGGGAGATGAAACACGACTCGGATCATAAAATGTCATGAAAGGACAGTGGGGAGAGGGGAGATGAAACACGACTCGGATCATAAAATGTCATGAAAGGACAGTGGGGAGAGGGGAGATGAAACACGACTCGGATCATAAAATGTCATGAAAGGACAGTGGGGAGAGGGGAGATGAAACACGACTCGGATCATAAAATGTCATGAAAGGACAGTGGGGAGAGGGGAGATGAAACACGACTCGGATCATAAAATGTCATGAAAGGACAGTGGGGAGAGGGGAGATGAAACACGACTCGGATCATAAAATGTCATGAAAGGACAGTGGGGAGAGGGGAGATGAAACACGACTCGGATCATAAAATGTCATGAAAGGACAGTGGGGAGAGGGGAGATGAAACACGACTCGGATCATAAAATGTCATGAAAGGACAGTGGGGAGAGGGGAGATGAAACACGACTCGGATCATAAAATGTCATGAAAGGACAGTGGGGAGAGGGGAGATGAAACACGACTCGGATCATAAAATGTCATGAAAGGACAGTGGGGAGAGGGGAGATGAAACACGACTCGGATCATAAAATGTCATGAAAGGACAGTGGGGAGAGGGGAGATGAAACACGACTCGGATCATAAAATGTCATGAAAGGACAGTGGGGAGAGGGGAGATGAAACACGACTCGGATCATAAAATGTCATGAAAGGACAGTGGGGAGAGGGGAGATGAAACACGACTCGGATCATAAAATGTCATGAAAGGACAGTGGGGAGAGGGGAGATGAAACACGACTCGGATCATAAAATGTCATGAAAGGACAGTGGGGAGAGGGGAGATGAAACACGACTCGGATCATAAAATGTCATGAAAGGACAGTGGGGAGAGGGGAGATGAAACACGATTCGGATCACAAAATGTCATGAAAGGACAGTGGGGAGAGGGAAGATGAAACACGACTCGGATCATAAAATGTCATGAAAGGACAGTGGGGAGAGGGGAGATGAAACACGACTCGGATCATAAAATGTCATGAAAGGACAGTGGGGAGAGGGGAAATGAAAGACGACTCGGATCATAAAATGTCATGAAAGAACAGTGGGGAGAGGGAAGATGAAACACGACTCGGATCATAAAATGTCATGAAATGACAGTGAAGAAAGGGGGAAGAAACACGACTAGAATCTGTGAATTGATTTATGCCAAAGGCATGCAAGCTGTAAGGGAAGTGGCAAAATGTTCGTTCCAAGCTCCATGAAATGTCAGTACTTTGGTAATGTTCCTGGATACTAATTTTAAATAATCGGAGGCCGCTTATTATTTAAAATAATATTTTTCTCGTGTCATTTCACGGATTTTCATAATCAAACCTTACGTTTTTGAATATTTTACATCCGGAGGAGATGTAGTTATACGGCGCGATACAGTTTCAGTTGAGCTCTTCAGTTTTCACCACAAAAGTTGACGAATTTTTGATACATTATAAAGAAAACAGCATTAATTTTGCTCCCCCGCATCTTATTTTTCGACATTCTAGACCTTGTGTTTATTAATACTTCCCTGCGCTTCCAAACTGAAAACGTTAACTTATTTTGAGAACGAATAAAAAATATAATCAGCATTTTAAAAATTTATAATTAGTTTATAGGAATCAAAATTTTCTTCAATTGCCTGAAGTTTTGGCAAACATGCAAAAATATGCAAAACTCCTTTGTGCGCAACCTGACAGAAAGAAGAAATAAAATCGGAATTGCTTTGATTCAAGTTTTCCCAATAAATTTTGAACCTTGCTTAAGTTTTAAATTAAGCAAGTTCTCGCAGTATTTACAAATTTATACTTGTCTTTGTATGCTTCATTCGGAGATGGTATTCTATTCAGTTTATTTTCCAACTCCCACGATAGTTTTTCACCACAGAGACTTATCCCAAATACTTTGCTACCTTCCTCAAATCACTTTATTATCTTGGTAAAATCACCTGTTCCTTATTTCTTCCAACCAAATTTTTGGTAATTCTATCCAGATAAGTCGTAAAAAGTGGCAATTCATGTTTGTTACAATCACATTTTTCAAACTCTTTAAGCAACCTCTGCACAAGGCTTTACATGTTGAAGATCTGATGTCATTGAAAAAGTTTGTTGTTACAGGAACAAAGGCTATGCATGCTAAGAATTTAGTTGTTTTTAACTGAATTCCCAGCTGCTTACCTATGCTGCTTGGATAAAACACAGAAAAAGATATGATAATACGTTTAAAAATATTTTTGAGATTATCATAAAAATATGTGTCAAATTTATAGTTCTATGGATAGAATACCTATTACTGTCGCAAGAACAGGCGCAATTTACTAGTCTCTATTGGTTTCGCATGCTTGTTGATTTTTAAAGCATTCAATTGGTAAAAAAAACTTATTTTATTTCTATGTTTGGTTTCAATGTCATGAAATTGATAATTCCTCGCTTTCTTTCAAACGGGGTCGCAATTGTAAAAGCGTGATTGCTGATGCTAGACCTCGCTAAGCCGAGCGAGTTCAGGAATCAATTTCTTCCCTAAAACTTAGAAGTCGAAAATTCTAATAGATTTAATAATGGTGTGTTGTATTCTTACAAGTAGATTACTCCTCCACTTTTTGATGGCATTCAGTTTGTCCTCTGGAGAAAAGCCTAATCTTTTTACTAGATTGTTTATCGCCATTTCTTCTCTAAATGACAATGGGGGTTCTTTGCAGAAGTTCCTTTCGCAGACTGATCATATACAAAAGTTATTTATAGGCATGAATAATCTAATGCTCTTTGTCTTCATTCAAATCCTGCAGTTGCATCGTAAGAACTTGCTTCTGAGCTGTCTTCCTTGCTGCAGCATCAGGATAAGGGAAAGTATAGGCACTGTCATCAGTAAAAGTATCAGCATCAGCATCGTTATTAGTATCAGTATCAGTATTAGTATCAGTATCAGTATTAGTATCAGTATTAGTATCAGTATTAGTATCAGTATTAGTATTAGTATTAGTATTAGTATTAGTATTAGTATCAGTATTAGTATTAGTAT
>RDPX01000428.1:246346-259792 GCA_003991215.1 Morbakka virulenta | reverse complement strand
CCCCCCCCCACACACACACACATACACCGTTCTGCCTCTCTTTCCCTCTCTCTTTCTCTCTCTCTTTCTCTCTCTGTCTCTTTGTCTCTCTGTCTCTCTGTCTCTCTGTCTCTCCGTCTCTGTCCGTTTGCCTCTCTGTCTCTCTGTGCCTCTGTCTCTCTGTCTCTCTGTGCCTCTCTCTCTTTGTGCCTCTGTCTCTCTCTCTGTCTCTCTTTCTAAACGTAAACGTAAAAAACGTAAACGTAAAACGTAAAACGTAAACGTAAAAACGTAAAACGTAAAAAACGTAATAACGTAAAAGCGTAAAAGTTTTTATCGTATTGGGATGTATTTTTTCTATTTCGAGGAGTTGAAATTCAAACATTCCAATCAATTGTATGATAAACTTTTGGAAAAAATTTAGAACAAATATTTAGAAGATCTCTCCATAGCGGATCCTGGTATTTATGTTTCTGCATAAGAATTTATTAAAGATCTTAAGACAGGTCCTGTCCCTGTTGCTAATCTTCATGGCAATATTTAAAAATTTAAATGATGCTTTTCCCTAAGTATTAAAAACTTGAGTTACTGTACCCAATGAAAAGTAAATTATGCTTGTTGATATTATTTGTATTATCATTAGTGAGAAGTACTATCTTTCTTTTTTCTCATTCTTTCATCAACCAAAATGGAACTGTACTTTTCAAGTGAAGTAGAATGTTTTTGAATAAGAATTGCATATTTAATAGGAAATGAATTTAATTAATCATTCGTTCTATATCTTGATCTGAAGGGGTTATTGCCAAAGGAAAATCACGAAGATAAGTATGAGGAGAAACTCCCCTTTCCTATTGCATGGTGAAGAAATGGGTAGCAGAGTATAAATATGGAATAGAAAGCCCAGTAGATCATGTCCAGGAAGTTCTTTTACAGTCAGGACATACTACCAGTCAGGAGCATTGAAATAATACATGTATGATCCTTGCAGATCGTCAGTTAACCCAAAGGCATCATCTTGTCACAGAGTTGGGTATTTCACAGGAACGCTTTCAAGAAATTATTTACAAGTGTCTGCAGATAATAAAGGTATGAGCTCGTTGGGTTCAAAATGTCTTGAGAAAAATAACAAGCGAAGTGTGCACAAGTTGTCAAGAGACAAGCATTCCATTTTTGACCGAAATCCAGGGAGCTCTTTATAGTCAACTGAAATCATGGCTGAGACATGATGCCATTTTCACCATTTTCACCCAGAGATAAAAAAACAATATAAATAGTAGAACCACTCTTAATAACCATCACATCCTACCCCCCAAAAGACAGAATAGTCATGTCCTTGAACAAGATCATGGCTTCCATGTTCTAAAATACTAAAGAAATTAAACTGAGAGACTACTTTCAGAAGGGTCACACTTTTACAAAGGTTTACTATGCTTACCTGCCACGACAGCGACGGACAAAAATGAAGAAAAATTGGAGACGAAAACTTTGAAAAGGAGTAGGCTTTACCAAGCCAACACTTAAGCTTAATCGTCCACAGTGGCAGTAGCCATCATCCATCAGAACATCAACCTGTTAGCCAGATTTTGCCCCCGCACTTTCTTTCCAAGATGAAGAGAGAGCTCACCAGATGCCTTTTGATACTGAGGGCAACGTTAGAGAAGAAAAATTCGGAGTTTGATAGGGATCAGATCCACATGCTCCATGACCAATGGATCGAGTTTGTTTACCTCACAGTGGACGACGTTGAAAAGTGACTGTCAGGTTTTCATACAAGACTGCTTTTTATAGTATTCCAGTAATTTCCCAATCACCCCTCCTAATTAAAAAACTCGTCGTCCATCGATAACAGAATTTTTTTCCGACGGAGTTTATATACATTTTTAACCTGTTTAAATATCGGTTAATAATATTAAGAAGAAAAACAAGTTTTACTGTGGCAAGATTTGGTCAGATTTAGGCTAGAGTGTTATAATAAGGCAAAAGCTTGATTGGTAAAGCCTTGAAATAAGTTTGGTATGAAGAAAATGTACTCATATTAATTTTCCAATCACCCTGAATAAAGTTATCGTGAGGCACCTGTTCATATTTTACGTACTTTTATTCTGCTACTGACACTTTTGTGAGGAATAACAACATCACAGTTTAATCACATTTGCTAGAGCGATAGACTTAAGTGTTGGTTATTAATTGGCTCATAGCTCTAGACATAGCACAAAACACTTCCTTTATACAATGATTTATATAAACAAGACTGCTTTCAATTTTATTAGTTCCGAATTGATGATTTTTAACTTAAGTGGGTGAGGCAGTGAAAACTGTTGCTTGACAATAAATATTCTGTAAAATACAAACCACATATGAAACACCAAAGATTTATATACAACATTAGTTCAAATGAAGCAACAATCAAGTTAAAAACACAGACAGCCACTATTGAGGCTAAATAGGTTAGTGAATGACAATACTCTAATAACAACAAAGGTGGTCAATCAAGTCTCCGGGAGGGAATTGAAGACTATGTTTAATTTGAAACCATTGTCGCGAAAGGAAGGCTTTCAGTCTCCTGCTGATAAATGACCAATAGGCTAACCTACCTTGAAACCTCCAGACGCCTGAGATGAGTCAATGTCTCATCACTAAAGACTAAGAGATAAAACAGGTTCTCTTCACACTTAATTACTTACCACTGCCACTTTACTTAATCATTTTCTTACAATACGAAAGTTGAATATGGCGTTCTTTGCTACTTTTAAAATTCTTACGTGACACTCTTTCATTTTGTGTTACAGGGAGGAATTCACAAGGATTTCCATATAAACTACCATTGTGGTTCCGATGAAACAAAGAGGAAACTTTATCAATTGTATTTAACGTCTGTCTTTTCTGACAATTCCTAACAAATATTCACTGCATTTGTAATGAGGTGAATGTCACTGTGGTCATTTAAGCACTAACCAAATATTCACAAGAGATAGTGTACACTTTACACGGCGATACGTTTGCCTATTTCATGAAATGTATCATTTTCTGCCCTGTGGTCACAACCTGATTTTCTATTTTCACAGAATTCAATGAAAAAAGTCTTCTATTAAAAGTTTTTTAAGTAAAGCCTTAGAGCTAAAGATTAGAAACCTCTAAGTCTATGAAGGTAATAAAACAATGAATTTAATTAAGACAATGCAGTAACGAAGAGCAAAGGGGCGCTTTAATAGCTTCAAAATTCCACTTATACTCTCCTTGTTTTATGCCTTAAATTCCGTACCCCAAGATGGGAATCAACTAAATTTTTCAAGAAAGAAACTACAGGTTTCGGATGCACAAGATAAAAACTTTGTCCAATTTTTAAAAAAATGAATCCTTGAAGATAAAAAGCCATCATGGTTGTTTAGTTTGAAAATTCAAAGACAAGGAAAGTTGTAATCAATTCATATAATCAATATAAAGATTACAATAAAATAGCTCTCGATTTTAATTATACTAGTCTTAAATTGTAGAATATTTCGGAAGGAGCTCGTGTAGGGGGCTTGCCTTAAAGACAAATAACATGAATGATAATTGGTGTTCGCTCATGCCCAATCTCAGCAAAGAGACATATTATAACCGTGAGTATCCACGAATCTTAGTTTATGTGTCAAAACAAACCAACTTTTTATTACTTTTATAAAACTTTTCCCCACCCTTTTCTCTCTGTCTGTCTGTCTCTCTCTCTGTGTGTGTTTGTGTGTGTGTGTGTGTGTGTGTGTGTGTGTGTGTGTGTGCATGTGTGTGTGTGTGTGTCTCTCTCTCTCTCTCTCTCCCTCCCTCTCCCTCTCTCCCCCTCTCCCTCCCCGATCAATACCTTAAGCTCTTACTAAAGTGTCCACAAGGTCTCCTGTGAATTCTGCCTGAAAAAGACGCGTGTTTCCGATAACCTCTTTCTAATTTACGTATGAAAACGCCTTGCGAACAATTTACGTCTAATAAAATGGCGATAGGGTCTAATCTGAACCTGTGTCTGATAAAAAAGAAGTACATATCTCGCAGGGGATTGGCAAGAATTTTATTGCCTTTTACAAACGCTGCCATCACAAATGTTGCATCCCAGAGAGCACCAAAACAATAGCCTCTAACAAAGAACGAAATAATTACCTCCTTCGAAAGTCGGAGACAGAATTTTATTTTACATCTTATCATTACACACTAATTTTCCCCCTTTCTTAGTCAATTGGCCCCACCTTGGAAACACCATTGAAATAATCCGTTACGTGGATTCACAAACGGTCACGATCTTGATGTCACAGTTGCCCGTGCTGTTGCTTGAAAAGCTAAGGTGATGTTAATTTCAAATTTCAAAATTGTCGAGGAAAACCACAATAAAAAATTCAACCTCACTCAATAAAAGCTGGGAGGCAATACGAGGTCATTTCCGATTTCGGTCTACAAGAGTACCCTTTTAGACCTGCTAAACATCAAATTCAGAGCCGACCAACGGGGTGAGTATCTTTACCAAAGGTTAATGGCCTTTAGATAAGACAGCCGTTTACTCACAAGTTCTGGACTTTACCATCACAGAGAGGCACCAGTAAAAGACTAAGAACTCCCAACTGCACTGGAAAATCTTGTTACATTCCTATGACTGCAGCTCATACGTAAGGATTCGCCGGAGCTGATCAAATAAAGATAAGGTACCGAGCTACGATCCCGTACCCTCGTCTCAATTGAGCTGAAAATATCTCAAGCTCTCGATAGTCATGTAATTTGCAGTACATAATGGTACCAATAGTTCCTTTTCGCAGGGCAGACGAAAGCAAAAGATATTCACTCCGTAAAGCCAGCAGCCAACCTTCAACGCACTACCTCAGTCGATTCCTAAACCTTTCCGAAGTAGACCGCTGTTTCCCCACAAAAACATGCATGGTAGCTACTAAGAAGATACTATCGCAGATAATAGATTACCAGCAATGGACATACTCACTGTATATCTGTCATCTTTCCGTAGAGTTTAAGTCAATCATCTTTCGTTATGATGCATTACCAATACTACCCAGTCAAACACTTGACTCCGGAGCTGAAACGAACATAATTAAAGCTGCCACTGCTCATTTAATTGGTGCATCAATCACTCCTAGGAATAAACAATCATATCAATTTGATACATTAGTCTTTGAGGAATTGGATGTTAATATTCTTGCTAGTGCACAAATTATATCACTCTCCGGCTGGCCAAATTTGAAAATACCTTTGGAGGATCAACTTAGTACAATGTCAATGATTACCTCAAGAACCTGTCAAATGCTGTTCAATAAGGCAGTAGTCGCTGACCCAATCTGGCCCGGTGGATACTTACAGAAAAAATACTTTTTTTCGAAAATGCATGGGAAAAGATATGTGTGAATTGAGTGAATATTATTAGCTCATTCAACACAATCATCGTACCCGTAATAATTTTTCCGAGGTAAGCCAAATTAAGAACAGAATACGGTAAAAGAGCAATGTTATTTACTGGTGCAAAAATCTATAACAAGTTACCATTAGAACTCAGAAAAATTGAAAACTTGCGGAAATTTTAAACATCGGTAAAACAAATGGTAATTTTCTTATTTTTATAATTTATTTCAAAAACTATTTTTGACGTTTAGTTGCTTTCCAGTGGCTCACAGATTTCACACCTTTCGTTTTTAGTTTGTCTCATGATAGTCTCATCAACTGGCCTTATCTCAATTCGTATCCTTTCATACAGTCGTTTTTAGACGTTATATCCAAGGTTATAAATTCAGTGTTGTTAGATGGACTTAATTTTTTTTACTTTAATAAATTTTATTATAATTCTTAACAGGGCTTGCATTGATATCAAAACTTTTTTATTAAAGTGATTTTATCCTGTATTAAGATTTATTTTAAATAAATAAATAAATGATAAGTAAATATACATCTATAAATTGAAAGGGGGTTCATCCAAAATGCTCCAAAATAGAATTTCAAAATCCATGCTTTTGTAAAGAGCATGTTTTAAACGGCAGAGAATTGTAGTGTTTAGCTCGTATGTAATATAAAACTTGTCTTGGATATTCAGTTGTGGGAGTGCTATCAGTTTTTTACTGTTCCTAGTATTTTCACCGTGACAAGACATTTTAAGTACTTTTTATATGGTTCGATAACCTCACTGGCGAGACATGATTTGACGAAAGCACAGGCACAATTCTCGTTTGCGTTGGTGATGGACTGCAATTTTATGACGTTTTTGTCATTCGCACTAACAATACTTACACTTCTGTTGAAGGACAGAGATTTATTCGATTGTGTTTTAATTAATTCAAGAAGTGAAAACCACAGTACCCAAAGGATGGCACGATCATATTTGGGTACACTGATTTTGCAGCCTTGATGTCGGAATCTTTTCTTTCTTAAAAAGGTTTGAACCTGTTAAAACTTCTTGCAGCATCTTCTGAAGAGTGTGTTCATATTTGAAACTAAACAAGAACTTGCAATGTAGTTCCTCTCTGCTCAAATTAAGCTGCAGCTTTCCAAAAATAACTTACCAGAATTTCATCGCGCTCTGTCTTTATCGCCGTTTCTTTTCAAACATAACATTTGGGGTCAAAGAGAAATAACACGTG
The DNA here is from genome assembly GCA_003991215.1 of Morbakka virulenta. NCBI lineage: Eukaryota > Metazoa > Cnidaria > Cubozoa > Carybdeida > Carukiidae > Morbakka > Morbakka virulenta. The sequence goes on along the minus strand of RDPX01000428.1, from coordinate 253,217 downwards.
CGTAACGAACTAAAAGATTTGCTTAAAACATATCGTTGATAACGTAAGTGGTAGAACATGTGACCATGTAAGGTACAGGCTTTGGTTCTTATCACGTTTGGTGAATACTCGTTTCAATACGATTCTTTTCGCAGCGTTACAATATACATTCAGCAGTAATACGTATTACACATTGTGCACTTTCCCAGCATGACTCAGTTCCGAGATATTTTTCATTCGGCATCACGCGTTGTATTCGAACTTATTAGTTGTATTAAAACAAGAGAAAGAGACAATTTGTTGTCTGGGTGTGTTACGTTTTCACTTCTATATGTAATTATTAACTTGATTTTTCTCGTACAACCGAGAAAGCACAGATATTTTGTTGCAAGGCGTTTAAGACCAATCCTTGAGTTACTTCGCTATTTTAACTAGTGGTAAGTAAAAAGCTGTTGCAAAGTCTCTAAGTCCCATATTGAAGGAATCTCAATTTCAATCATGAGAAGCATAAAAGGACCACAGAAAGTGGAGGAATAGAAGATTGAAAGCAACTTAAAATCGTAATCCGGTGCATTTCAAAAGTACAAAGAAACTTTGGAGAACGAGCAAGATTTGCGAATACATCGAGTGGTACAAGGAAGACGAGCTTTCCCAGATATGATATGATCAAATTTGACTCTTAGAGCAGTTGCCTGTTGTAAATCATTCACAAAAGAACAGATTTAACACCGAGCGTTATTGCATTGGGCGCATTCCGTGCGGCAATATCAGATAGAATGTTGGATGTGCCATCGTTGGATGCTAATATCGAAACAACTGACGACAGAAAGGAAGGTGGTGACTGCTGCTGTTGAAAAAGCAACCACGCAGCAGTCTCTCACAGGCTGTAACACGTAATTTACCATAGGTGAGAACTGAGATTGGTTTTTGGGACTGGGTGGTAAAAGTGCCGGATCGATGATACGATGCAGAATAGAGATCCTGTGAAGAAAAGCTTTTAGTTGTCCCTTGAGACAAGCTTAATCCAAGGGCGGTGATAGTGGTTGTTGGAGGTAAGACAATGTTGCATGGCTGCAGCGCCATTAAGATGCTTTTATAGTTGTTGTATGGTCAGCTGGGTGTGGCCACCACAAAAAAGATCATCTGGAATTTTTCTACAACACTCGACCAGATTGCCAAAGGGAATTACACGGATCATTAGCTTCTCTTAAACAGATTCGGAGCCTGGCAAATCCATGGTGCTGTGGGAGTACAGTCGAATATCTTTAAAGGGAGTAGCAGTATTTGGATGGTCACCACAGTACACCACAGTATTTGGATGGTCTTTTGGATAGAGAAATTTGGTACAATGCTTGGGTGAGGTGGGCTGTTCGTGGATAGTTCCATTGGCCAACGATTTGAAAAGTAGTGTTGACAACTAGCATCAGTGCAGTTTTAGGTTTCGTATAACGGCCAACTTCTCTGAAGGGTGTCAGAACTCTATGACTACCGGAGGCTTTTTAATCAGAAATGAGGGATTAAGGTATTCGACAATGATACCGACATCTTATGGTTTGGGCGAAGACACTAGCTACTTCAAGCTCATCAAATTTGGACTGCAGTTCCACACATGTCACGGGTATATAAGGATGGTTGTACGGGATCCATGTTAACAGCAGCTTAAATGGGTTCCAGGTGATTGGTATTCCTTGTGCGGACTTACAAATTGAGATGTGATGTTTGATGGTAATTCCAAATTACCATGAGTTGATAGTTGCCATCTTTTGGGTATTGGGATAGGGCAGCTGAGATGGTAACAGTTTCTGGTGAGTCAGTATTTAGCTGCTCAGTTGCTTTGCGTGGAATAACCTGAGCAAAGTAATGACTCTATTATAAAACCTTAAATAAGTCTGTCAAATTGGGGGAGCGGGTGTGAGCAGCAATTTAAGTGATATTTGTTGATAGCCAGGTGTCTTTACCTTTGCATTTGTCAAGTGGTAGTTCAATGGCAACACCCAATGTTTCAGTATCTGCTGGATACTGAAACATCTTTTTTTATCTGTAAATGTTACTTTAGGCCAACTCTGTCACGTAGATAATTCAATAGTACAACTTCCTTTGTTTTCCGAGATTATCTTTCGTGCTTTAAAGATGCACGGCTTCTTAGAATTTGTTACGAGTTATGGTTGGTATAAGCTAGGTTGGCTTGAACTTTTCGTTTTTATAGTACTCTACGATGGTTTAATATTACAGCATTCATACTGATAACTGTATTATGTTAATTTGATCTTCATGTGTACATTCGACTAACAAGATAATAATAATAATAATAAAGACGAATGTGCAAATAAAAATTGAATCCTACGCCTTTTAACACGACATAAATTACAATCTTAAAGTTTACTAAAGAAAAGGCAATTAATTCATAGAATGATAAAATACAATGACTTTTGTCTCTATGGGGTAAGAGCTTGGAATATGACGGGTATTCTATACCCTCAAAACATTAACGACTTTGCAAAAAAGGTTTGGTTATTTTCAACAGACATGACACACTCACATGACATCTGTCAATAATACACAAAACCAAAATACTATATATACAGGGATTTTTCTGCAAATGATACCAAATGTTTAAATTACGAACAGTACTCTAAATTAAATATGAAAGCTTTCGCCACAACCACAGGTTCCTTTGATATTTGGATTGTTGAAAACAAATTCACTGCTCAGTTTATCTTCTGTAAAGTCCATTTCTGTCCCAAGCAAGCTCAGCTGGGCTTTCGAATCAATAAATATAAGCACTCCTAACAAAAAGAATAGATAATCTATTAGAAATAAACATTTTCAAAAACGTATCGAAGAATTATTATGCGACTGTTTCATTTTAACTGTACTTTTCTGACGCTGAAACCATTAATCAATACACCCGCAAATTTGAAATATTGTAAAGGGCCAGCATGGGGTCAGGAAAGGCACCCGTCCAGAAAATTTCTCGATGCTTCAGTCAAGTCACTCGTAGGGCCATTTTTAACCCCAAACGATTATTGGTAAAGTGCACTAAGAAATCCCTTAAAAGCCAAACAAAATCATTTGTATGTACCGCTTCTCGATGAACCTTTTCATACCTTTGTTGTAACAAATGGCATTCTAGCACTGGCTTACAATGGGTAAGTTATTTCTGTATTCAAGAAGCTTTTTACCTCCTTGACTAAGAGAAGGTCTAATAGTTCCATAGAACTAAGTTTAAAAATTCAAAAATAAACTAAATTGGAAGGTAATAGACACCATAGGCTCGACCTAACGCTACTAATATAACTTCATGTGGTTAAGTATCATACGATCCCAGTAGCTTCTCAGGAAGGCAGATAGCCGGATATGCGGGTGTCCAATTTAGCAAGATGTTTGCAGCATACAATTAATGGACCACCTTGTTGCTGATATACAATCCTCTTAGCAGCGACTGCACTCTAAATTTAGACAGTCTGTCAACTATTTGTGATACAACACCATTCAATCAACAAAGCAAATAAGTAAACTTGTCTGATTCAAAGCCTTAACGATCTAACTTGTTGTTCTTATCAATAATCGCTAAAACAGTTTATTAACGGGCAAAGAAAAAAATGGTAAAAAATAAACAAGAAGAACTAAAAAACTGAAGAAGAGAGAAAGGAGGCAACAAAACAATTTACGTGTTACAGGTATTTACGCCAGCTCCTATTAACTATCAGCTGGTTCATTGCTTTCCTTTACCCATCTTCCTGCCATGACAAAGTGTGACAGTTTCTCAGTTACTGTAAGAAAATAATTGAACGTCAGTAGCATTGTTACTACACTATCAGACTACAAAGATCAATCTGCGCAACGTATACAGTACAGATATCGATGATTGTCCGACAAAATATAAAGATGTGTCGTTAAAATCTTGCCATCTAGATTCCAACGGTACACTAATCTGTAGTACAAATTGACCATTCAATTAAACGCGTGTCCTGGCAAAGAATTCTTAAATAGTTTGCTCCCAAAATTTAAAGGTAAAGTAAACAGTAATGTCGTGAAAATTCAAACTTGTCTGGATTCCAACAGTACACGACTGGGTAATTTGAAAATACTCTCGTTGTAATAACCTGTAAAAACAATGTTTCAAATCCACAAATAGACCAGTAATAAAATGCATGAAAGTGAATTCAAAAACAGATAGATAAAAAACAATTCTCAATATTACCATCTTGTTTAACTTCTGCATCAAATTTCTTTTTTGCATTTGTATACTGCAACGTGTAGGACAACCCATTGCAACCTCTTTCCTTTACTCCTATTCTTAACGCAATCTAAAATAATAAATAGTAAAGCTCTCTCATTATAATTATTATGATAAAATCAAACGCGTCTTGTTGCTGCGTAAATCCTTACGGTTATCTGTCATCTTATCAATACGTCTCTTACTTCATCTCATTTTGTCCTGGATCCCAAAACTACAGTCAATATCCTGTCAATCTAACTTCCATGACTTGACATTAAAGAAAAAAATTTCTACGAGTTCCGGCATCTTGTCCAGAATCCCACCAAATTCCATTTGTTCTTTTTTCTCCCAGAGTGTTACAAATTGTTTTAGCATATGTTAAACTGGTATGCGGTTAAACAGTAGGAATGGACTTTCCCTCAATATACATTCTCAAAATCAACAAAAGAGTCCCATGAAATTATGAAAAATTTCACCTATGGTAAACTTGACATCAATATAATGCAGTGGGTGCTTCAAGTAGTCTACTGTTTTTCACAATATATTTTCAACAAGCAGTGCTTATATTCTACACCTACAAATATTAACCACCATTTTATTCTAAATTGTTCAAAAGCGCGTCTACACTTTGCTGAATGATATAATACACGTCTTGTCACATTAATATACCTGGTCTTGAGATACGGCTTTGACGAATATGACTGTCTGTACAACACAACCGGTCAGTGCCATAAGTATAAAGGTTTTAAAAGCTACTTTTCTCTTTTTCTATACTCACTGGGTGTTTTAGCAAAATGGGGTATTGGCTGTAACAGTGCAAAACACTTTCTTCTGACCTATCAAGAGGATAATATCAAATTGAAAATTTCAAATCCCTCTTTTTATAAAACATCAAAATAATTTACATTGTTGTTGCACCAAAATGATCCTTAATTGGTTTGGTATGCCTGCTATTTGAGTACTTCTGGATTGCTTATCTTCTTCATCCATCAGGTCTTTGTGATGCGAAGAAATTACACCTACTGGTAGCTTGGTCAACACCCCCTCTTCTACCAGCCGGGCTTCATTGCAACAAGAGAACCTTAAGAGACACAATATCCCAAGAAGGAAAGTTCTCTATAGCTACCACTAAATATCTTCAAAATTCGATTATCTTCTATACAGTACACGTTTCTCATAAAAATCTTCACTTATCCAAGGCTTTCATCCCGTAATAACGCAATCGATATCTTCTAAACAGTCCATTCGACCGCAATCTTTTCATCTGTTCTTCTTTACAGTTTTCTCTATTGAAAATTTCAAATTAGGTATTGTTATTTCCAAATACCTTTTATCTCTACCATTTCTGCCGCGAATTGGGATTTTGTGAGGCATACATACAAGCCTACCCAAGAAATACTCATCGTTGTTGATATTCCTTCTGCTTTTTAGAATCCTTATATCCCTTACAGCAGTAGTGGGTTAAGCCAACAGATTACCATGCAAGACGTTCGCGGTTCGGACTCGGGCCACATCCTCAGACGTACTTCGCGCAATTTGTTTCTCTGTTTTTAATGGTATATTACTGATTTTGTATATGTTTTTTGAGATTGAATTGGGAGTGGAAAGAAATCAATAAATTTAAAGTGTAAGAAGTACCAAAAAAATCAAATAAGACCTCTCTGCACTGAGGCGGGTTCAAGACCTAACAAAAAAATTATCCTGAGTATTTGTTAACGAGGTACTGCAGGTCAACGCTGAGCTACGTTGGTTCTGCTGACTGTATGTTATTGTGCACATTTCTTGTTACGACTTTTACTTCCTCTAAATGACCGGGTTAGATGAGCTTTCCGGCAAAGCCTATGGCCAATAACGACCAGGAAGCTGCCAGTCCGGAAACCTCACTAAGCCATTCAATCGGTAGTAGCGACGGGCGGTGTGTACAAAGGGCAGGGACGTAATCAACGCGAGCTGATGACTCCCGCTTACTAGGAATTCCTCGTTCAAGATCAATAATTGCAATGATCTGTCCCCATCACGACGATGTTTAAAGAGATTACCCACACCTTCCGGTGATGGATCAGACTCGCTACCATCGTCAGTGTACCGCGTGTGCAGCCCAGAACATCTAAGGGCATCACAGACCTGTTATTGCCTTCCTGACTTGGGTTAGACACCCACAGTCCCTCTAAGAAGTTAGCCTATTTAGCAGGTTAACGTCTCATTTGTTAACGGAATTAACCAGACAAATCACTCCACCAACTAATAAGGGCCATGCACCACAACCCATAGGATCAAGAAAGAGCTCTCAATCTGTCAATCCTTTATCTCTCTGGACCTGGTGAGATTTCCCGTGTTATTATTATTACTACTATTATTATTATTATTATTATTATTATTATTATTATTATTATTATTATCATCATCTTCATTTTGCATTTTGCACAGGCTGTTCTTTTTGCCGAATAACATCTCTTGGGCGAGCCAGAACTAGCAGCCTATGGCCAAGAGGTTTCTTTCACCTTACATCTCCAATACTTTTCGAAGTATCCTGGCTGTTCCCAACAAGGCTGTTTTTTGTACCACCCCAACACCTACTTCAATATCTAGTTTTTCCATCCATCCATTGAAATATTTGCTTACGCACCCCATAGCACCTATTACCACTGGTACAACTAGCGCTTTTCTCAA
>RDPX01000428.1:211967-227549 GCA_003991215.1 Morbakka virulenta | reverse complement strand
CCCTTTTCTCCACACAATCTACAATTAGGCGAATCAGTGGTTTTGTCAATGTTATACTTAACATAATTTGTCCGTATTGCTTGCTCCTGGGCAGCAAATATCAAAGCTTCAGTGGTCACTTTCAAATCTGATTGTGTTATCCAGATCCACGATTTCTCCTCGTCAGTATTTTCACTTTTATTCCTGATAATTTGCCCATACATCTGCTTTCCCAGCCATTTTTGTTTTCTTTTCTCCCTATTTCTCTTTTTAAGATCTTCCTTTTTAACCGTTGATTGGTATTCAATTACGCCAACATGTTTCACTGCTTGCAGTAATGAATCATTGGAATTTTTTAGGTACCATCCAAGATTATTCTCTTCACTTCTAACTGTATCTTCGCAATTCAAAAGTCCTCTTCCACCATTATTATTATTATTATTATTATTATTATTATTATTATTATTATTATTAATATTATTCGATAATATAATATGATATAATTCGAGATAGCCACCATCATCCTGAACAACACCGGTCGACCTGACCTCCTCAAGCTCGACAGTTGTAACCCATTTCTTTCGCCTTATTGTGTGAATCCTGGTCACCAGTTTATTTTTATCAACGTTGAACATGCCAAGTTCCTTCCAAAGATCTATCACTTTTCTCCCAATGCCTCTCTCACCAACCTCAAGAGGCTCTGTAAAACACAATCTAAGGCAATTCTATTTTCATCCTTCGTCCGCTTGTGTCTCCCACCAGGAGTCTCTCTACGTCTCGTTGGTTCTCATCTGCGGTAGATTGTGGCCCTTGGTGGTTTTTACTCCCCAGTATTGGGATGACGAACGGAGGGGAGCCTGGCTTTCCATACCCACAGCAATGCCTCCAGCCCCATTAACCCTGTTATCTGTTTCATGATAAATTTTCCATCATTTTGAAAATGAGTTCGTTTAAGGTTTTCTTTTCCTAATACTTTTATCGAGTCATCTCTATCATGATGCTTTCATTACGGCTAAAAAGAGTTGTATTATTCCCCTGAGGTAGTATTATCCCGCGGATACTCAGAAGACCTCACTCCGCAGGACGTCAAACCGGTATCTTATGGTCTCGGAGTAGGTTAACAGGTGCTACACCTTGCCCAAGGGTGACCTGGAGGAAGATGTGGTGAAAGGTAACGTCATTCGCCCACTTTGAAACTCCACAGTCAGATGCAATTTATCATCATACCCAGGATGAATTATTATTATTATTAATTACTATTATTATCATCATCATCACTATAATTATTGAGTGATTACACGCCATCTAGTGATGGATGGGTGAAAAGCCCACAATCAGAACCCATCAAAAAGCTAACTTAGCTGAATGTACTGTAGCCACACGAGTAAGATGAAATAGAAAACCAAATGGAATTGCAAAATCACTTCAACCTTGCAAGCCAAGCCAACCACAACCAGTGAGGAGAAGCACATTACTAAAACAGTTGTTATTGTAGACAACAATTCATGACTACAGCACTCCCCATTCCTAGCCTGATAACGTACAATACATAGAAAGTCATCTTAGTACTAGCACGAGTCTGGTATTGCAGTATTGAATTCTAACTAATACTAATACTAGTAGTAGTAGTAGTAGTAGTAGTAGTAGTAGTAGTAGTAGTAGAAGTAGTAGTACTAGTAGCAGTAGTAGTAGTAGTAGTGGTAATAGTACCAGTAGTGGAAGTAATAATAATAGTAGTAGTAGTAGTAGTAGTAGTAGTAGTAATAGTACTAGTAGTGGAAGTAAGAATAATAATAATAGTAGTAGTAGTAGTAGTAGTAGTAGTAGTAGTAGTAGTAGTAGTAGTAGTAGTAGCAGTAGTAGTAATAGAGGAGAAAACTTTATATTTGTTACATAAATGCTTTCTCAATACTATGAACCAATGTGGTACTTAAAACCTGTTTATTCTGCAATTAATAATATGGGTCATTGGTAAATGTTAGCTTTTTCAGTACCAATCTCAAGTATTTTCTTACCGCATCATCCTTGCCTTTTAATAAATCCTTGACTCTTGTAACAGCTGCCTGTGTCTACAAAATATGTAAAATAAACCATCAGCTAAAGTAGAACATGTTACTACAAACTAAAAGTGGATTTTCAAAAATTGTTGAACTTTCATGTTAGTAAGGTACATGCCCTTAAATTAAGTGAGCAGAATTGTGATAGAGATCAAATAGTGCAGCCTTTCCAAGTGAAGTAGCATGTGAATACTGTACAAAAAAGTAAAGTATAAAATAAGCAAGAGCCAAGAAAATTGATCGTTTTGTATCAGTAAACCTCATTGCAGTGATGTTCTGTGAGAAAGTAAATCCATTTCATTTTTCCCACCAGCAGAAAGAATTAATGGAAAAATGACTGTTTTAATGAAAACAAGGGTACTTGCTTCTGTTATTATTGATTAATCATGTAAAGTTCACATTTGGCCTGGCCAGGCCTGACGGACTCTCAAGCCATTTCAAAACGCAATATAAATCTAATATAAATCTACTATAAATCTAAAAATTTATATCAACAGAGTCAACCAAGAACATTTCAAACAAATCTGACCAGCACGAACACCACTTGTTGTCAGAGAAAAATGTGTAATTAATAAACCCTTAGTGAGAGGAGATAAAATCAGAGCTTTTGCTTGCAATGCTAATTTCAACTGTTGATACTTGAAACACATTTTATTAGTGAAATTAATATTTCTATAATAGTGAAAAATATGGTTGCAAAAAATGATCTACTATAAATCTACTGTTTTATCACAATTTGAATGGGGCTTCCTTCTTAACAATATTGGCACTTTTTTGCTACTTCCTAGTGAATGCAAATGGGTGGAAAAGGTAACCTGGTGCAATGTTCAATCAATGCTATGTTGTGGATGGTGCAGAATCAATGTACAAATATGCCCTTAACTGTTCCTGAAAGATTTTTTTTTTCATTTTAGCTACAAACAGATAACAGAGTAAACCAATTTTGCATTTATTTTGAATTGCTTCAGCTACACCTGGAATATCTACAATGCAGGAACCTACCTATAGGCGATTAAAGTATTAGTCAAATGAAAATATTGGCATTTAAAAAAATCACACCAAACAACTTTCTAAGAACCACATAAATTCAAATACAAGTGCTAATTGTGTTTTCAAAGCTCATATCAAAAAAATTGTTACATGGCTACATATGATTTTCTTATGAAATTATAAAAGACATCAGTGATGACCTAATTTATGTTTTCTATGGAAAGAAAATAAGTAAAATGTGATTCAAATTGCATGGTGGTAATTTCAAAGTTGTTAAGAGTTAAGTCCTACCCGTTTTTACAATGCTCTAGTCTGTGTCACGGCTTTGACATAAAACTGCACCAGTCAATGAGGCCTCTTTGCAGGCTACAGATTCCCTTGGGGAGCTCATGACAAGGGCCCAGCACCAATTTTGCCGACCCCCATCTGGGTATGGTGAATTCCATGGCAGCAGGTAGATAGATACAGCCAAAGGCATCCAAATAACAGAGAGGCTGAGTGACAGAGGCTGTGTCACCTGGCCGATGAACAGCATACCTGCTTCCATGGCATGAGACACCAACCATTGAAGGATGGAACTGCAAATGTAGAAGACAATGGCAAACCACTACAACATTCCTTGCCTAGTACACTAATATCCAGGAGGACCAAAAGAGTCAACAGCATACAGGGTGGCATGTCAACCACTCATTGTGCAGTCTTGGCAGGTGGAGATCACATAAGTATGCACAAGGGCATCCCAAGGTAATCATTCAGCAACTAAATATAGCAAACATCCATTGGGAATTCCAACATGAAATGTAAGAACAATGTTCCAAAAAAGAAAATTGGACAGTGAGATACAAGAAATGAAAGACTCAGCCAAGTCCCACTGTGGGCACTGGGAAATCTCTGATAGTCACCTTACTAAAACTAAAATGTCCAAAAATCATTTGAGCATATGCTCCAACAGAAGATGCACCCAAGAAATTCACCAGATGAAGCAAGAGACAAGGTCAGGGTAATGCCTTGTACTGATCTGGGACTTAAATTCAAAGTTGGAAGAGGAAAGGGTGATGCTGCTGTGAGCCCCTATGGTCCAGGTGAAAGAAACCAAAGCTAAATGGTTTCTGGACTGGTGCAAAAGGAAAAAACTATGTGGTACCAATACATGGTTCTCCACATGGATGTGGGAGTCATCAGATGATTGTGCACATGACCAGGAAGACTTTATAGTTATTTTGCAGAGATTTCAAAATGTCATTCTAAATATAAGAACTTACCCTGGTGCCAACTGCAGTAGCAAAAACATGCTGGTGATTGTAACTGTCCATCTGTGACTACAACATTATATAAAGCCAAGTTAAAAGATCAAGTACAACTCTGAAGTTTGCAAACAATTAGAAATATGGTACCCTTTGAAACAAGAAATGGAACAAGGCACAATTGAACTCTTTTGAGATATGTACTCACCATCTGAATAGCTATTCGAGCAGTTCAAAATAGCCACACATCAAGCAACAGAAAAAATGGTACCAAAAATAAAGAAAGAGAAAAACCAGGAATGGGTTACAGAAAAGATCAAGAATCTTTTTGAGGAAAGAAAGAAAATGAAACATAATCCAAAAGCCTATAAATCATTGGACTGCAAGTCTGAAAAAGAATGCAACAAGGCATATGAGGAGTTTCTCACCACAATATGTCAAACAATGGAATAGCTGTATATTGTGACTGCCAGTGAGGGCCACAAACAAATCTGAGGGAAAAAAGCAAAGTATTATCTGTAAACACAGCTGGTTGTTTTGAAAACAGAGAGGGTGGAGTACTGTTTGAAACAGAAACAATCAAGCTTGGATGGCAAAGAATACTTCCAGGAACTGTACAATGACCTTGAGGGACTGCAGAATTTTATCACGTTTGCAAAGCCACTAAGTGGTCCAGAAAAAATGAAAATTGAGACCAGGCATTTACTGGCACAAATGAAGGCTGATGAGGCTATGGGCACACACAACACAACAACAGAAGTTCTGAAAACAAATTAAGACATCAGAACTGACTTACTTCATAAGGTCATTAATGCCATCTATGTAACCAGTAACAACCTTAAAAAACTGAGTGAAACTATTTTTATTGCCAGTCCTAGGCAGCCTTGCACCATGATGTATGAGGATTTTAAAACAATAAGTCTGATGTGTCGTCATTAAAATTATACTGCAAATCATCATGCTACATACAAGAAGCTGAATCTTCCAAGAGATTGCAGAAGAACAATACCACTTCATAGCAGGCAAGTAACACAATCTTTCTGCTAAGAATGCTTACCAAAAGAACTTTGTGAGACCAGCAGCCTTTGTACTTATGTCTTGTTGGCAACAAAAAGGCTTTTGACAAGGTAAAACACAAAAACATACTGCATATGCTCCAGGACCTGCACCTGATACAAAATCTTTACTATTAGCAGTAAGCTGCCATCTGTGTGGATAATTCACAAACAGACCACATACTGATAAAAAAGGAGTTCACCAAGGATATGTGTTCTTGCCAAATTTTTTTCAATTGGTACAATGAGTTAACCCGAGATCAATAAGGTAAATGCCTGGTATAAGAGTGGGAGAAATGAATATTGACAACATATATACACTGATGAAACAGTGCTTATTGCAACATCTCAACATGACTTAACAATACTTTTTGTCAACATTGCAATGGGACAGTGAAGACCTGGGAAAGACAGTACATGTAAAGAAGAGTGAATCCATGGTAGTAACTCAGTAAAAGGAAGGTCTAACATACAGTATACTGATCAACAATCAAGAAATAAAGCAAGAGAAATCTTTCAAATACCTTGGTTCAGTTACAACTGTTGATGGTAAATGTGATAATGAGAATTGCCATTCATTATACCCATGGGAAATATTATATTAAGGTGATTTGGTCATTACAGCTGATATCATGGAAAATTTTGCAAGAAGCTGAAAATATGGGGGGGAATGGCTTGGAAGCCAAAGAACTGCAAGTGAGTTTATTCAAAACAAAAATTATGGTCAGTGGCTCAGAATTACAAACACTGAAATATTCCAAACAGCATTCTTACACTGTCTGCAGGAATGGAGTAAGGTGCAATATAGTTTATGCTGTATATGGGTGAACACAAATTGTAGTGGTTAAGTGAAAGTTAGCACTGTATGATGAGGTGAAAGTAGATGACAACACTTTGATGGTAGTAGACTCTTTCTGCTATTTGAGGGGCACATTAAGTGCTGGAACTCAGTTTAACAGTAAGGATGAAGTTAGCAAGCAGTAAGTTTCACAAACTATTGCTTGTGCTAGCTTTGCATACTGTCCCTCTGACCCCAAGAGGAAGGGTATATAGCAACTGGGTTAAGAGCATTGTTTATTTTAATTAGCCTGTTCATTTGACAATCCAAAATAAATTATGTTTCAGCAAGTTTTCAATAGATCCCAAATATTATTTTTAATTCATTTTGCATTTTATGTGTTTGTTAGGGATTGTGTCCCAAATACCAGTGGAGGATTCTGAGCCATTCTAACATATACATTACCAATGAAATTTTTGGTGCAGTACAATTATTGTTAAACTTATATTTTTATATTCAAAGACAAATCAACATCATTATGATCACTAGAAGTCTCCATTGGTATCTACTGGATGCACCATAACTTCCAGAGAGACTTCTGTTAATTTCTTATATTGAAAATGTCACCAAAAAATTTGCCCTTTTAGTAACTTGTGTTACAATTGGCAAAGAAATGGCAACTATTACAACTAACTCCTCAAAAGAAAGTTACCATTTTTTTTTCTTATTCATTTCCTTGACATATCACAGGTGGCTTGACCAGTGCTTTGTGGTGTTAATGGCAGCTGGTCTTGGTTGGTGAAATCCCTCTAGTAGGCAGTTTGGGGCAGTTGGACAGCTGAGCAGGTTTTCCATTTTCTGTATTTGGCTGCAGATGCAGAGGTCTGAGGCTGTGATTCCCAAGATCTCTTAAGATGCCATGCATCTGCCATGTCCCACTGCTACCAGAGACTATGGTCTCCATGGACTTTATTCCTTTAGAAACTTGTCCCTTGATCCCCAAGTTGTCCCTTTCTTCAAGCTACATACTCACTTTGCTGAATAAGGCATATCAAGAGTGGTCTTATCAGTTATATCAAGAGTCCAGAAAACTATTGTGTGATATCAGGTGCTTTCTGAGCTGTTTGTGTTGGAACAGAACATGTCTGTTGTCAGTCTCTTGTCACTGGCACTGATCCATGCTCACAACACTCCTGTGGGTGTCTGGTGGTGCAATTCTGTCCAGCCCATAGATACAGTCAATGGGGGTGGTTTTCATGCATCATGTAGCAATACAACAAGCTTCTTTAAGTGCTGGATTACGTTTTTAGCATGGTCAGACAGTGACCATGTGGAGCAAGCATACTCTCCAGTGGAAAAACAGATCACCAGGACTGATGCCCTTACAGTGCCTGGATCAGTGCCCTATTAAGAGCGTGTTAGCTGACACATAAAGTTATTTCTAGGGTGCACTTTTTCCTTTAGTTTGACAATGTGCTCCTTGACAGTGAGTGCATGGTCTAGTGTCCACTTGATGTTAGATTTGTGGTTGGCAAAATGGTATCTGAGGTGAAAAGAGTAGATGTAGGACTTTTCAGCATTTGGCTCCAGGGGTTTTTCCCTGTAGTAGGCTGACATCTGTTTGTGAGTTGATTTGAGGGTTTCCTCCATTGATGTGAAATCATGCTGTTGTGTTGTCAGATACAAGTCATTTGTGTAGATGAATCTGAGACAGTGCCAAGACACTGCCTTGGGACACCCCATTTCTCAGGAGGTACTATTTGCTCTTTTGGATTGAGAAAATCCAAACCTCAACATCACCAGACAATGTTGAACTGATCACAGCCAAACTAAAAGATATCACTATCATCTCCATCTACAAACCTCCCAACAGCAAGTTCTAGTGGCAAAATATCCTCACTGAGCTTGATAGCAAATTTACCAATGTCATTCATCATCATCATCATCATCATCATCATCATCATCATCATCATCATCATCATCATCATCATCATATTTGGTTTAATGTTCCATTTTACATGCTAGCATGTGTTGGACCCTTTCTTGAAATCCACTTCCAAGTTATCCTATCCTTCACCAGGTCTCTGCTGACACCTTTTTGTTTTAGATCCATCCTTATCACTTCTTCCCATGTTTTCTTCGGTCTTCCTCTGCCAGTGGCAGAGGAAGACTGTCCATTCTTGTCTTATCCATTCTCTCCACATGACCAAACCAATGAAGCCTCCTATTCTGTATACAGCTACCAATACTGTCTGGATTCAATCTCCTTCTGAGTTCATTAGAACTGAGCCTGTCCTTCAGACTTACGTTGCACATCCATCTTATCATTCTCATGTCATTCCGCTCCATGCAGCTGATATCTTCAGCTTTCACTGGCCAAATTTCACTGCCATACATCATTGTGCTATGTACACATGCCTGGTAGACTTTACCTTTGGTAGGTAATGGCAGAGCTCTGCTGGTTAACAATGGCATCAATTCCCTGGACTTACTCCATCTACTGTTAACCCTTGCAGTTACACTTGCACCAGCTCCTCCTTCAGCTCCAAGGGTGTTACCAAGGTAGCAAAACTTCTGGACAACTTCAATTTCCTCATCCTCCAAATGCACTTTCCATAGGTCTAACTCACAGGTTGCCTCTCCTTCTGTGCACCTCTTGCAGCTAAAATGGTTATTTTCTGTCAGTTTGCCCTTTATTCCACTGCACCATTTATGTGCCCAGTGCTTGCAAGTACCACAATAGACTGAGTTGCTCCCAACTCCCTTCCCACAGACTGAACAAGGCCACCTTCCTCTCTCCAATGGCTTTAAATCCTTTACCTTCTAAACCCTTCTTCCAAATCTCTAAATTAGCAAGTAGACCATCCAGTGTCACACTGGAGAGAACCAGGTCATCTGCATATAGCAATTCCTCTGGGCAACCCTTTCAAAACTCTCTCAACAGTGCTTCCAAAACACAAATAAAAAGCAGTGGACTTATTACAGATCCCTGATGAACTCCAACTCCCACACCAAACTCTCAGTATAGGAACTGTTGACCCTTACCCAACTTTTAGCATTTCTGTACATTGCCTGAACAACCTTATTCAGCCATTCACTTACTCCTAGTTTCCATAAAGCCCACCAAACAACTTCCCTTGGCACTCTGTCAAAGACTATTTCCAAATGCACAAAGGCAAAAGTACGCTTCTTGTTTTNCCAGGTCATCTGCATATAGCAATTCCTCTGGGCAACCCTTTCAAAACTCTCTCAACAGTGCTTCCAAAACACAAATAAAAAGCAGTGGACTTATTACAGATCCCTGATGAACTCCAACTCCCACACCAAACTCTCAGTATAGGAACTGTTGACCCTTACCCAACTTTTAGCATTTCTGTACATTGCCTGAACAACCTTATTCAGCCATTCACTTACTCCTAGTTTCCATAAAGCCCACCAAACAACTTCCCTTGGCACTCTGTCAAAGACTATTTCCAAATGCACAAAGGCAAAAGTACAGCTTCTTGTTTTTCCCAAGGTACTTCTCTTTCATTTGTTTAAGGATAAAAATGGCATCAATAGTTCCTCATCCAGGCATAAAACCAAATTGCATATCATCAATATTTATTTCACTTCTAATTTGTTTTTCCATAACTCTTTCAACAACTTTCAGGACTTGGTCCATTAGCTTTAATCCTCTGTTATTACCTCTTTCTAGAGCTTCTCCTTTTCCTTTGTAACAATTGATAATTGTACTTATTTCCCAGTCCTCAAGAATGACACCATCCCTTATGATCTGATTTGTTAGATCAGTGATGATCTCTATACCTCTCTCACCCACAGCTTTGACCATCTCTGCCACAACTCCTGAAGGACCGGCTGCTTTGCCTTTCTTCATTTTCTTTACTGTTTCCCTCACCATTTCTTTCTCAATAAGAATTGCTGATCCAGATACTGTTTCTACCTCTCCAAGATTTTCTCTGTCCCAAGAATCAACAATCTCTCATAGTAGCACTTCGAGGCATTCTCCTTCATCATTCCTGATGTACTTTTCTCCAATGATATCCTAATTAGTCTTGATCATCTGCTTAGCTATCCTGAATACTGCATTCTTCTGGCCATCTCTACACATTATGCCTTGAAACCTTCCTTTCCCAGCATCCACCTTTGCTGTGTAGATTGCTCGACCAGCTGCTCTCTTGGCCTCCAGATACCTTTCTTTGTTCACTAACCCCTTTATCCATTGACTCCACAACCTTCTCTTCTCTTTCACATAATTTTCAACAGAAGCATTCCCCCGCCATGTCACTCTATGACATGGAGGCCCTTTTGTCCAGCCACAGATTTGGTATGTAGCTTTCAAAAGTGTATCCTTGATCTTCTCCCATTGCTCACCCACACTTCCTAGGTCTTTTCCTGGACTTCACTTGATATTCAAAGACCTGCTTTACTTGTCCATCATTCAGTCTCCACACCTTTCTCCTTGGGGTATACTTTCTTTTCACTTTATATACTTTCTTAATCCTGAAGTCATAAATTGCTGGTTTATCCAGGGTCACAAATTCTTCACCAGGTATCACTTTTACATCTTGCAAATACTTCCTGTCTTTTGTCTTTACCAAAATGCAGTCCACGTGAGTCATAGCTGTCCCAGACTCATAGGTTACCAGATGGCTATTCCTTTTCTTGAAAATAGTATTCGCCACCAACATGTCCATGGCAAGTCCAAACTCTAGAATTCTTTCACCTCCTTATTTGGGTTACCATGTCCCAGATGCTATTCTTCAAACATGGCCATTTATATCACATGCAATAGCAACAACTTCTTTCTCTGCCGGCTTACCAGTGACTGCAATGAGACTGTCATAGAANCAGGTATCACTTTTACATCTTGCAAATACTTACTGTCTTTTGTCTTTACCAAAATGCAGACCACGTGAGTCATAGCTGTCCCAGACTCATAGGTTACCATATGGCTATTCCTTTTCTTGAAAATAGTATTCGCCACCAACATGTCCATGGCAAGTCCAAACTCTAGAATTCTTTCACCTCCTTATTTGGGTTACCATGTCCCAGATGCTATTCTTCAAACATGGCCATTTATATCACATGCAATAGCAACAACTTCTTTCTCTGCCGGCTTACCAGTGACTGCAATGAGACTGTCATAGAATTCATCCTTGACTTCTTCACTTAAGCCACATTGTGGTGCATACACTGATATTGCTGTGAAGATTATCATCAGTTTAATCAGCATAATTCGATCACTTATGCATTTGACATCAATCACTTTGTCTATCCATTTCTCTTCCACAAAGGTACCTACTCCCTGTGCCTTTTCCATTACCAATCCAAAACAGCTTGTATGTTGCCTTTTTTCCTTCTATCATTCTTACAAATTTCCCTCTCCATTATGTTTCTTGGATGCAGCACAAATCAATGCATCTTCACTCAAGAAACTCTGCTACTTCACCAGATCCACCCCTCAAACTTCCCACATTCAGACTACAGAGTCTGAAGCTTGTCATCACTTCATTCGGTTGATGTAGTAGCTTGATGATGGTCTGATTTTGCCTACATTGAAAAAAAGTCCTACTGTGCACAACATCTTCACTTAAATTAGTTCTGGTCTCGTTTATGCAGTTATGCAGGATATCATTGGATATCATTTCACGGTAGGATGAGGCAGTGTTTTTATATGCCAGATGCCCTTCCTGACACCAACCCATGGTAATGGGGACCAGTGTTTTTATTACAGGATCTTGGGAGCTAATCATCATTGGAGACTTCAACTTACATAGCCTCCTTTGAGGCTACAAGGGCACAGGTGACAATGGGGCCCTTCTCAAAACTTGGATGCATGACATGCACCTGTCCTTTATCCATGATGACTAACTCCCTAGATCCTTCAACAACAACAGATGGGGTAAGGGGTACAATCCAGACCTGTGCTTCACATTTCCACTATTGCACACCTCTGTGAAAAGGTAGTCCTGGGTCCTGTCCCCAAATTGTAATACCAATCAATAGCTGTTAAAATCAAATCAGCCATCATAGCAATGCACTAACCTTTCAAATGCCGCTTCAACCTAAAAAAAGCCAACTGGAACCTCTTTGCTGAGAAACTCAATGCCCTGCAAGGGAACATTACACCTTCTTCTAATTACACTGAATTCATCAAAGGCCTGAAGGCCACCCATGCTACTGTACACTATGGCTGCAGGAAGAAACGTATTGCTGGTCTAACAGATAGTACTGCAAACCTACTTTCAGAATATGAAAACAAACTCCAAGACAACCCTTTTTCAAATCAGACACTACAACTAGGAAATACCCTCCTAAAACCTGTAGAAACAGAAAGAAAGAAGTCTTGGCAGACATTGATAATTGACATTGAAAATATCAACATGTCAGTCAACAGCAAGAAAGCATGGGCCACCGTCAAGCTGAATGATGACAAAACAAGCCAATCCACAATAACCAATGTCACACCAAACCAGGTGGCATGCCAGCTCGTGAAAAAGGGGCAAAAAATTGCAGGGGGAATCCTACAGGGTGACACAAAGATTCAGTGTTACCACTAAACAAAAACCTGTAACTAACACAAAACCTGTGAGTCTGGAAGAACTAGATGCTGCCACGCAACAATTGAAAACTTAAAATGCTCCTGCTCCTGATGAAATCCTGATGCTGCTGCAGCTTGGAGCCAGAGCAAATACCCAGCTGATGGGTATGTACAACATCCTAAAGCTATAAGAAGATCCAGAATGGTAGCCATACTGAAACCTGGCTGGGACCCTGCCTCCCCAAGAAGCTACAGACCCATCTCCTTACTTTGTATCACCTACAAACTACTTGAATAGATTGTTTCTCTAAATTGGGCCCCTAATTGAGGAGTACTTAATCAGTGACCTGACTGGCTTACAACCTAGGAGATCATATGTTGACCAACCCCACAGACTCACTTAACACATCAAAGATAGATAGCAGGGAAGGGTAATGACAGGAGCTGCCTTCATAGACCTCAGAGCAGCTTATGAGCCAATAAAACATTGAGCAATGATCCAGAAGACCTCACACAAAGTCCAATCTGCCAAGTAATAAGAAGCTTACTGGAGAACCAGTGATTTTATGTGACACTTAACAACCAAAAGGGCAAATGGTACCTCCAGAATGTTACCAAAGTGAAAACATGCCAATGCTAAAGTTATCACCACTATTTAGGGCATAATCCCCTACCTCATTTTTTTCACTTTTCATAGTGTGAAACAGAACAGAAATGTTTGGTTCAACAGTTTGTTTTGCCAAGTTTTAACTCAGTCAAATATATAATATTTTTAAATACTTTTGTTGGGTTTTTTTCAAGTGCTTTTTAACTATTGATTTGAACCACTTTCATATTCCTTGTCTGTTTTCCATTTAAAAGTTGGTTGTCCAACACTGGATTAAACAAAGCAGGCCAGACATTATTTATCTAAATCCTGGAGTTTTCAAAAGTGTGTGAAGGATTACATCAGGCAGTTGTATTGGGGAGGAGATGGTTATGATCAAGGCAGATGGAGGAGAATCATTGGATATCCAAAACCCTTGAGAGAAAATGGTCATAAAAGGAAGATGAAGAGGATGGAGTTTTATTTCAAATGCAGTTTTGTGCCATGCTGATTACTTTTTTGAAAACCAAAACAAACCAACAGTATTACCCTCAAACTATTTTCCTATGAAAAGGCCTTCTAAGTACTTATGCATCACCTTTAAAACGGAACTAACAACATCTCTTGTAAACTTAATATTTATCTTTTCTCAAACCATGTTAAATGAGCAAAGTTTAAAATTGTGTGTGACAGTGACATTTAAGTTAGGACTTTGCAGTACATACTTGGAAAAACAACACAGTAAAGCTTCACTTAGAAGCTCTTATACAGAAACACCATTATGCAAACAGGTTATTCTGTCCCAGTTTTGAGTCCCTTCAGTTAAATGTATGAACAAAGTAATGGCTGACCCCATCATTGTAAATTCATTTTCCTTTTGAATTTAGTTTCTATTAAGGCTAACCTAGCAGTAATATGGTAGTTGATAATCAAGTACTAAATTAACAATAAACTATTTACTAGATTTTTACAGTTCAAATAAGACCTTGGGTGCACTATTACAAAAGTGCATCTGGTTTAGGTGTACCACTCTGCAAAGTACATCTGGTTTAGGTGTACCACTCTGCAAAGTACATCTGGTTTAGGTGTACCACTCTGCAAAGTACATCTGGTTTAGCAGTACCACTCTGCAAAGTACATCTGGTTTAGGTGTACCACTCTGCAAAGTACATCTGGTTTAGCAGTACCACTCTGCAAAGTACATCTGGTTTAGCAGTACCACTCTGCAAAGTAGATCTGGTTTAGGTGTACCACTCTGCAAAGTAGATCTGGTTTAGGTGTACCACTCTGCAAAGTACTCTGGTGTGAAGTGCATACAATACTTCTAAAAGTGCTTTGGGATGACCAGAGGTATCTGTCTCTTTACCATGGTTATAGTTGAACTCCACAGTCCAGATTCTAAAGTTACTGCACTTCCTTTAAATTTAGTACCGTACAAATGCCATAACTCATGACTATACTTAAATACCAAAACCTAGTGCAGTTCTCTTGGCTAAATACACATAGAGTTCTTGCCACAGACTAAGAGTCAGTCTACAATGTTTGGTTATGAAAAAGTTTAATATCCTATGATAGTTCATTTTCATAAAAAAATGTTTGTATATGCACATAAAATACCCAAAACCTCAGAAACAGATATCCTCGGCAGGAAAATAATAATTTTAACTGAAATACCAGATCTGGGCTTGCAAAGGTGTACATTAACTGCGTCACGAGTGGTTTCTCTCCCAATTTTCTACAGAAAAAAACTATTAGACAGCGGTGTAGTCGCCGATTGTTGCACAAACCATTATCTGCTAATTTATTATTTCATGGTACACCAGGTACCTTGAACAAATCTATTTTGGGTGGATCACTTAGATATTCTCAAGCCTGGATCCACACAAACACTCGGCGTAAAACATCAGCCCAAAGCAACTCCTAAATGATAAGGTCTATTCCACAAACCCGAATGGCAACCATTTACATAAATAACCAAAAGTTATTTTTAAAATTCTGCTTACCAGTGTAATAGGTGCTCGAGTGGGAATCAATCGTCTTGGTTTGCTTACAGCTCTTACAGTAGCACTAAACGCAGCTCTACCAGCCATTGCTGGTTACATATGTTACATAAAGTTTGATCACGGTCACTTGTCTTGTTCTCAAAAAGAGGCTAGATCATTTCGCAACACACACATTGTCACCTTCACACACACATTAACTCTCGCCCGCTCTCCGCGCTCTCGCTCTCTCTCTCTCTCTCTCTCTCTCTCTCTCTCTCTCTCTCTCTCTCTCTCCCTTCCCCCCTCCTCCACCCCTCTCCACCTCCAACACTCTCTCCCCTTGCCCTTCACCTCTATTTCTCTCCGT
>RDPX01000428.1:201837-211942 GCA_003991215.1 Morbakka virulenta | reverse complement strand
CTCTCTCTCTCTCTCTCTCTCTCTCTCTCTCTCTCTCTCTCTCTCCCCCTCTGTAACACTAACATGTTCTAGCTCTGCCTTCCGCAACTGTCTTTTTCAGATGGTTCCAAGAAGAAAACGCTTTGTTCTGGCTCTCTATTTATTTCAATAGGAGAGGACACAATTCAAGCAGTATTATACTGAAATTCAATGTCTCCACTAGAGCAAACCCAATAAAAATTGTTTTTGAACTAGTTTGAAAATATAATGCAAAGTGAAAAAGGCTAAAATTTCTGTACTAACAACACCGAAAGCGCTTAGTATAAATAGATTTTATCCATAGCTTTGTGGAGTGGTTACACACCATCTAGTAATGAGTTGGTGAATTCAGGTACGTGTACTGTAGCTGTACTAAATGATCGTTTGCATGATGAGCAATTTTACTGCAAAAAGATCTTTTTTCTGAACACTTTTTTGAATATGAAATATTTGCAGGTCCAGCTGTTATTGATGTATAGACAAAAGTATTAACTTACGTGAGGAGCTGTGGCTTAATGGTTAGTGCAAATGCACCGTAACCAAGAATTCCAAGTTTGATTCCCCAAGACGGCGACTTTGGAAATTCAAAAAAGAACAAGCCATTGGTTGGCATCAGGAAAGGCATCCGGCCAAGAAATTCCTTGCTGCCAAATCCAAGTCCCTGTGAAGGGCACCATCTGAGCCCCAGTTGCTTGGGAAAAATGAAATTAAAACCAAAAAAAGACAAAAGTATAAACTTATAGGTATAAAAATGTTTGTGCTCTTATTTAGGGTATCATGATCCTGAAAGTAGAATTTACAGAATTTTTTCATTAAGCATCATATTATCTGTTATTCTTTGTGTTTCTTTTTTCTGATAGTGAATAAAAACACCACATTTGGCTTCCACTTCTTCTGTAGCCAATATTTTCTGCTAATTTGCAAACCATGAATTTATTTAAATGTTTGATATTTGCCATTAAAAATAGCCTGGGTACAGCCAAGCATGATTTTAAATGGATGATTATGCTCCAATTAATGATAAAGAGAACACATGTTGACAGCAGTGTTTATTACATTTTTATGTAAACAACTGAATTGTATCATCCTCTGTAAAGATAAAAATAATAATAGTGACATAAGAAACCCAAATAAGCGAGTATCAAGGTTCATAACACTATTAAACTCATCTTGTTAAAGAGAATACGTCCTTTTGTGACCAGAGAAGTTGCCATTGGAGAGGCATTCTCCTTCGCTGTGGTTGGTGGCTGCAGTGTATTTGCACGCATTTAGTATTAGAGAAAAATAACACTAGTTTGCTGGCTGGAATCTACATCACTTTTTCTTATTCGCTAGTCACGTACCAGACATACAATTGCGCATGCATTCACGCATTTAATATACTTTAGTCCGAAACTTTAATCCCAGTATACCTTAGTGGCATAAAGGAATTTCTGATGAATTAAACCAGCTTTTTTCTTTAGTTTAGATTTCTTGTTAGCTACTTGGCTATCTCTGGAGTTCTCTACTGTACACTTTTACTGACAAAAGTACTTTGGGCTAACCAATTTTCTTTGGGTTTTTTTCAAACTGTTGATGAAAATGCTAAATACCTTTACTTCTTTCTTGCAGATTTTTTTTAATTGAAGGCTGATCATCTTATTGCTGGCGTGTTTTCGCATCACGGTTGCGGTGCAGTTCGTTTCCATAAAGAGTATTTAGTCTAAATATCCGTGGTGGCTCTGTGCGAGAAGCCTGTACTTTGCAATCAATGGCTGTGCTAATCATCCTGCCTTCTCAGTAGCTGACCAAAAAGTAATAAAAGGAGACAGCTTAACCGTTCAGGTTTAAAATATCACTGTGAGAGTAGTTGAAAGTTAAGGAAAAAAGTTCTAAAAAATCTTGCTTTTACACTGCATTGCAAGATGCTCAGGATCTTATTGTTCGAAGTAGTATTCATCAGCAAATGTTTTGAGTTGTCTGTTGGACATGACTTTTGAACTCAGTATATTACAATCAGGTGTGATCGTTTAAATTCGCAATCCCCAAGACATATGCAACCCTTGTTGGTTATTTGTATTGTACTTTGTCCAGTTTATTTATTGGACTCGTTCTCTTAAGCTGTCAGGCATAGTTTCACAATTCCTGTTTTGTTTTAAGTGACACAATGTATTGCAACAGGGGCTGGGAAGCTTTGTTTACTGCATTGGTAATAAAAGGTCCTTTGCGTGAAATGGTACGCAAATTAGATATTTGAGTCTCAATTCAGATAATGCAAAATAATAAAATGTCAGTATAGATATTTTTTTCAAAAGGCTGGAGTTGAATACAACTAAGTGCATAAAGAAAAGAAAACAAATAAAACAAAAGAACCCATTCCTATTTTTGTATAAGACAAAAATTAAAGGAAATTTTAATTTATAAGAAATGAAAACTGTAAAAGTGCTTTTTGTGGTAGGGAAAAATTATTTATCTGTCATAATAAAGAAACTAGCTATATCTTTTAATAAAATGTAATCCAATGTTTTTCCCGATCGACTTTGTCATCACTCCTTTTCATATAAACTTATCCAACTTTTTTATATTTTGGGGGGAAACATTTCAATTTCTCATAAAAAACAACCTTATGCAGATAGACAGCTATTTTTTATGAATAATATATATAAATATGAAATATACATTCAGGAACCACTATAGTTTTAAGCTGGTTTGTCAATTATTTTCCGCCGGTTGTAAGAATCAGAATCAATACAGATAGAGTAACGAGTAATGAACATATATACCTGAGGTTACGGTGGAATTTTTGTGGAAATAAAACTCAATAGACAAGTATTTGTAATTTTGTTGAGTTCAAATTCCATATTGGAGGTGAAAATTGTACTAAAGTATTGTTAGGGCTTCTGAATATCATATACATTGAGATATAAAAAATACACACTGATATTGTCTTTCAGCTGAATCAATTTAATATATCCTCCACAAAAAGTGATGAAAGGCACTGATGCTTTTGGTGGAAAATTTGTGTTGCTAACAGAAAAAGTGAGTACAAATAGCAAGGTATGATTTTTCTCCCAATTTGGTTTGGTCAGGCTGCTAATTATCGAAAATGCCAAAATCTGCATTTCTATAAATACTTAGCGGAATGCTTCGATTTTGAAATAAAAGGTAAAAAAATGCTTTTTTATCAATATTCACTGTATCCGTACGTAGGAACACGCCAAGTAATACATGAAGCTATGCTTTAAATTTCATTGAAATATTTCTAGCAATGTCATATTTCTAGCAATGTCATATTTCTAGCAATGTCATATTTCTAGCAATGTCTCTTCCAGTTATGTTGTATATCCATATGTAGGGTAGTCAATTTTGTCGGGTCTTTGAAATTAATCCTTCCCAACCTCCTTTAATGTTTCGAAAGAGTTTTAATAATTCCAATTCATTGTAATTCAAAGATTGATCTTAGTTGGTATGTTCAAGATACTCCTCAATTTACAAGTGATCCTTTAAATAATTGCTAACCACAAAATGCACCATATGATATTCAAAGAATTTCGAATCATTGGAAATATTGACTATTAGGTGGGTATGAACTCCATTTCAGAGAGTACGAATTTTAGCAAGTGTAACGCATATATATATTTTTTTCATTTACTGGGATAAGAGCCCAAATGATGGGATATTTTTTCTTTACAAATGCGAACCAAGCCTAGACAAAATCTACGTTTTTCTCCTTCTATTTTAATTTTATTGAAGGATAACTTGTGTCATGAGAAGAAAGAAGAAGTAATTGATTTATTTTATTGAGTTGCCAGATGTATTGATGGTCATTTTGTGTTGTTTTCACTTGGTTACTATGCACTCTTCCAACTGATATTGATATTGAAGAAGATTTTATGGTGATGATGCAATTAGGTTGAATTTCTATGGTTGCCAGTATGAAATCCACTGAATTAGGACTGATTAGCATGATCCTCTTGGCTCCTTTGTATTATTTCAAAGCGATCCAATAACCATGCAGAAGAGAGTTGGTAAAACCACCATGAGTGGTTTTACCAACAAAACTATCGTGTGTGGCTTTACAAACAAAATCACCATGTGTGGTTTTACCAACAAAACTATCGTGTGTGGCTTTACCAACAAAATCACCATGTGTGGTTTTACCAACAAAACCACCATGCGTGGTTTTACCAACAAAACAACCATGTTTGGTTTTACCAACAAAACCACCATGTGTGGTTTTACCAACAAAACTATCGTGTGTGGGTTTACAAACAAAATCACCATGTGTGGTTTTACCAACAAAACTATCGTGTGTGGCTTTACCAACAAAATCACCATGTGTGGTTTTACCAACAAAACCACCATGCGTGGTTTTACCAACAAAACCACCATGTTTGGTTTAACCAACAAATCCTCCATGCGTAGTTTTACCAACAAAACCACTATGTGTGGTTTTACCAACAAAACCACCATGTGTAGTTTTACCAACAAATCCTCCATGCGTAGTTTTACCAACAAAACCACCATGTGTGGTTTTACTTCTTGTTTTATTCTGACGTACACTTGCTTGACGATCGTTCATAAGTAGTTTAAAGAAATGAATGCAACTTGCTCTTTAAATGTATCCATTTTAATATTTTTGACAAATTGGGAACATTAATAGTAACACTTTTTTGAGTTCATAAACACAATGCAAAAGGCCGTTATAATTTGAGGCATGTTTCTATTACTTGTTAAAGATAAAGGATTTCTTGAATTTTGCTTGAACAATGCCAGTAAGCTGATTGTGAAAGTGTAATAAGCTTCAGAGACGTCATTCAAACTAAAATGTGTCACAGAACAGACAAGTAAGTCTGTAATATAGGCATTTAGTTGTGTTGATGTTGTTGACTGTGACAAATATCACCGTTTCTTTAAAATATTTTGGTAGGTAACGCTAAGCGACGATTAGGTTGAAAACTGAGTCCCAATTCTAATGGTATTATCTCCTCAATCTTGTACAAGTTCAGTGTGAATCATACCAGGGTCTGGGATTTTGTTCGGTTCAGAAGATTTGGTCTTCTTCCCTATTCCATCAAAGGTAACGAGAGATATCCTTAGATATGTCATAGTTGTGTGGTTATTTCCACTTCTCAAGGAAATCATGGCTTCGGTGAATGTTAAGTTGTTTTCAAACAAGGGTTTCAGAACTAAAGATCTCTTGTTTGCATTTAGGGACTGCATTGTAGTACAGAACTGTTTTTAATGGTTGTTTTTTGGGGGAGTGTGTGTGTGGGGGGGGGGGAGTCGACTTAATTTATCACCGTCATTTTCATTTTTCTCTGACTTATCTTTCTTCAAATTTGTCTTATTTCCAGCTTTACTAATCTCGCATTCAGTAAAATTATTTTGAAGGTTATTCCTCCTGCTATTTAGCTAATTTCATTATTCTATTTTCTTCTTCAAATGTCGTTTTCTGGAGAGATGAATTTGCAGAAATGATACTTACTTGTTTTAAAGTTTCAGGTTGAATTTCAAGATACCTGAGATTGCCAGGCTTAAACGTTTTAGGACAAAGTTGTGGCTTATTCCCAAAAAAGCTAGGTGTAAAGGAGTTCAAACTAAATGTCCTTTGTTACCTCAAGTACCTTTCCACCAAATGCATTGCCTTAACCTCTTATGATACAGTTTCGTCAGAATTAAGTTTATTTTATTGTTGAAATATGACTTTGAGTGGATGCGATGTTTTTCAAACCAAAAATTCACCAGCTTGTACATTTTTGTCGCTCTGTGAAAGCCTAATACGTTCCCCCGCAGCCTTCTAGAATGTTATATGTGGGTTTTTAGCTTTGTCACTGAAATATTCCGGGATGCATACATACATAAGCTCTTGTGGAAGTGTAACTGAGGATACCACCAATCGTAACGAATTCTCTAGCTTGTAATGTTAAGTTGAGACCTTAGAAAAATTCCAATCAATACCTGGAGAAAATTTAAAGTTATTACTCAATCAAATTCTTTGAAAACTGTAATTGCAAATAACTGGTGAGAGAACCTTATTTTTGATGCCCACCATGAATTAAAGAGGGATTAAAGATGAAAATATTTTTACATTTTAAAAAAGGTTTTGTTATATGGTGGAATGTGCTTTTTACCAATTTTCTAAATATGTGGTGTAATTTTGCTTCTTACATATTATTTCAATATTAAATAAGTACAACAAGCTGATTTAGGAAATTTTGAAATTTCGGACGAATAATAGAGAAGTTTATCTGTGATATGTTTGGGTAAGTAAGCATACTTAAAGGGTGCTTTGACACCTCTGCTGCAAAATTCTCACTACTTTTGGAGGAATCGTTGGAGGATAGTTTAGGCCAAGGGAGATCTTTACCATTACTTACTTACTTACTTCAGCCTGGAGGTTGTAAGTCAAACCTCCCGACCACATCTCTTCTCCATCCCCTTCTATCCAGGGCTCTTCGTCTGAGTTCTTCAGGCGTCAGCATGGTGATATTTTGTATGTGCTTGATAAAGTTTAGCCTAGGTCTTCCTCGTCGGTTTCTTTCTTGGAAATGCTCGAACAAAGCGAATCTACTTATGATATCATCCTTCCTTATCCAATGCCCTAGCGATCTCAGCTGACGTTGGAACATTTTATCGCTCAAATTACCTCTCTTTACACGTCTGAGTATTTCATCGTTTCTTACTCTGTCTATTCTTCTAATCCCAAGGATGAACCGGTAACAACTTGTTCCAAAGGAGTCGATTTCTTTCTTCATTGCTTTGGTTGTAACCCATGTTTCAGAGTTGTAGAAAATAATGGAGACTATAAGTGAATCGAAGAGGTGTAACTTCACTGCCAGGGAGATGTCTTTTGATTTCCAGATTGTTGCTAGTTTCCAGAACTGACTCCAGGCCAATCCTTTTCGTCTTTTGAAGTCCGTATGGCAGTCAGCTAAGTGGGCACCAAGGTATTTAAAGTCATCGACGACTTCCAGACTTTTGTTCTCTGAGATTTCTACTAAGACTTTGCCTTCATTTACCACAGTTCTTGGTTCAACAACATCTCTAATCATAACTTTAGTCTTTCCATAGTTAATATTCAAACCAACTCTTTTTGCTGAAGTTTCTACTGTCAGAAAATGCTCTATTGCCTCTGTTTCATCTTTGTCTAGCAGTACAATATCATCTGCAAAGTCGAGATCGGGAAGCAGATCATTCGGGTGTGTTTCAAGTCCTGTTGTCTCTTCAGTACTTTGCAGTACATAATCGAGTACGACGATGAACAGGAAAGGAGCTAATGTGTCTCCCTGTAGGACTCCCGTAGTTATTGGAAATTCTTTGCTCAGAATTCCATCTATGCGAACTGCTGACGTGCCATTGTCGTACAAACATCTGATGGTGTTGACGATTTTCTCTGGAATTCCGAAGTTTCGGAGTATCTTCCACATCGTCAGTCTGTTTATGGAATCGAAGGCCTTTTGGAAATCAATGAATGTCATCACAGTTAGTAAATTTTTCTGATGGAACTGTTCGAGTACTCTTCTGATGATATGGATTTGTTCAATGCAGCTTTTACCTTTCCGAAATCCTGCTTGGAACAGGCGTTGGCGTGATGAGACTTCGTAATATATTCTGTTAAGAATAGCACGGTTGAACACTTTTGCAGCAAAAGACATCAGAGAGATTCCTCTAAAATCAGTCATGCTTTTCGATGGTTTTTTGGGAACTGGTATTATGATACCCATTTTCCATTGTTTTGGTGCTTCTTGATGGTCGAAGACCTTGTTGAACATTTGGCATAGGTAATCTGTGAGTTGATTTCCTCCGTATTTTGGGGCTTCCCCAGTGACGTTAGAATTATTTCCTGGTGATTTACCAATTTTCAATCGTTTCACTGCTTTCGAGACTTCGTCAAAGGTAAAAGCATCTGTGCTGATAGTTAGATCGTGTTCCGCTGGACGTATTACACCAGGATTGTCGTTTGAGTTGATATTGAGCAGTTCTTCAAAGTATTCTGCCCATTCGTCTAGCAGCTCGGTAATTGAGGTCGCCGGTTCACCGTTCCGTTTATTCACATTCTTTGGGGATGTACTTGAACTCTTGCCAGTTAGTTTTTTGACAATATTGAATAGTCCCCTAGTATCATTTCTCTTACTAGCTGCATCTGCTTCGATACACATTTGGTCGATTTTATTGATTTTGTCATTCGCAAGCGATGCGTCTGCTTGTTCAGCAGATTCTCTCCAGACACAATAGTTATCTGGATTGCGGTGATTTTGATATCTTTTACGTGCTATTCGGCGTTGTTCAATCAACTCTGTACTTTGATTAGATACCCATCGTTTATTTATCTGCTTTTCTTTCTTTGGGAGAGATTTCGACACTGTCTCATCGAGGATTGCTACAAATTTATCATAGGTGGATTGAACAGAGTCTTCTACGTCTATAGGTAGTGACTCAAATCGGTTGGAAAGCTCCAGTTGGAATTTTTCTCTGATAACTTCGTTGGATGCAATAGCATTATGGTTGTACCTGGGTACTTTTGCAGTTTGCTTTACCATGCGGAAGCTAAATTTGACAATTGCAGTTGTAATACGATGATCCGAATCAATTTCGACTGTGTTGTAACAGCGACAGTTACGTAGAGAATTGATCCATTTCCCTCTTAGTGCTATATGGTCTAATTGTGCCTTATTACCATTTGGATGCTGCCAACTCCACTTGTAGCTGTCAGGATGTGGTTTTCTTGTAGTAGCAAGACATAGGTTGTTTGCTTCACAGATGTCTACTAGTCTATTGCCGTTGTCATTCGTTTCATTGTGAAAAGTATATCTTCCAACAGTCTTGATGTGAGTATTTGAAAAACCTACTCTGGCATTCAAATCGCCCATGAGGACAAGAAAGTTGTGAAGAGGAACATCACGTATACAGTCATTTAGGTTTTCATAAAAAGTATCTTTGTCAGTAGGGAAAGCTTCTTCTGTGGGAGCATATGCACATACAATGGTTATTTTGGGATTACAATTGATGGTGACAAGTAGAATTCGATTACTTATGCTTTTAATGTTGGAAATGTTTTTAGCAATTTTGTTGGAGACAAGAATTCCAACTCCGCCTTGAGACCTTTTATTTGCTGTGTTGAATATCAGGTGATATCCATTTGACTTTAAGGTAGTCGTTTCTACGTTAGTTTTCCATCGGTGTTCTTGGATGGCAATAACGTCTATGTCAAAAGTCTTACAACCAGTTATAAGCTGGTGAAGTCTTCCTGGTCTTGATAAAGTGCGGACATTGTAGGTTGCAAATTTTAGGGATTGACGAGATTTCAGCTTAGGTACTCTATCAGTTGAACAGGTCCTTTCGGTTTGCCTGTTGAACGTCATTTGACTTCGATCAGTGAGAGCAGCTCCTATCTCGTTTAGATTTGAATTTTGATTTAATGTGGTTGTCGTAATCTTTGTCATCCACCATGGGGTGATTAGCCCTCATAGTTTTTTTGTTTTTTCCTTCACCATTATCATGAATAAAATCGATATCAATATCGATATCATAAAGAGAGTGCATAACTGACACGATGCAATTTTCAAAGAAATTCTTCGTCATTTTACTAGTTATTTAACTCTTACGTGATAGCGTGATTACAAAACAAGACAAAGTATTTTCCCATACGTTGTTTACTGTAGTTCCGCTGTCAAAGCGTATTTTAATTGGACAGGAAATATTCCAATAGTTTGAAAAACTTGAAGATATTTTTCCAACTTTTGGGTTGACTTTTCATGTCGGAAACAAAGGTTTGATATATTGGAGCTAGAAGCAAATTATGGGATCTATCTTTAAAAAATACTATCAGAGTCCTTTCAATCTTGATGGAGTGAAAATTGGTGACTCGAGCATTATGGCTGAAAACGAAAACTGTCTCAAAGTGGCCATTTAATTATATGTTCTTGAAAAGGACGCCTAATTTCGATTAAGGACCTCCTGTATACCAGAGGTACGAGAAGATACTGCACATATCCTGCAACTGGCATTTATCTCTTTGAGTCCCCCTCTCTCCCAACCCGACAGACAGCGGGATATCAGGATAATCAAAACGCTTTATTTAAATACCACTAAAATTCTCGGCGGT
>RDPX01000428.1:161837-196837 GCA_003991215.1 Morbakka virulenta | reverse complement strand
TGAAACTCCTATGATGAAAATTACAAGGATTTCTTTCCAGGTCAAGCTGGAGGACCTTTGTGTTGGGGTGCAAGATGTGGGAGAACAACTAATAGAATTGGCAAACAACTCAAGCGCTAAAGACATTTTTCTGGATCAACCACTGACTAAGTTGTGGGTGATTGTTCGAAAAGTACACCCCGAGATTGCTCTGAAAGCGCTAACGTTGCTGGTTGGTTTCTCCTCCACCTATCTATGTGAGTCGGCATTTTCAGCTGTTGTTATCATTAAATCAAAAGCAAGAAATCACTTATTAGACCTCGAGTCTGATTTGTGCTGTGCAATCTGCAAGTTTGAATCAAACATAGAAAAACTAGTGACCAAGAAGCAGTCTCAAGTTTCCCATTGAATGATTATGAGTGACTCACCCTAGTTACGTATGTGTCAATAATATTATTGTGTTTGAAATTGTTAGAAAGATATACATGTACATGGATGTTCTGAAATAATGTTGGAAATGTGTGCGATCTTTTGGGGTTGGCGATTTGGTACAGAAGAGTGTGAGAGTTATACAGAAATGAGAATGCTGAGGTGGATAATAGGCATATCTTTGATGGAGAGATGCACAAATGAAGAAATAAGAGCTAGTGCAGCTGTAGTGTCCATTGCAGAAAAGTTACGTGAGGCTCGGCTGAGGTGGTATGGCCACATTCGAAGAAGAGAGGAACAGGATTGGATTTTTAAAGCATGGGCAGAGCCAGTGAAGGGAAAGAGATCAAGGGGAAGGCAGAGGTTGAGATGGCGAGATACTATCAGGAGAGACATGGAGAAGAAAGGAGTGAGAGATGAACAGACAATGGAGAGACTACTGGGGAGAAGGAAGATTCGNGAATGCTGAGGTGGATAATGGGCATATCTTTGATGGAGAGATGCACAAATGAAGAAATAAGAGCTAGTGCAGCTGTAGTGTCCATTGCAGAAAAGTTACGTGAGGCTCGGCTGAGGTGGTATGGCCACATTCGAAGAAGAGAGGAACAGGATTGGATTTTTAAAGCATGGGCAGAGCCAGTGAAGGGAAAGAGATCAAGGGGAAGGCAGAGGTTGAGATGGCGAGATACTATCAGGAGAGACATGGAGAAGAAAGGAGTGAGAGATGAACAGACAATGGAAAGACTACTGTGGAGAAGGAAGATTCGTGCTGCAGACCCCTGATCTTTGGGAACCTGCAAAGAAGAAGAAGAAGAGGAGAAGAAGAAGAGTGTGAGAGTTATATAATTTGCTTGCTTTTTAGCAATAACTGGTTGTTAGTCAGATACTATATATATGTTATGATTATTTACACGGAATGAAGAATGCTTGAACACGTGAAAAGCTCTCTTTTTCGTTGGTGGGGAATGAGACATTTGATTATTGAATACTGGGTAATCAGGAAAAAAAGGTTAAGAACCCCTGATCTAACAAGTATGTTTACATGAAACGAATTTAGCAAGCAACAACAGTAAAGTAGCTTGACGTCATCAATAACAACTTCACATTCAAAAGAAGAATTACATGTCTCATGAAAATATATTTGTTGATGTTAGTATCCTAAAATGAGTATTCATTAATAAATTAAACGATAAATGATTCATCAATCTTTGTGATTTCTTTCCAGATCTTCCCTAGTTCTTCATTTATTAGTAGTTTATTTAACTTATGTGTACTTGCTCAAAGTTCGTCGACATTTTTGTATATATTTACTTGTCGCTATTGCTGAGATTGAGATTACGCTTAGTTAAAGAAGCCTCTTAAAAGGCAAAGTTATGTTTAAACCTTCTTAAAATTAACCAAATATTAGGATCTACCACTTAGCTTTAATGAAATCTATTCCATCATTTTCTTGTTATTTCTACTCTGGTATGTAACACATGGTGAACATTGCGGAGATGCTGCAAAATAACACCATTTTTGTCTGGAGGTCAGGCAGGATCTGTTCTTCTGGGGCAGCATTGTTTATGTCAGACGTAGGACTACTCCGGTAGAAGATTATCTATGGTCACATGTATGTTTATTGATAAGGTCCAGGCGGATCGGAATGTTCAAAACTTTCAATCATTTCAGATGTTCTAACAAAAAGCGATGAGTTACTCCCCACATATCAAATTGCATCGCTGGGTGAAGATGAAGACCATTTAACCAATTTGTTTCCATTTTCATAAATAAGTTTTTAGACGACGGAGCACAGAAATCAATCTTTTAGAAAAACAAGAGCAACAGGAATATTTGCACCTATTGAGTTTCTAAGTTTATTACACTGACATCTTCATAAAGTATTTGAAAATATAAACAGTAACAAATGTCAAACAGGAATCAGAAAATTCATGACGATTCTTACTGAACTCTTTGTGTTTCACTTATTAGCATTCTTACAGCTTAATGCGAATTAGTAAATGTAATTAAATTTAGAAAACTTTTGCTTTGCGTTGGTATTTATTTTAATACTCAGTTTCCCGTTTTGATTGCAGACTTTTCACCATGTGAACGGTGAAATTTGTATTCTCTCATTTTCTGTTTGGCAAAACTTTTTTTCTTGTTGAAAAGCATAAGGATAATCAATTATTATTAAAATAAAATAAAAGTCAAAAATATAGGAACTTTCATGTTACCAAAATCTTGAAATAAGATGTTCTTAAAAACTTCGGGTTAGACCATATACACTTAACGATGAAAGTCAAGTCATCTTTTGGAAGCTGTGCTTAGGAACTTTGTTTCAAAAGAGGAATCAAAGGCGAGTAAAGAACCTGTTGCCACTGCCCCAAAGAAAGAGGTCTTTATAATACTACCGTTTCATGGTACTGATGCCTCAAACAAACTGCGCAGAAATCTACAGTCCTTGTGTGCTAAAGCTTATCCACAAATTGATTTAAAGCTGATTTTTTTGCACTACATTCCGCATATGTAATTTGTTTCATTTTAAAGATCCAATACCTAAAAGGTTCAAGTCGTTTGTAGTGTACAGAGTACAGAGTACAAATTGCAATGCAAACTACGTAGGCAAGACGAAACGCCACGTGGAAACGAGATTTAAGGAACATTGTAATACAAGAAATCCTACTGCAGCTACAGAGCGTTCAAAACGGACACAAAGCCCTAATGAGTGACGTTGAATTTTAGAAAACTTCTTAGTAAAGAGTCCTTGTTTGTTAAAAAAGTCTCCTCTGTTGTTTCGCTCCAATGTTCAATTGTATCCCCTTGAGCTTTTTTAAAACAGTCTTCTGTTTTTGTCTTATTGTTAGCTTTCGACATTTTGCAATTTTATAGATTTTGAAGAAATGTAAAATTTTTGAAATCATTTAGCTAGTGAACATGGTGTAATAGAGACACCGAAACGTTTAGTAATGAACAAAACGTTGTTTTTAATATTGACTTCCATCGTTAAGATGCTCTTTCAATTTC
The DNA here is from genome assembly GCA_003991215.1 of Morbakka virulenta. Classification (NCBI taxonomy): domain Eukaryota; kingdom Metazoa; phylum Cnidaria; class Cubozoa; order Carybdeida; family Carukiidae; genus Morbakka; species Morbakka virulenta. Next base: position 193,423 of record RDPX01000428.1, on the reverse strand, counting down.
GATTTCGATAGTTAAGAGTACATGGTTTTATATATTTATCAGAGAAAAATCAGTCATATATAAATGTGAAGTTACTGCGCCGAAGTCCAAAAGAATGTTTATATTAGGTTGACCGAAAAGGATTTCAAGACACGGTATAAAGATCATAAGCAATCGCTAAGCAATAAAAAGTATAGAAACAGTACAATGCTTTCATCGTACGTATGGGACCTGTAAGAAAAGAACATCAGCTCAACCCTAAAATGCTCGGGATTCACTCGCGCACAACTCTATTCAAACAAAGCAAAAAAGTGCAGCCTTTGTTTGCAAGAAAAGTTTGAGGTCCTTAATTGCACTAACAAAGAGGAACTGTTGAACAAACGCAGTGAACTCATTGCAAAATGCAGGCAAATAAATTGTGGTTAGCTAATTAGAAATTAAAGGACTAGGTGTGATAAAGCAATTAAATCTTTTTATTACTGCATTTTCAATTATATCAATTATGTCAATCCCATGAGGATAATTTTATATCTTTTGTAACATTTTCTAGTTTTTACTAGATAGGCTAGAGAAATATGTTCATTTTGTTGTCGTTCGCCATATATATAAAAGTGAGATTGTCTTTCTGTCTGTCTGTCTGTTTGAAGTACATTTATGAGAAAACTACTGAACCTAGGAAATTTGGAGTGTGAGTCTATCTTTATCCGGGGGAGGATCTTGGGTCATAGTACTTTGCATGAAGTTCTTTAACAGTTTAGCTTGCCGAAAGAAAATTCGGTGTAGGATTAACGGACAAAGTGTAGAAAATAAATCTTTCATATTTTATTTTTCATAAATTTTTCATATTTTATTGAGGTAGCTGATCCAAAAAGAGACAGTTTTAAAATGCAATGAAGGTCTAAAGAAAGAAAAGAGATGGCGAGAATATATGAACTGTGCCTTAATTTGGGTTGGTATATTAAATCGAATTTGCCTTTGCAATTAGGGGCCATCATATGTACAAGAACAGTTGCGTGCCAGTCATCGGAGAGAGATTAATTGGTCTTAAAGAGTTTAGATCAGAGGCAGAGGTGTTTGATAAGCACGCTGTTGCTGTTTACAGAAAAAAAGATGATGACAAAAAGCATCTTGTTCGGCATGCACTAATTGAATTTTCAAAGTTATTGGACTATTTTTTAAAGGCATATATCATAAATCACGAGTCTTTTTTATCAAATGTCTGGTTTGTATTTTTGAGGGGGGGGTGCTCATTGGAGTAACTAAACCAGTTCACTTGCTTAATTTTTGTGTTATGAACCCAGATGCTACAAGATGGAATGTCCTTCTCTTTGATTACTATCATGCACTCTGTCTTTTTTGTGTTGACATGTAAGCACTTACTTAGACTACCTTATCTACCAATTCTTGAATTTGTTCTACCGATGTGGCTACCAGAACCGTGTCATCTGCATAGCGGAGGTTATCAATATTTACCCCTCCTACAATAAGCCCCGGCATATGTTCTAATTCTCTTAATATTCTTTCACTATAGAGGTTGAATAGGTCAGGTGACAGCACACATCCTTGTCTTACTCCTTTCTTTATTTTAACATATTCGCCTACTTGATTTCCGATTCTTATAGCTGGTGTTTGTTTCCAATACAGGTTTCTTATAATTCTTAAATCTTTACCGTCTATATGGATATCGTCTAGCATTTCCAAGAGTTTCTCGTGTTTGACATTATCGAAAGCTTTGCTATAGTCTATAAAACATAAGAAAAGGTTTCGGTGCATCTCAATAGCTCTCTCTGATAACATTTTGATAATAGATATTGCATTTCGCGTACCGCTATCTTCTACAAATCCACACTGCAGTTTCGATATTTCATGTTTAGTTTTGTTTTTTGTTCGTCTCATCAATATACTTAAAAAAATTTTCACTACATGACTCATAATGCTAAATGTCCTGTGCAGCTCACATTGTGCCGCAGCTGGCCTTTTCGGCAATGCAATAAAGATGGATTTACCTAGGTCAGCAGGGATATTTGCAGATTCGTAAATCTCGTTAAGCACTTTCGTTAGTTTAACTGTGCCAAAATCACCTATGTTTTTGATTAATTCTGCAGCTAACTCATCTGTGCCGACTGCTTTGTTGTTTTTCATTTTTTTAACTGCTACCTGAACTTCAGTTTTCAAAATCTTTGGATCTGTCATATTGATCCTTATATTCGGCATGTCTCCTCTCTCATCATCAAACAAGTCTGAAATACACTCTGTCCACCTTTCTATCATTGCTCCTTTTTCTATTATTATACTTCCATCCTTTGCCTTTAAACATCCAGCTGCCGTACAATACTTTTTTAGCGTTATTATTGATATTTCTAAACATTTCCTTTGGATTCATTGTTTTGTATGTCTTCATTTCTACACATTTGTTGTTTAGCCACGCTTCTTTTGCTTCCAAGCATTTTTTCTTTACCACTGTATTTATTTCTTTGTATCTTTGTCTTTGTACAATCGCCTTGTATCCATTTTTTATGTTTCTTGGTTTTTCTTGGTGGAATCATCTCTTTTGCAGTTTCCACAGTTGCTCCCTTAAATACTTCCCAGCTAGATTTTTCATCTTTCTCTTCAAGGGTCTCAAATCGATTCCTCACTTTCATTGCATATGCTAACTTCATTTCCTTATCATCCATCAGTACTGCATAATCTAGAGTTTTATGTTGTGTTTGCCTTTTTACATTTTTCAACTGCATCTTTATGGTTGATACGAGAGGAACATGGTCACTATTGATGTCCGCACCGGGATAAGTTTCAGCTTGTTTTACTGGATTACTATATCTCTTCTTGATAGCAATATAATCTATTTGATTTTGTGTTCTATCACCTGGGCTTTTCCACGTATATATTCTTCTTGCTGGTTGTCGATACCATGTGTTTGCTATGAATAGATCATGTGCACAACACCATTCTCTCCATCTCTCACCTTTCTCATTCCTTTCTCCCAAACCATGAGGGCCAACGACATCATCTATTCTTTTATCTCCTACCTTTGCATTAAGGTCTCCCATTACTATTAATAGTTCATCAGATTTACATTGTTTCATTGCTTTTTTCATCTCTTCATAAAATTTGTCAAGCTCAGATTCTTCACAGACAGTTGTTGGTTCATATATTTGCATTATTACTATATTGAAAAATTTCGCATTCAGTTTCATTATCATCACTCTATCTGACAAACACCAGTATCCTAAAAAGCATCTTGATAATTCCTACTCTGTTTTCATGTTTGCATCCACCTGAATATTTTATGGTATTTTTTCCTGATTTAAATCTTCTGATACTTTCCCACCTAGTTTCACTAATTCCCAGGATGTCTATTCCTAGTCTACCCATCTCTTGCTTCACATTGTCTAATCTTCCTGCTTGGAATAATGTTCTCATATCCCAAGTGCCTGCTCTTATTTGAAATTTTCTTGTATTAATTGTATATCTCGCAGTAGCTGGTTGACGGTCTGGTCTCACCTGCTCGACATGAGGGCACCTACCGGGTGAGAGATCAGTATTTTCTTGTACAACCTCCTTAACTCCGTTATCTCTATTATTAACTATTGGCATAATCATAGTATTACTAGGCTAAATACTACAGTGGTTCGCCATTGCTTACTGTAGGGTGAACTTAGAATGATCACCATTTTCCTTCCCAGCAATTCATGTATTTACAGCCGTTGACTATTTGGAAGGGAGGATGGGGGGATAACGAACAAAACTGACATAGTGAAAAATGGGAAAGAAACGCATGCGCGTGATGCAAAAATCGAATAAGTTGAGTGACACCAATCGATCGAACTACTCAAATGATCGAGTTTCATTCTTCAAAGGAAAACCAAAGAGGAAAAGGTATTGAGCTGCCTTTTCAGGACTTATTATTTTTTCTTCTCGCATATTATCTACAATTGAGTTTAGAAATGGACCACAGGTTTTTATTCCAGAAAAAGCTATCATTTCTTGGCCAAAACGTAACCTGAAAAGCTACGTAACCAGTCCGACAGTGGCTCGGACTTTGCTGTACTATTTACCCCCAAGGACTTCTCAATCAACACTATAAAACAGACCTAAAGTAATGACTTTTTTCGGAAATATTGGACACTTGCTACATCAGCAAATTTGAAGAACAGGAAAGATGTTACAAATAACACAAGTGACATTCTCAAAATGCTCTCGGTATAATAGAGCTGATACGTGAAAAAAAATCATCGTAGCAACAATTAATAGACAACTAGGCAAATTAATCAAGTATTGCAAAAATCCTAGCAAAATCTGGAAAACTGAAGGCTCAAAATTGCCCAAGGCAACTGTCTTTCTTTATTAGACAGGTCACACATCCTAAAACTTAGAGTAATCATTCTTGGTGTTGGCTTTAGTGTCATAAAAGAACAAGAGAAGGCTTTCAATAATGCTGTTAATAAAATAACAAACAGAAATAGTAAAATGCTCAAAAGGTCAAAGAAAAATGCACAAACATGATAACATATTAACTTTTCTCAAAACACAGAGAAAAGCAAAGTTTCAGCTCGAAACTGCCCATCACATATCAAGGCAAGAGAAGACATTTTGATTGCCAAAGAAAACAAAACATCAGTGGATAATATTGTCAACAGTCTGCAGCCAAATAACTATGAAAAGCCCCATATTTCCCCATGATGGTTAACAGTGTGGAGAAAAGAGTAGACCTTATGCAGAAGGTCTACAATTCAGTGAAAGACAGATTTGAGGCATTGATACAAGTAGAAGCCTTAAAAGAGCTTGAACGAGTTGAAGAATGTTTATTGAAATCTGAGAGGAGGTTAATGTGATAAATCAAAATATGATGGAGAAAATGAACACGCCTTCAGATCTTAAGAAAGTACCAAAGGATATTACCACACCAAAACCCTGCAATATCCAATGAGAAACAATTCAACTTGGTAACAAAAATGTCAAATTTAAAAAATCTCACTGTATATACATATAGAGCATTTATATAAAGGATATTCCCTAGTCATTCTTTCTAAAAGCACATAATCTCAGTTTTATATTCTAAAATATTCTAAGACAAATTTCTTCGGATTCTCTAATTTCTGGTTTGATCTCATGGCGAGAAAAAAACAACTAGTATTGATTAGTTTAATTTCATAAGTTTATTAACTTATTGACTTATTTATTTTAACCAAGTAGGAAAGTTTTACTACATACGAAGGCCGTCTCGCAATTTTTTGTCTTTTGTCATAGACATATTTGACGTCACTTTGGTGATTCGTACATAGCATTAAATGTTACGTCAGATAAAACCAAATTCATAGTGAAGAAAAGAGAGATGAGCAATCTTTGGGTTATTTGAGTTTGTTGACTTCACTGAGATGGGCAGATGAAGTTTTACTCTGATAAAAATGATGAAACCATCGCCATTGTCACTGATATGTGGCAAATGCCATAACTCTTTTAGTGGCAAAGAAGATTTGTTATGTCATATGATGATGGATCATAAGGATGAAAAAAGTCATCCTTCGATGAATCGTTACTTTGAAGTTCAAGATCGTGATGGTAATTTTACTCGTTCTCAAAGAGAAAAGACGATACCATACCAGAAAAAAGAAAAGTTACATGTTGATCAACTTGATCGAATTGACCGAATCGATCGAATTGAAAATTGTTTAGAGGTCTTGCATCAGGGAATGATGGATATGCAACAAAGAATTTGTACGAATAATACGACGAAGAGGCCACCACCAAGCGAGCAAAGAAAAGCTGATTTTGGCGAGTATATTACAAATGCATCAGATTCGTTTGGAACAAGCTTGGGAGAGATACTTGCTAATAAAGATACTTTAATGGAGCTAATAAACGTAGCAAAAGTTGTAGATGATTTGTTGACAACGAAGAAAGCTGGAGGTGACGTTATGGGAAATACCAAAACAAATGCACAGCAACAACGACAACAACACCAACAACACCAACAACGCAGTTTTTCAGCTGACATTGAAGGAATGAAAGAAGACGTGAAAATGGAAGGAAACAATGCTTCCAGCAAAAATTCTTTTGATTCTCAAGCTTTCCTAGAAAAATTGGAGAACTTGCTTAATGTCCATGATCAACGATGCAAAAAGCGGTTTGATCAAATTCATAAGGACTTGGAAAGGCACGGCATTCCAAACCGACAAGCGGACACAGAGAGTCAAAAGAGAGAAAATGCTATGTCAAAATCTGTCAGTAATCCCGAAAAAGTAAAGGAAACGAGAAGCCAATTGCTACAAAAGCTAGAACAAGAAAGAAATGAAAAGAAACTAACAAAGGAAGCTAACAAGCAGCTCAAAATCCAGTTAAGGGCGCTAAAAAGCTCAAAGACAAACGATGGAAATATCAGTGGGAAAAATGTACAAAAATGTATCAAAGAAATTGAAATTCTAAAGTCAAAGTTGGACCAAGTGGGAAAATCAAATGCCTTGCTAGAGCAGTCTGTTAAAGAAAAAGAATTAACTGAACGTGAGCACCTGCAAATTCAGGAGGAAATGGAGAAGAAACATCTAGCGCTTCAAAAATCAAGTCAACTTTTGAAAAATGAAGTAGCTACATTCAACAACGAGTGTCGCATCCAAAAAGGAGAAAATGAAAAATTACGAGAAACACAGGATCAACTGGAATCAATGATCAAGAAGCAAAATGTTCAAATAGCAGATATGACAGCCAAAACGAAATATGACCAAAGCAAGATAAAGGAACTGATAAACGAACTAGACATAGCAAGAGGAGGGGAAATGAAAAAGGAATTCTTGGAAAATGAGAACAATGATCTGAAAGAGGAAATAGCAAAACTTAACAGACAACTCGTGCAAATTAATGACAAACATAAGGCGGCAGATCATCAGCTCTGTTCTATTCAATTGGAAATGCAGAAGATAGAAACAGAAAACAACGAGATGAAAAAAGATCTTGAAGAGCAAAGTAAAAATGCAATTACCATGCAAGATCAAGTGGCCGAGCTGAAAACCTTGTTAGACCAATCAGAACAATCTAATTCTGAATTGAGAGCTACTATTGAGAGAGCAGAGCAACAGATGTCTGAACTTGAAGAGGAAAAACAGGATCACGAAAAGCTTTTATCTGGACTAGAGCAAGAAAAACAAATGCTTGAACAATCATTACATGAAGCTGAAAGTTCGAAAGCCAAATTAAACAATGAAAACAAAGAGCTTTCTAACGAGATGGAAGAACTGGAAAAGAAAAACAACAAAATACAGGACAAACTAAACGAAGCTGAAGAACTAAACCTCAAGATGAAAGAAGAAGTCACCGCTTCGCAAAAAGATTTCAATGAAACTAAGAAGGAGCTATTTGCCAAACAATCTGCTCTGAATGGCTTAGACGTAAAAACAAGAGAGCTCGAAGAAGAAAATGAGCAGCTAAACGTTGCCAACGGAAATCTGGAAGAAGAAATAAGTAGTTATAAAGAACTTTGTGCAGACTACGACGATTTAATGGAGAAAAATCGAAAGAAAATAGAAGAAATTGAAAAGTATAAAGCAAAAGTGAAACAACTAGAGACCTGTGACAGAGATAACATTGAAAAGTTGGCCTCCATGGTACATCATGGAAAATGTCTAGGTGAAGAAATTGGACGCCTTGAAGAAGAAAAATTAGAGCTTCAGAGAGAATTGGACAATATTAAGAATGAATTGACAACAAATAGTACCAAAATCAAGGAAGGAGAATCATACCTGGAGTCTTGGAAGAGACAATCTGAAAATATTTTAGAAGAATTGCAAGGGCTGATAAGAACAGTCGATTTCCCAGGTGACAAAACAAATGCTTGTCAAATGATAAGTTACATAGAAATGGAGCTAAGAACTAGAAATGATACAATTGAAGAATTTAAAAGCACAATGGAAAAGATGGAAGAGGTTATCCAACAACTAAACCATGATCTTTCTGTCGCTGAAGAACAGAAAAGGGAAGAAAGCTCCGCAAGAAAAGAAGTCGAAAAAAGTTATGAACATTTACAATCACAATTTGAGAAAGACAGACAAATACAAGACGAAATCAGCCAACTACATATCCAGCTGGAAACTGTTAAAACAGAAAAGTGTCAATTAGAAAAGGAACTAAACAAAGTTTCTGAAGAAAGAAAGAAGGATGTGAAAGCTCCTCAATATATCAAGAAAATTGCTGAAACCACCGATCAGAACCGTGTACTACTTGCAAGGAGAGGGTCAAATAATCCAAACCTTGAAACCACGCAGACAAGATCAAACAAATTGATAAAATATGACGATAATTGCGATGAAGTCATTATTTCTGATGATGCTTTGGATTACAAGTAAGTCAAAATTTTATATATTTTTAGTTTATTCTAAAAACAAATCAATTAGTGGAGGATTGAATCTTTCTTCTACTTAGAAAGTAGTAGGAAACAAACAGTAACATTTCGAAAAGGGTAAACGAAAAGAAAAAACCTGCCACAATCATGAAATATTTTCACGAGAAGCATAAACCATAGGAATCGGGGGCTAGGTCCAATTTTTCTTAAATATGATGTTTCGTATTCTTTATTACAGAAATTCCTACAGGATAATTCCCTTCAAGCAGTTAACGTGCTTGCTTTAGTTCATGAAGCAGATTACTTTATTAATTTTTGAGTAGAATAATCTAGTACCAACTTGGTCCCTGCAATTATAACATCTCTTATAGAGTAGACAAACAACTCTTTTGGTTTTTCTTCTATCTTATTGCGTTGGCGTCTATAGGTTATGACATCACAGTATCCGAATAGGTTTACTCCACTTAGACTTATAATACTGACATAAAACGTGTCGAACGTTTCTATTTCATTTTGATAGCTTCAACTTCTCCATATTAAATATTTTCTATTAAAATTTGATATTAGGTGATCAAGCAATAGCTTAAAAGTCTTGTTTCCTCACTTAAAAATAGAATTTATCAAAGTAACTCACTGATCACTGTGCGCCAGTCACAACTTGTGGTTTTTGGGGCAATGAGTCCGTTGCCATGGTCAGGACACTTTAGCACAGGAGAGTCGTTATTAAGACGTTTGATGTTTAGAATAAGCTTAGCAAAGAACGGTTTGGATATTATGTACCTGAAAGGAACACCCGCCTTAAGTAGAGAGACGGCTACGCCAGTAGAGACCAAGATAATTAGCTTTATTTATATCTGATTTTGAGAGCCATATTTTACAGCACCAAATCTTATAGCGCCATATCTTACAGTACTAAACCTAAGAGAATCATATTTTACAGTACCATACCTTACAGTACCATACCTTGGAATTCCACACATTACAGTGCCATACCTTGCAGTATCACTCCTTACAGTGTTATACCTTGCAGTACCATACCTTATAGTACTAGACGTTAGAGAGTCATATTGTACAGTCAACAGGTTACAGTGCCAAGTCACAGTAATGAAGAATTCAGATAAAACAAACACCAATGTGTTGATTATTTGTTCTCTGGCTGAGGTGTTTTGAGTAATCGTGACACAATGGTATTGAAGAAAGAATTCCTTTTTATCCTCCTTGCTTTGATCTATTACCTATCAGGTGCATTTTACTTGTGTATTTTAAGAATATTTTTTTTAAATTCTAAGGAAATTGTATCTCTCAAAGCAGAAATAACTATTCAAGTATAACAGCAGAACAGAATGACATTTTGGATTGAATTTTCCATCAATTGACAGAACACAGTACTGTAGTTATTAAGAGCTTTCATCTGAATAAATGCTAGATATTGTCAGAATCAAATCATATAAACAAAATCGTATCTTATCACATTATTTCATTTGTGTAAAGTCATTACTCAGTTTCAAAACTCGAGATGAAATTTTCAATTCACTTGAAGAACTTTGTATTTTAGCTTATTTTGTGATTGTAATGTCAAGGTCAAAATGCAGATTTTGTTGATGTTTCGTCTTTCTAAGCTCACCTCACTTAATGCAACTGTCTATTTAGGTAAATATTTCAAATCCTATATTGATAACAGCTGATGCATCATGAGATTCATTCTTCAACAACATACATTGTTTGTGTCTTACTACAATTTTTGACTGTTACAAAGAATATTTTTTTCTGATTTCAGGGGTGGAATTTTCGCAGATGGTGATGATGATTTCTATAGAAATAGCAGTGAGAGTAGCATTGAAAAGGAACATATTGTAGATGCTTTTGATCAATTCGTCGTCTCAAAAAAGAAGGAAATTGTAAGTGATACGTTTTAGTTAATAATTGATTTTCTTCCTTTAAAGATATTGAGAGCCTTGCACAATGAAAATTACCTTTTAAGACCAAGTAGTTTTGATCAGGGTTTCCAGACAATTCCATAGTTATATATTGATAGCTGTTTGGTTCACCTCTCGTAAGTTGCTCTTTAACTAAGGGGATTCCTTAGTATTGACAAGAAAGAGAAATAAAAGAGATATCAACTAGTGGTACTAGTGAACTAGTTCATTCGGATAATTGATTATATTTCGAAATATGTTTAGTTATTGAGGATGTCATTATTTGACCTCTACAAGTAGGCTAGCTCATACAAAGCAAAACACTGGAATTCAGACACTATTCTCTTAAAGGCAAAGGTCTTTCTTTCCATTTACTCTAGACCACTACCATGGTATTGTTATCAACTAATAGCATATTAAGTCGTATTTAACCTCATCGTCACAAAATAAATCTATTTCCTTCTTTAATTTTCAGCCAATGTCATCAGCACAAAAACTTGCTCCCTTACACTCTGGATTAAGACAACCTTCCGTGGAGAAGAAGTCGTTACTTGGACCCCTTCCGCCACTCTCATCACTACCTAAAGTAGAGAAAGAGAAAAGTAAACCTTGTCTTGACAAAGAAAAAAAGAAAATGAAGAGCACTCTTAACAGTGAAAAGAAAGCTAAAAGCAAAAAAGTTAAGAAGCAAAAGAAGAAAATGTCATTAAATTTTGACGATGATATTGATGACGACGAAGATGTCGAGTTTACCAACGAAGATGTCAACGCTTTACTCGATTCATTGTTTTAAGAAAGATTTATTATAATATAATGTAAAGAACAGAAGCATACGAAAAAATATAAATTTAGAAAATACGGAGAGAAATGATTAATGATAATAATAATAATAGTTTAGTTTTACTTAATAGATGTATGATTGAGTGTGTAAATAAATGAACATATATTACGGAATATTTGCATATTGATAAAGAACATTTTAAATGTTACTAAATGTGCAGTAATATGGAAAAGTTTAACTTGAAACATTATGTACAAATGTGTAGAATGTAAAACATAGAAATGTAATATTTGGAAATTTCAAATTAATCGTTTTAAATGTTGTACTTGATCTTTTTAATTGGTTGATTGAATTCCTGTACCGGACTTGTGGTATAATCTAAATCAATATTTCAAAACGATCAAAACAACAGAATTTACATACAAATATACATATGCACACCAATAGATGTAGAAATATATAAGTTGTAAATTTGTTATTTCGCTTTGTTGAGTTTGAAGAATGAATATAAACAACGTTGAGAGAGGAAACAAAAGTTATAGGTTAAAGGGCAAAGGTTGAAAGTTAACAATTCAAAATATCTGAAAACATAAGATTTAAATATCAAGATATTTACTCTGTTAATCTTCTCTCTGTTGGAAAACCTAAAATTTTGGGTTGACCAAAATAAAAATTTTGCCTTGTTGCCTAAGGATTCACAAACAAATGGTAATTGAATAGATTTAATGTTATAGCTTGTCGACTTTTGATGGCTCGGCATTTTGAAATAATTGTCAAAAATGGGGCTATTCGTTTTTTTCTTCGGACACTTTTTAACCAGGACATAATATTGTCATTTAATTTCGTCTGTGATTCCTTTTAGACTTTTCTTTCTTGCAGTAATATTAGCTATACGATGAAGTGATCCGAGTTGGCATGTTTAGGCTTTCGCAAGCAAGGGTTTTAGAAGACCAGAATAGGTTAAAATCAAAAGAATCATCGTATTGAAAATGTTCCTGGCTGCATAAGCGTTCAAGTAGTTCCTACTGTCTTTCTAAAGCTTTTAACTGCTGCTAGCATGCTTCTGAGTCTCAAAGAGAGTTGGTGTTGAGAAGAGTGAGAGTGCTATCCAGCACATTTCCAAGAAATACCAATTCTTTGACGAATGAGATCGATAGACAATTTTAATGGATGATGATAACTTCCAAATTGACGCAGCTTCTTTAGCGCCCCTAAAAAGGATTGCCTCTGTTTTTCCCTTCTTTAACTATGCAAACAGGTCTTTCTGAAGACTCTTGCTGATAATACTGTCCATTTTGGAATTTAGTTTACTTTCGATTACGTCACTGAACTTTTTCAGCTGTTGAAAGCAAACCTCTCCTGCTCACAAAGTCAAATGCCTTGGTCAAGTCTAGGAAGGTAATCTATAAGAGTATCTGTTGCTCAGAGCGCTTTTCTTGAAATTGACTTATTATGTCAACTGTGAATCTCTCATCCCGGAAACAACGTTAGAACTCTAGGCAAATGCGTTCCATTAAGAACTGAAGACGAGGCAAGAGCACTTTGCCAACGATGATCAGCAAGTATATACTCTGATAGTTAGTACATTCTCTTTGCTTTAGTACAGTGAGATAATTGTGGCATCGTGCATGTCTTAACGGACCTTGACTTCCTTCCAGGAGAGAAAAAGAAAGTCTTGAAGTAGTTACCTTAGGGCTGGCTTCTCGTAGTTGATGACCTCTAATGTGATACGGGCCTTACCTGGCGCCTTGCCATTTGATCAGGTTTCAATGGCTTCGCATTTTTCCCTACAAATGTTGTTATTTTTAAATCTCTAATTAGCGGCAATTGTATGGCTGGTCCTACTTTGGCTTTTTATTCTGCATGCCTAGTAATTTCGATTTGACGTCGCAAGTCTTGGTCCGTTTCATTGTTATAAGCAAAGAAAGAGCTCTGGTATTTTTCTAGTTACTTCTAGTTACGGGTCACTTTGTGCCATCCTGATTGACAAGCTGTTTACATTGGCTTCGCATTAGTGCTATGAAATTTGCACGTGTTACGATGCATGAAGTATTTATTAGATCAAAGCTTTCTACCTCACTCATACCAGAACTTTTCTCCATCGAATAGTTTTTCTCTTTGTTGTAACCAGAGGTCTACGTCGGATGTCCATCTATACCTTTCACCTTAAATTCACCTATCTTCACGATAATGATCCGTAACAGAAAGTGGCTTTGCGCCTTGTTTTAGAAATTTTCCTGGCAGATGATAGTTTAGATAAAAAAATACCTGGATTATTTTTATAACTATTTACTGTTAAAGAATAGATAAAATTAATTTTAAAGAAGCACCTTTTAAACATTTTTATTAACAATTCATAAAATCTTTGTTAAGACATTTTGATCCTAGATAATATAAAGATCTTTTTCCAATTTCTAATTTGCATTTACTTCGCTTCAGCCGTTTCGTGTTGTGTCTCGTATTCAGCGCGTTGTTTTGATTCTCAAAACAGTTTTGGATATTTTTTCTACGCATCTTTTAAGAATATTACTAGTTCATGTTTTGTCTCTTTTATCGATTGGTGGTACACTCTTTCTAACAAATCACTTGAGACAAAGTTTTATTGTTTTTAATTTTGGCGGTTGTTGTACTGAGTTAGCTATATAGTGCCAACGTTCATATAACAGAAATATCTCTTAATCTGGATGTGTGTCAGTAAAGAATACTTGCTTGTTTGGGAGGATTTGGCCGACTTCAACTTTGAAAGAGATGTTTCCTAGGCAATAAGCCTACACTTAAAGGTAAAAGGAGTATCTCAATTTTAATATTTATTGGGAAGGCTTAAAAATTCCTTGGGTCATTGTCCAGAAAACTCCATAATTCTGTTTTGAGAGTTTCCCATCTGGGAAATTACCTCTTGCGCTCATTTTTGTACAAATGCTTAAGCGATGGATATTTTAATACCAGGAATTTATGATTATAGCAGATCATCTATTTCTATTGCCCTTGTTTTAGCTTTTTCGAAGTCACACACTCTCTTTGACTTTGTGCTAGATTTACAATTAATAATCTTTGGCAACAATGGTCGGTGTTACTGCCTTCTTGTAACATTGAGACACCAAACCAAGAATAAGGTACTTAGTAGTTTTATACACACATGACCTCTGTTGTCATTTGAATAAGTAAATTGAAATTTCGTTTTGTCTAATTACAAGAAGAAACAATTTCTTACAATTCATTTGCATTTCCTCTCTATTGCTAATAGAATCAGGTCATTAGAAGCTTCAAACCTATAGAAATAAGAAACTTGTTATGGTTTTGTTCACTTTTTTTATTCAAAACTAACATAATGGCATCATATAAAAGATATATGATGCCATTTTGATGAACTAAATGATTACTTTAAGATACGCACCAAATACCGTTGATAGATATTCTATTACATGCTGGTCCCTACAAGAGTAAGCACAAAAATTGTGTTGTCTGAAACAATAGGAAAAGTACAGTATCAATGATTCTTCAAATTTGGCTGGGACTGTGCAATGGAACTTTGCAAATCAAGCCGTTTGTACAAGCAAAAATTTTCGACGGACTTTCGATTGTTGTTAGGTTGAAGCTGGGTATGCTCCTTGGACAATCTGTGTAAAAGACGTCGCTGCCAACTGTCATGCCTTATGAGGGAAGGTAACCATCGATCTTTTTCGTACGTCCGCCCTGGTAAACAGTGGCAAGCAACGGAGACTTTGAGCACTCAACAAATCATAGAATGACGTCCACCAATTAATCAGTGATCGATCCTATAGACAGAGAAGAAAAGAACATACACCATTGCTCGAGAAGACAAGAGAGAAAGAAAACATAAAGTGCAGGGGAAATGTAGGACTGATCGTTATGTTATTTTCTTTTCTTTTTTTGATAACAATATGCCTTAACTCGATACCGAGCAAAACTAACTAAATTATATATAGATGATGATAGATTGTAAAATACATTAGATAAAAACAATATGCTGTCGATTAGGTTTCTCTCTTTTACGCTCATATTTGTCAAAGCGCGTTTCATTTAACCTAACACAAACCATTTGAATTTTTGAGCGCCATAAAGGACGATCAGTTGCAACAACGTGCCAATCATCAACCAAATCCATCAATCTAAGTAAATATTTGCAATTATCTTTATACTTCAATTTCGGTCGACCAACAGATCTCGAGCCATCAACAAGTTCTCCAAATAGAACCATTTTCGCTGCTCTTTTGTCATCCATACGACCGACGTACCTGAGCCAATGCAATCTTCTTTTCGCGAGAAGAACTTCGATATCGTCAACATTAGCTCTGCTCAGGACTTGCTCATTGGTGATGAAATCACTCCATTTAATTTTTAAAATCGTACGGAGGTGACGCTGCTGAAAGGTACGCAACTTGCTGATTTCATGAGAATAAAGTGTCCCTGTTTCACTACCATATAAAAGGATCGGTAAGAGACATTGCTTGTAGACTGCCATTTTTGTCGCAACTGAAAGATCATGGTTGTCCAACACACGGTTTCTAAGTCTACCAAAAGCACTGGACGTGGCTTGGATTCTGGCTGTTATTTCCAGTTTTAAAGTACAGTCTTTGGAAACAAAACTCCCGAGATATTTGAAGCGATCTACATTTGCCAAAGGAGCTTCGTCAACAAAGAAAAAAATTTCAGGTCCCATACAAAGTACCTCTGATTGCTAGCATTAATACGTAGACCGAAAGGTTTTGCTGCAGCGTTATAAGCAGTGAGAAGCGCCTGAAGACCAGGACTAGAGTCATTCATGATCGCAACATCATCAGCATATTGTGCTTCACGGATGAACTCTTAAAATACTTTTGATTTGGCTTTCAGTCGCCGTAAGTCGAAGAATTTTCCATTAGTACGAAATCTGACCAAGATCAAGTGGTTGTGCTTGATATCTTTGAAGGCAATCAGTAGTAAAACAGCTGCATAAAATCCAAACAGAGTTGGTGCCAGTTTACAGCCCTGCTTGACTCCACTATTGTAATCAAAGAGATTGGATAGTTCACCATCAATAATTAAACGGGCTTTAACGTTGGTGTAGAGAAGCTTAATAAGCTTGATAAGTTTCGGAGGGCAGCCAATCTTTTTCAAAACAGAGAAGAGTAATGGACGATTGACGGTATCAAATGCTTTCGTAAAATCTATGAAAGCAATGTACAGGTTACGACGTTGTTCTCTACTTTTCTCCATTAGTTGCCGTACGGTAAATATTCCATCGATAGTACCACGCCCTGCGCGATATCCTTGCTGAGATTCCGGATAAACATTACTCGCCAAGGTGGATAATCTTTGCAATATCATATCGGCAATCAACTTCCCAACGACACTTAGTAGAGATATCCCTCTGTAATTGCCACATTGACTGCGATCACCCTTTTTGAACAGGATTGCAATGTTGGGATTTACAAGATCAGAGGGGATCAATTCTCTGATCCAGAAGATATTGAAGATGGTCAAAAGGCAGTTCTTTAGAGATTGTCCTCCATGTATAATGATCTCTGGAAGGATACCATCTGGTCCCGGGCTTTTTCCTGGTTTAATATTTTTGATAGCTTTGTCCAATTCCTCTTCAGTAAACGGTTCGTCAAGAGTTTCAACGATAGGCATCTGTTCGAGTTCATCTAACACATCATGATCAGCTTCTGTTTCGATGTTTAACAAGTCTGAAAAATGCTCAACCCAGCGATCTTTGATATCTTTGTCGGATGACAAAAGTTGCCCATCCTTGGAACAGATCTGGTGTGTATCAGATCGGGTGTGCAAAGTACTGTAGAACTCTCTCAAGTTATTCTGCTGATAAAAGTTCTCCGCCTGAATTGCTTTGTTTGTAAACCAATCATTTTTAATCTGTCTAACAAGCTTTTGTATTTCCCTCTTATTTTGGTGCCTGTCCTTGAGGAGTGCGTTTATCTCAACATCGTTTTCAGCAAACCAATCATTACTCGTCCTTTTGTTTTTACCAAAGACGAGGGCAGCGGCATTTTGAAGATATTCTTTCAGTTTATCCAAGTCGTAAACGGGGTTGGTTAATTGCTCTTCAAGATAACTTTGTAACTGGTCTATTTGATCAGGGCTCACTTTTATGGTAGGTCTAGCAGGTGGTTTTTTCCCTTTCTTTTTGCGCTTCAAGGAAAACGAGCATTTACATACAAGTAATCTGTGATCGGAAAAACAGTCAGCAAAACGGTTGGCTTTGGTAACATCAATACATTGTCTTGCAAGATTGTTCGCAAGTACATGGTCGAGCTGGTGCCAATGTTTGGATCTCATATGTTGCCAGGTGACTTTAAGTGAGTCGCGGAGCTGAAACATTGATCCCATGATGGTGAGACTGTTTTGTGTACAAAAGTCAAGGAGCATTAGACCATTAGAATTCATACGACCGACACCATGTTTACCTAGTACATCAGGTTATAAACTCCAGTCACAACCAACACGTGCATTGAAATCACCGAGAACAATAACATGGTCGTTTTTGTTTGTTCTCTTTGCATTTGACAGTTGGCTGTAAAACAACTCCTTCTCTTCTTGAGAACGTTGCATCGTAGGACCATAGACACTGACAATTTTAAAGTAATTTTCAGACTTCAGTTGAAGTCTTAGAGACATGAGTCTGTCAGAAATGTGCGACATGTCAAGAGTAACATTGGACAAAGTATTCGAGATGGCAAAACCTACTCCGGCTTCCTCTTTTGTTCCACCACTCCAGTAGAAAGTGTAATCTTTTTCAATTAGACTCCCTGTGCCTTCTCTTCTGACTTCACTGATAGCGCATATGTCGATGTTTGCACTTCTGAGTTCTTTTGAGATGATTGCTGTAGCTCTTTCTGGGCGGATAGAGTCTGTGTTATCGTTAGTGGTTCTGACATTCCAAGCTCCGAGAGATAATTTTTGATTACGTGACGGACTTCGCTTATTTTTCACCACCACCGTCGATTGTGGCGCATCAGTTTCTCCGGAGGCAGTAGTATTATCATCAACAACATTCAAAACTATCATCTATATTCATTTAAGTTAGTAGGCTACCCCAGATGGAGACGACACTGTTTGGGGTTAGAACAATGTCCCTTGGCAGGGAAACCTTACTGGTACAACGGCAAAGCAAAGATAAGACAGTTGTGAAGGATAAACCTGTTGCAAAATTTAGCCAGAGTTACCACCGATTTGGTTGATAAAACTGCCAAGTGCCAGAAATACTGCCGAGTTGAATGGTAGATCTGCCATGCCAGAATTGATGCTGAGTTAACAAACAAGACGGCCGTGTCGTATCCCTGACGGGGAAAGCTAAGGATGTACTAACACTTGCTCAAGGTGTGTATCCAAGCTAGTGGAGGGAAGGAGACGCTTTACTTCTCCATTCTGTAGCGTGACCCAGGCCAGGCTCCAACCACTGCCCTAGCTTTTTTATGATAGGATATTATGAAAAACGATTATTTGTGTCTACACAAAGTGTAGATTTTCTTAGATAATATAGATTTGCGACATTTAAAAATTAACAAGATATCACTATATTAATAATTAACCTTAACAATCTCCATCTAACTTTACTGTTTACTTCTGCAAAAGAACAGGATGGTTGCTTAGCAAATTTAGACCTCTCAACAGACGATTTCCACCTCTTTTAAAAGCGGTGTGTTTTGAAAGCCAATCTTTACTGGACAACATGCATAGTGGGGCTCATTTAGTTCCACATAGTTAAAACTTGGACTGGTAACTTGAATTCATAACGCTGTCGTCATTTGCACTTCTGAATAATTTCCAGGAGCTACAGACCGGATTAAGCAAGTCCTATTGAATAACGGTTACTCTAACAATGCATTAAACAAAGTTACTCAGTACAAACTCTCCAGCTACCAAAATCCTCTTCAACAGGGGCCCCGAAAGTGTCCAACATACTTCAAACTACCCAGGATAGGGGCTACTAGGTTAGGGCCAGGATAGTAGAAACCCGTCGACTTCCATCAAATATAAACATTAAATTATCAGAGCAATTTCAGAAAGCTATCGTTCTCCAAATGATTCTTACTTAACGAAAATCTCTTCCTTTATCTGCACAACAAAGCTTGCCTGCCTCAAATTTAAGTATGGTTGTCTACGTACCGGTGTGATTCCACATACCTGGACTGATTGTCTGTAAGATTGGTCGATAGAATAAAATAACACTTGCTTAGTGTTGAGGTAGCAGTAATTTAAAAGAGGTAGCAGTGATTTATGAACAGTTGTCAAAAAAAATTCTTATAATTTATCAGTTGGTACGGCAGCTGAGTTTTTGGAAAATTCTCCAAACGAAAAAAAAGACAAGAAAGTGGTAAATCTTATTGCTTGACAAGTTAGAAAGATTCTTTCACGGTTTATGCAACCCCTCATAACAGTATTTAGTAGTATTCTAAAACAAAACGAGTCAACAATTTAATGGCCTTGAATAATTATTTGTTTTCTTTTACCCAAAGCAAGGCTGGAAGCCACCTTTAATTGCATAGAGTTACTTTTCATATTGCTTGTTTGTTGTTTTCTCTATCTTTATTTATTTATTTATTTATTTATTTGTTGTTTTTTCTCCATTTCTTTTCCCAACTTTGTCTTCCAATTTTATCTCCGTCAGTATGCATAAACTAACTAGTATACAAAAGTGTAAAAAAGTGTAAATATGCAAACAATTAGGTGCAGTACTTAAAAGGCACATGTCTTAAGCTCATCAATGATGAACTTTTTTCATGCCAAGCTATTGAATAATAATTACTTTGGATAAAAGTGTAAATAGGTATCCTACTGAAATGATTAGGTTATCGTATTAATTAAAATACGATAATAGTTAATAGAAATCCTTGTACAAAAACCTTTTACTGGAAAATATTCACTTTTCATAAACTTTCCAAAGTAATTCTATCTTCGTGCATTACACGCTACAAAAGTGTTTCCTTCGTCTAGCAATGATATGTTCTCGTTCATTCGTTTTCGTGTCTCGGCTACAGCGTCTCTCCTCAATAGCGGGCATATAATATTGCCGATGGTGTGGGCTCCTCTAAGTCAGCAAAGTTGCAATCAGTTTTCATGGGAGTTAAGTATAGCAAGAAAGTTACACCTCTTCTGGCTCATTGTTAAGACCAACCAGGTTTTCAACGTCATTGCAAAAGAAAATAAATGTTCTGGAGTTGCACCTGAAATCCCCATTAACCAACATAAGATCGAAGATAGCAAGAACTTTAGAGATCATGGTAAGCTCGTTCTGGTTGCAGTTTTGTAGAAAAGAAACCGTCTTTTATGTTAATAAATACTTCTCCTTTCATGATTATTTGCGATATCTATAACTCTGTTGGTAAAAGAGCAGTACCAACATCGCTTCCATGTATTTTGCTTCAGTAATGTTTTTCTTTCTTAAAACATTGACTAAAATTCCTTTAATAAGCAATATTTGCAAATGCCTCGTAGCTTGGCTGGTCGAATCGCGACATCATTGCTAGTAAAACAAAATCAACAGCTTTGTTGTAGATAGTTTTTCAATACTCTTCTATTGATGCTGGTTGGTTAGGAATAGCCACAGATTTGTCGACCTTCAAAGTAAACCAATACAGAGTAGTCAGGTCGAGTGTGTTTTCTTGAAAGCATTGTTTTTCCCATCCAATTATGAGGTGATGTCTTTTTGACGACTGATCCTTAAAAGAGCTCGAATTTTGTCACGGTGCACATTTTCCCTTTGACAGTATGGCAACTTTGTGGCCATATATAATAGATATATTTTCTTTTTGAAATGTTGTTGACAGTATATCAGCCAATCGAAAATTGTTCAAGACACAAACCAAAGAAGAAAGAAAGTGTTTTCATTTGACCTTTGCAGTCAATTGTTTTTGAGTTAACATCTTGGCTCATATTTTTTACTTCAGGCATATTTCCCATAAAGTTTGCAAATCTGAGTAACTTCTAACAATTTTCCCAAAACACATAACACGGACAGTCCAGCTAGTTTTGAAAACTGTGTCTAATAAAGATCGAGCAGCAACATCATTCACATCTTCGACGTTTTTCGAGATGTGTCCAAGCATCTTTCCTCATTTTGGTAAAAATCTCACCAAAATATAGATTTCTCCAACTGTATCCAGAGTATCGCGTATGATTGGACAATTTCACAATTTCTTTGATTGCTAAGCTGAGACTATGGCTATAGCCGTGGGTATGAAGTGCTTATGTCTGCATGAAAGACAGTTGTGTTGCGACACACACAAGAATAAATCGAAGTAAGATATTCTGAATATCCCGAAAGAACAAAATATCACTTTTTGTACATTTTACCTCGTAAAATCCAATTGTTTATCAACTGTTCTAACGCAGAACTGAAATTATCCTTTGTTACTGCATTCGGTGTACTCATCGCAGTTAGTACCAAAAATGCCATTCTCTCTTATCTCGGTAACTTTTTAGAAAGAAATTTCTGCAATATAATATCAGCCAACTCACTTTGGTTATCGTGACTAGATGTAAGCATTGCAAATACTTTAAGCCAAGCTAGAATGTTTGACTAGCTTGGATTAAGGTACATAGGATACCTACATCTTTATTTCTCAGTAGCATCAAAATTTGCGTCAACTATGCTCTCTTTACTTTGGCCCTACCAGAGCGATTCCCTGTTTTGCCAGGAAGTGAAGACACCGCTTAACATCAATAAGATACACCTATCGCTCCTTTCGTCAGCTAAAGGTTTTTCATCTATTATTTCCCGACATCTTTGGAGTAAAGGACATAAAAGCGCTCTGCCGTTTTATGGTTCTTTGATTGTTGATGCTTTTCAAAACATTTAGGGGCTTCCTTTTGAGACCTAAATCCTTTGATAAAACAGGGCAACAATTTTTTGGGACTCTCATGTTTCCTTTAAAAATAAAAGTGTTTCTGGACTACTTTTTCGTGCTGAATCCAAAAATAATATCCATTTGTTCCCACCACGTCTAGTTTTTGCGGAATAGGATTCCTTTTTTTTACTCAACCCTATTTCGTATGGTGGTTGGCGCCACCGTCTCGGTTTTCTCCCGAATATTTTCCAGATGGAACCAGCTGTGAACTCAAAGCTTTTTTACTTTTATCGAGACATATTTTTACAGTTTTACTGCAATTTTCAAGTGTATGTGATAACCCAGTTCAAGTTTATGGCCGTTTTGTCACTGGACTTTTGGTCAAAGTTGGCATTCAGCCAACATGTGATTTTTTTGACTGTGAAATTGATGGCATTATTCTTTTTCATCATTCATTGCAAAATGCATTTAAAAAGTGATCAGATTCATTTCAGGGCCATTATGTACAAAAATTTGGTTCATTCTGCGATTTAAATATTTTGGCCAAAATCGCCAAATTCCAATGGCCAATAAAAATGATGATGTCAGCGATCGTCTGATGACATCATCACCAAAAATTTGTATTTTAATTTCTTTGGAGCATTGTTCTTCTGCCACCTTATCAAGTTTCAAGACTGGAGCTAGAATAGATCCTAAGATTTTAAGGGGCAGAATCCGTGCCCATATATTCGCTGACCAAAAATTCACCGTACATAATAGGATAAAATTAAGGCAAAGTTGGCGCCTGATCTTGTTGTCATATGAAGGAGTATGCAAATAAATTCAAGCAAAGCAACCGAGAGGGAAAATGAACAAGAGACTTTTAAAAAAATTAAAACAAAATACTTACAAAAAGTTTTTTACAGTTAACTAAGGAAGAAATTTCCTTTTCTGTGTTTGGTGTCTGGACAGTCCCTCTTAATAGACCAGCAGTAATCAGCCATCATATTTACATCCCACCTGCCCTGATGTCGCTGTTCCATCACTTTAATTTCTTGGTAGAACCGTTCACCTTGTTCATCACTTATGTCACCCAGGTTATCAGGGAATCTGTCCAAGTGGCTGAACAAAAAATGGACCTTAATACTCATATTGCAGCCCAATTTCTGGAATGCTTTCAACATATTTTTGACATGGTCTTTGTAGTCTACAGACTTTTTCTTGCCAAGGAAGTTATCAATAACACTGACAAATGTGTCCCATGCAGTTCTCTCCAAAACAATCATTGATACAGGGAACTGTCTGTCATTCTTCATTTTCCTGATTTGGGGGCCGTCAAATATTCCAGCCTTCAATTTTTTCTCACTAAGGCCAGGAAAAGATCGTCGAAGGTACTTGAAACAATCACTTTCTTTGTTAAGGGCTTTAACAAATTGTTTCATCAGCCCCAATTTAATGTGCTGTGGTGGGAAGACTATTTTCTGGCGATCTACTAATAGCTGATTTATGATATTTGACAGCCCAACATCAAGAGAATCGCGATTTGTCCATTCCTCTTGCACCCAATGCTTGTCTTTTGCACGGCTATCCCACAGACATAGAAAGCATGGGAATTTGGTGAAGCCGCTTTGCTGTCCCAGCAAGAAATTTACCATTTTCAGGTCGACACAGATGATCCATTTATGGTCATCGTAGTGTATTAGTTCGAGCACCTTCTTTACGGCTTCATAGTTCTCCTTGGCTGTCACGGAATGGCCAATAGGGATTGACCCATACAGGTTACCATTATGAAGGAGAACATATTTGAGGCTTCTTTTGGAACTGTCAATAAAGAGCCTCCATTCATCAGGGTTGTAGGACGCAACACCTAATTTTGATAACAGTCCTTTGATGTCTACGCAAGTGACAAACATGCTATCTTCTTGAAAATAATGTCTAAATTCCCTGTCCCTATTTCGATAAAATGAAACATTGACACCCGGCTTCAACAGGTGCTTCTCGCTAAGCCGAGAAGCTAGCAATTCAGCCAGTTTCTTTGATAAGCCAAGATCACGGACAAGATCATTTATTTCACTGTGATCAAAGCATTCCATTTGAGTTGATGAGGTCAAACTTGCAGCTGGTATGTCACCAAAGTCAGCATCATCACTGTCATTTTGACTCTCCGATAAATGTTTTATGTCTATGTCTTCACCTTCATGTCTTGTACAGTTCACAGGAAGAAGAGAATGAAAAGATTTCTGGAGGGCATCATCACTAGGTAGCCCATGAAAAATTGGCTGTGGAAGCTCATTTGAATGTGGTATTGGTGGAATTGCTGATGGTACACTAGGGTAAACAATTTTATGCCTATTTTTGGCACTATATCCAAATGTCTTTACCACACAAAAATAACAATCATCAACATGATTTGTTGGCTCTCGCCAAACCATTGGCACTCCAAAATTAAGAGATCGTTTCCCTTCTGTCCATTGACGTAATCTGGTAACACAGGAATTGCAAACTTTGTGTGGAGCCCAGTTTTTGTCCTGATCAGCAAGTAGAACACCAAAGTATGCCAGATATGCCTTTTTAACAAAATCCGAGATTGGCTTTCTTTGAGATGGAAACGTGAATTGTCCACAAATATAACAGAAAGAATTTGGGTCGTTTTTACACCTCCTTTGTTTGCTTGGCATATTCAATCTGCATCACAAATAAATCGCTGAATAATTTCAAGCAACAAACTATTCACAAAATTGCTGAAGACTACTGACAAAGGAGTATTTGCATTATGTTGCCAAAATAGCCTCTCAAGAACAAACTCTGTTGACAGCTGTCACACTAACACAACCGATCCATCTCTTCTCAGATCTCAAGTGGTAACAGGAAACCACAAAAAATGCAACTGAATGACTGAATGACTGAATGACTAAAATGTCACCTTGTTGTAAATACTCAGCCAATTAGCAATAATAGGGAAAACTGCTTGCATACTATGTGAATGGCCCCATGAAAGGATTAACAAGGAACAAGGAACCAAAGAAATCCAGAGGACAATTGTGATTCAATCAGAATATCAGCATCAATTAGATGAAGAAGAATGGCAACAATCACATTTTAGCCCTCTTATTGGTTTGAAAGGACATCCCATGACTAGAAGAAAGTTTTTCCCAATCCTAAAGCAGAATTTTTGATGAAAACTAGGTGTAGCATGGGCAGAAAAAACTAGACTGGATGGGAACAAATGGATATCATTTTTGGAATCAGCACGAAAAATTGGTTCACAAACACTTTTATTTTTAAAGAAAACATGAGAGTCCCAAAAAATTGTTGTGTACTCTAGGCATCTCCTTTTTGTTAAGTTCTGGGATCAATTCTATTTTGGCCAAACTCCAGAATAAGCGTCTTTGTATCTAGACAAATCATGATGCCCGAATGTTTTAGTGGGTATATTTGAAAGTAATTGTCTGCGAATTTCCAAAATGTCATTCGGCCAAATTTCAAATTCTCATTTTTATCTTCCCTTTCCCGCTGTCCGCTTCATTCTTACACAAGTAAGAATGAGGAGGGGTTAAAAACATATCGGAATTCTAACATCAGCTGCAATTCGGCTAGCCAATTTTTTAGCAAAATCTCCCTATATTTAGTAAACTTTAATCTAGGATATTTTCTACCTGAAAACTGAGAGGAAGTGTCAAATACCGTATTTACACGTTTTCTTAATAAGCAGCGGAGTTCCTAAGGAATAAAACTGAAATATAGGCAACATACTGGGCAATCCCATAGCAACCCACAGGCTGCGATTTTAAGAAGCAACCAAAACTAGTATCTAGGTTCCCAGGTATACGAAACCCTCGTAAGCATATTTTAACGAAGAAAAAGCACTTTTTATCCTGTTTATACATACCTTGTATAAACAGGAAAATCATCGCACAAACAAGAAAAACAGGGAAAAGGTGGGTAACTGTTTATTAACTAAAAGCAACATATTAGCAAGCTATCAGCAACATTAAGGCCAAAATCAAGGATATTTCCATGGCAATTCAGATAGAAATGAAAAGTCAAGTTTCCCATTAAAAGGCAAGTTGTGAACAAATTAGCACCACCCCGCCCTCTGCCCTTCCTTTTAAGATGTTGTGATATAATGGACGGTAATTGAAGGGGGGTACTAATGTGCTGAAAGATACTAACCTAGCTTTTTAAGACAAAAACAGGAAATTTTATGTAAATGGGGGAGTGGAATGATAAACAGAGGGATCCCATACTTCAAGTTCCTTTTATCGTAGTGCAACCGATGAAAGTTTTTGAACCAGCCGGGCTGGAACGAAAGCTATATTTTACAAACAGTGATTTAGCGACCCTGAAAATTAGTTAACGATTGGTACGGCCTTCCATCGATAAGGTCAACTGAATCTTCAGCTCGCATTTCTGAATATAACATAGTTAAAAAGCTTATTTTAGTAGATATTAAAGTTACACAGCAGCGAAACTTCATAGAATCGTGGTAGCTTTTCAGCATTGAAATCTCACAGTATATAAGAAGTGTATGATTTACCTTTTTCGCTCAATTTAAAGAAATCAGCTATGGTATTTCATCCCAATATGAAATAATACAACAAAACCATGCCACAAAATAGGAATGATTCTTCATTTTATAAAGGCATTAATTCTTCGCCCTAATACTTTAATGAAACTTCTAAAAATTATTTATTAAAATCATAATTATCTAACACTTTTTCTTTATCTGCACCAAGAAAAAATCAGTTAACTTCCTCTACTGCATCTTTTTCCAAAATGCACAAAAATTGATCTTAGTATTAGCTGTTTTAATGAAATGAATTTTTGCAGAATAATGCTCGGCGCAAATAACTCCATATTTTTCTGCTCGAGTTAACATTTGTGCAGTCTTACTAACCTTTGTTATTTCTTTATTTCTTGCGCTAGGAAGACGTAAATGAGATACAGATGATACGCAAGGGCTAAATTATCGCTTTATATTGGGAAAGATTGTTCAGGAAACTTTTAATTAACTTAGCACATATTATTTAGTGCTTCCACTGGCTTGTGTTCCGTGAATTTGATTAGAATGAAAACGTTTCTGATACAGGAAAAAGAGACTACAAGAAAATAGGGAAAAACTAACAAAACGGACATATTGGAAAACGAAAAAGAAGCGTATGCGCATTGGGTGAAAATCGCATAACCTGAGTGAAAAAACTGTATTCAACCACTCAAATGATCAAACTTCATTCTTCAACGGAAAACCAAACTGAAATAGATTTTGAGCTGCCTTTTCAGAAGTTATTGTTTTTTCTTCTCGCACACTATCCACAACTGAGTTTAGAAAGGGACCAATGTTTCTAAAAGAACAGAAAATTAGTTTTATATTCTAAAACATTTTAATACAAATCTCTTCGGATCCCCTAATTTATGGTTTCACCTCATACAGGGGAATAAAATATTAGTATTTATTTTAACAAGTAGGAAATGAATATTACCTACCTTAAGTGTTTTTAAATTCGCACAGTACTATTTTTCGCGCGCCTTTTAGTGCGCGAATTTAAGTACTGCGCGAAAATTTGTCCGCGCGAAAAGATCAAATAATTCAACTGCAGAATTGTTGTCATTAGTTACTAATTTACCCCTTATAACAACTGTCATACATTTTTCATTAAACTTTATCGTCAAAGTACACATTTCTGCAATAAAGACCCTGATCAAAATTTAAAACAGACAATGTATATCACTTTTATCAAAGACATATATTCTTCTTGGAAATCACTCAGTTCGTATTACAAATGATGGTTTTATATGTCATCTTCTTTGTCTTCGCTGACATTTTCTGTTGCAGGAATCTTCTCTGGCTCTAGATAATAATCAGCAACAAATTCCTTTATCTTCTTGACAACCTTGTCAGGCGCATCTCCTTTGTGGACTGTTAATGTGATCGGAATTTCTAAGCCGCCCTGTGGAATCGGAGATCGACGATATTTTGGCCCTCTGACAACCGCTCTAAGCTCTCCACCATAATCGCAAAAGAATTCACAATATCTCGAAATTTCTCTGGGTAAATGACCAACAACTTCGATTCCTGTAACGGTAGCTCTAGTTCTTCGAGCCAAAGCCATAGCATAAGGGTAAAAACATCAGCTTTTTCGAAGAAAACTGAAAGTTTGTGTCCAAGTTTCGGCGCCCAAACCTTTCTGTACTCATGGAATCCCCGTGAAGCGCAATCAAAGTCAAAAGAATTTTCTTCTTGTGGACATCCATTTGCTTAATCTACGCCGACAGTGATATTGTCTTCTTCGATGTTAGTCGTGTCATTTTCTTTCCAATTTTCGAGCTTGTCACAATCTATGCACAATGCTATACGAGCACCTACTTGCCAACCAGAGAAATCTTCAGATACAAATATCGAACAATCTAGACATGAATTACAGACAAACATGCCACGTTTTAAGCAACGATATTTCGTTAAAAGGTCGCACGTTTATCGTTTACTGCCTAGATTTTTTTCAGCATTAGCATAATATTCTCATACCGTCGTGTTCATTACATTCGATTGATAACAATCAAAGATTGGATTTCCTTTCGTTAATCGTGACTTCAGAAAGACTGGTTGTGTTTTCAAATATGTCTAACCAAATTATTTTCAAGCCATTCCGAAGTCTTCTGTCAATGTTGCTGCGATCGAAGCTGGTTTATGTCAGAGGGAGGTGCGTTCCCTACTCGATTTTTTTTTGTATTACTTTGCTCGATAAGCCCAGAACTAAGAATTGTTATTTTAAAGCGGCATCGCTTAATAATATTGAGTTTAAGCAGACATGCGTTTGAATGGGTGGTGGTGGTAGCCTTCTCGCGTGCATCTGCTAACCACATCGTATTTTACGTGTATTAAGCAAAGCAAAAATTTATTTTTCCAGACAACTTCGTTTCAGTAAATCATTTCTAAAATTTATGTCTGAAAAATGAAAGTCAGAAAGAGGACGTGGTAGAATTTCGATTTTCTACGTCGCATTTTGAGCCAGACGTCGTAAGTTGGGATTTCCTCAGAGCAAAAGTAATTATTCTTTTGTTTTTCTACCACACCTTCTACATAACGCGCATTTGCTTAAACTCGCTAAAGTTCAACTTAGTACGCCATGAATAAACTTATTTGATTTTTTGCGGCTATTTTTATTTTTCTTTGGTATGACTTCATTAGCTTCTTATAAGAAAGTTATGAACTAAAGCATAGTTTCCTAAAACATGTTCCGAATTTATAAGGAAAATATGTATTGAGTATTCCTTCTTTTTTTGTAGGCTGGCTGTATTTCGATGGCGCTTCGAGCGAGTAAAGACGCTAAGGAAAAGAAACGCAAACCTTATAGCAATTATGATGGGCTGAAAGGAGCAGAAATCGCAAAGTGGGCAATTGGTCTTGGCAACCGACCAACTGCAGCAAGGTTCGGTGTTCCAAAATCTTCCTTGAGAAGCGCCGTAAAATCGTACAATAAAGAGAAGAGTGATCTAAATGAAGAACCCGAAAAAGTGCCAAAAAGACCTCGAGGCGCCAAACTGCTAATACCAAGTGAAGTCGAATCAAAAGTAATGAGCATGATCAAAAGCATGCGAGCATCTGGCCATTCGATAATGCATGATATCACCATTTCGATTGCAACTGGTTTGATAAAGGCACATGACCGGACACTGCTTAAAGAATATGGTGGATCAATCGAATTGCATCAGACATGGGCTCAGTCGATCCATCGTGGACTGCGATTTGTAAAGCGTAAAGCAACAACATCAAAACAACCAGTTTCACCTGGTTTCATTCAAGAAGTTGGCTTCACTTTCTATTCTGCTATAGAAAGGATTGCAAGTGCGTACTCAATTCCCCCTGACCTTATCATAAATATCGATCAGATTCCACTACGGTTTGTCTTAACGCCGACCCACACGCTTTCAAAGAAGGGAGAAAAATGTGTCCCCATAACGAATAGTTCCGATTACCGCAAAATTACCGGTACATTTGGAGTCAGTATGTTAGAGGAGTTCTTGCCAATGCAGCTGATATACCAGGGTAAAACTAAAAAGTGTCATCCAGACTGAAACTTCCCTGAGGGTTTTACATGTAATATCACCCACACGTCTAATCATTGGTCAAATGAAGCTCCGTGCTTAGAGATGATTGAGAAAATCGTCATGCCGTACGTCAAACAATAAATCATTGCCCTAGAATTGCGAGAAAATCAGGAATGGATCCTGATAGCTGATGTATTTAAGGGTCAGTGGACTCTGGCAGTAAAGAAAAAGGTTGCAGAGCTAAACGCGAAAATGGTGCCTGTACCTAACAATATGACGCAATATTTTCAAACCCTAGACTTAACTGTGAACCGAAGCTGTAAAGCCCACATGAGAAAGAGCACACATCAATGGAATACAAACGAAATCCAAAAGCAGCTTGAAAGTGGCAAAGACCCAGAGTATATCAAAATAGACACCAAACTCAGCACCATCAAGCCTCTGCACGCGAAATGGATTACCTCCTTCTTTGATTACATGCAGAACAACAAATCGATCGTAAAGAACGATTAGGAGAGATCTGGAATTGTGAAGTTCTTTGAAACGGATGAAGCTTTGAAGTGCGAAGATCCATTCATGGAAATTGAAATTAAATTCATGATTTGAAAGATGGAGAAATTTGATAGTGATTTATGATCCATTCATAATTGATAGACATAACTGGATTTTTATTCTTCTTAATTTTTTTTGACAGAACACAGCTTGTAGCCATCAATTTTCATTCAATTTGATTGTGTTCACCTGCATTTAAGGTGCGCGAATTTAAGTCCGCGCGAATATATCCGCTTCGGGTGCGCGAATTTAAAACCCGTGAATTCAAGTCCGCGCGAAATTTAATGCCGCGCGAATTTAAATACACTTAAGGTACGAACTCCTTCTCTCAATTATTTGTCTTTTGTCATAGACATATTTGACGTCACTTTGGTGATTCGTACATAGCATTAAATGTGACGTCAGATAAAACCAAATTCATAGTGAAGAAAAGAGAGATGAGCAATCTTTGCGTTATTTGAGTTTGTTGACTTCACTGAGATGGGCAGA
Organism: Morbakka virulenta; assembly: GCA_003991215.1. NCBI lineage: Eukaryota > Metazoa > Cnidaria > Cubozoa > Carybdeida > Carukiidae > Morbakka > Morbakka virulenta. The sequence continues at coordinate 162,541 of RDPX01000428.1, read as the reverse complement.
TGAAGTTTTACTCTGATAAAAATGATGAAACCATCGCCATTGTCACTGATATGTGGCAAATGCCATAACTCTTTTAGTGGCAAAGAAGATTTGTTATGTCATATGATGATGGATCATAAGGATGAAAAAAGTCATCCTTCGATGAATCGTTACTTTAAAGTTCAAGATCGTGATGGTAATTTTACTCGTTCTCAAAGAGAAAAAACGATACCATACCAGAAAAAAGAAAAGTTACATGTTGATCAACTTGATCGAATTGATCGAATCGATCGAATTGAAAATTGTTTAGAGGTCTTGCATCACGGAATGATGGATATGCAACAAAGAATTTGTACGAATAATACGACGAAGAGGCCACCACCAAGCGAGCAAAGAAAATCTGATTTTGGCGAGTATATAACAAATGCATCAGATTCGTTTGGAACAAGCTTGGGAGAGATACTTGCTAATAAAGATACTTTAATGGAGCTAATAAACGTAGCAAAAGTTGTAGATGATTTGTTGACAACGAAGAAAGCTGGAGGTGACGTTATGGGAAATACCAAAACAAATGCACAGCAACAACGACAACAACACCAACAACACCAACAACACCAACAACGCAGTTTTTCAGCTGACATTGAAGGAATGAAAGAAGACGTGAAAATGGAAGGAAACAATGCTTCCAGCAAAACTCCTTTTAATTCTCAAGATTTCCTAGAAAA
>RDPX01000428.1:32782-158606 GCA_003991215.1 Morbakka virulenta | reverse complement strand
AAGAAAGCTCCGCAAGAAAAGAAGTCGAAAAAAGTTATGAACATTTACAATCACAATTTGAGAAAGACAGACAAATACAAGACGAAATCAGCCAACTACATATCCAGCTGGAAACTGTTAAAACAGAAAAGTGTCAATTAGAAAAGGAACTAAACAAAGTTTCTGAAGAAAGAAAGAAGGATGTGAAAGCTCCTCAATATATCAAGAAAATTGCTGAAACCACCGATCAGAACCGTGTACTACTTGCAAGGAGAGGGTCAAATAATCCAAACCTTGAAACCACGCAGACAAGATCAAACAAATTGATAAAATATGACGATAATTGCGATGAAGTCATTATTTCTGATGATGCTTTGGATTACAAGTAAGTCAAAATTTTATATATTTTTAGTTTATTCTAAAAACAAATCAATTAGTGGAGGATTGAATCTTTCTTCTACTTAGAAAGTAGTAGGAAACAAACAGTAACATTTCGAAAAGGGTAAACGAAAAGAAAAAACCTGCCACAATCATGAAATATTTTCACGAGAAGCATAAACCATAGGAATCGGGGGCTAGGTCCAATTTTTCTTAAATATGATGTTTCGTATTCTTTATTACAGAAATTCCTACAGGATAATTCCCTTCAAGCAGTTAACGTGCTTGCTTTAGTTCATGAAGCAGATTACTTTATTAATTTTTGAGTAGAATAATCTAGTACCAACTTGGTCCCTGCAATTATAACATCTCTTATAGAGTAGACAAACAACTCTTTTGGTTTTTCTTCTATCTTATTGCGTTGGCGTCTATAGGTTATGACATCACAGTATCCGAATAGGTTTACTCCACTTAGACTTATAATACTGACATAAAACGTGTCGAACGTTTCTATTTCATTTTGATAGCTTCAACTTCTCCATATTAAATATTTTCTATTAAAATTTGATATTAGGTGATCAAGCAATAGCTTAAAAGTCTTGTTTCCTCACTTAAAAATAGAATTTATCAAAGTAACTCACTGATCACTGTGCGCCAGTCACAACTTGTGGTTTTTGGGGCAATGAGTCCGTTGCCATGGTCAGGACACTTTAGCACAGGAGAGTCGTTATTAAGACGTTTGATGTTTAGAATAAGCTTAGCAAAGAACGGTTTGGATATTATGTACCTGAAAGGAACACCCGCCTTAAGTAGAGAGACGGCTACGCCAGTAGAGACCAAGATAATTAGCTTTATTTATATCTGATTTTGAGAGCCATATTTTACAGCACCAAATCTTATAGCGCCATATCTTACAGTACTAAACCTAAGAGAATCATATTTTACAGTACCATACCTTACAGTACCATACCTTGGAATTCCACACATTACAGTGCCATACCTTGCAGTATCACTCCTTACAGTGTTATACCTTGCAGTACCATACCTTATAGTACTAGACGTTAGAGAGTCATATTGTACAGTCAACAGGTTACAGTGCCAAGTCACAGTAATGAAGAATTCAGATAAAACAAACACCAATGTGTTGATTATTTGTTCTCTGGCTGAGGTGTTTTGAGTAATCGTGACACAATGGTATTGAAGAAAGAATTCCTTTTTATCCTCCTTGCTTTGATCTATTACCTATCAGGTGCATTTTACTTGTGTATTTTAAGAATATTTTTTTTAAATTCTAAGGAAATTGTATCTCTCAAAGCAGAAATAACTATTCAAGTATAACAGCAGAACAGAATGACATTTTGGATTGAATTTTCCATCAATTGACAGAACACAGTACTGTAGTTATTAAGAGCTTTCATCTGAATAAATGCTAGATATTGTCAGAATCAAATCATATAAACAAAATCGTATCTTATCACATTATTTCATTTGTGTAAAGTCATTACTCAGTTTCAAAACTCGAGATGAAATTTTCAATTCACTTGAAGAACTTTGTATTTTAGCTTATTTTGTGATTGTAATGTCAAGGTCAAAATGCAGATTTTGTTGATGTTTCGTCTTTCTAAGCTCACCTCACTTAATGCAACTGTCTATTTAGGTAAATATTTCAAATCCTATATTGATAACAGCTGATGCATCATGAGATTCATTCTTCAACAACATACATTGTTTGTGTCTTACTACAATTTTTGACTGTTACAAAGAATATTTTTTTCTGATTTCAGGGGTGGAATTTTCGCAGATGGTGATGATGATTTCTATAGAAATAGCAGTGAGAGTAGCATTGAAAAGGAACATATTGTAGATGCTTTTGATCAATTCGTCGTCTCAAAAAAGAAGGAAATTGTAAGTGATACGTTTTAGTTAATAATTGATTTTCTTCCTTTAAAGATATTGAGAGCCTTGCACAATGAAAATTACCTTTTAAGACCAAGTAGTTTTGATCAGGGTTTCCAGACAATTCCATAGTTATATATTGATAGCTGTTTGGTTCACCTCTCGTAAGTTGCTCTTTAACTAAGGGGATTCCTTAGTATTGACAAGAAAGAGAAATAAAAGAGATATCAACTAGTGGTACTAGTGAACTAGTTCATTCGGATAATTGATTATATTTCGAAATATGTTTAGTTATTGAGGATGTCATTATTTGACCTCTACAAGTAGGCTAGCTCATACAAAGCAAAACACTGGAATTCAGACACTATTCTCTTAAAGGCAAAGGTCTTTCTTTCCATTTACTCTAGACCACTACCATGGTATTGTTATCAACTAATAGCATATTAAGTCGTATTTAACCTCATCGTCACAAAATAAATCTATTTCCTTCTTTAATTTTCAGCCAATGTCATCAGCACAAAAACTTGCTCCCTTACACTCTGGATTAAGACAACCTTCCGTGNATATAAATCTATTTCCTTCTTTAATTTTCAGCCAATGTCATCAGCACAAAAACTTGCTCCCTTACACTCTGGATTAAGACAACCTTCCGTGGAGAAGAAGTCGTTACTTGGACCCCTTCCGCCACTCTCATCACTACCTAAAGTAGAGAAAGAGAAAAGTAAACCTTGTCTTGACAAAGGAAAAAAGAAAATGAAGAGCACTCTTAACAGTGAAAAGAAAGCTAAAAGCAAAAAAGTTAAGAAGCAAAAGAAGAAAATGTCATTAAATTTTGACGATGATATTGATGACGACGAAGATGTCGAGTTTACCAACGAAGATGTCAACGCTTTACTCGATTCATTGTTTTAAGAAAGATTTATTAAAATATAGTGTAAAGAACTGAAGCATACGTAAAAATATAAATTTAGAAAATACGGAGAGAAATGATTAATGATAATAATAATAATAGTTTAGTTTTACTTAATAGATGTATGATTGAGTGTGTAAATAAATGAACATATATTACGGAATATTTGCATATTGATAAGGAAAATTTTAAATGTTACTAAATGTGCAGTAATATGGAAAAGTTTAACTTGAAACATTATGTACAAATGTGTAGAATGTAAAACATAGAAATGTAATATTTGGAAATTTCAAATTAATCGTTTTAAATGTTGTACTTGATCTTTTTAATTGGTTGATTGAATTCCTGTACCGGACTTGTGGTATAATCTAAATCAATATTTCAAAAGGATCAAAACAACAGAATTTACATACAAATATACATATGCACACCAATAGATGTAGAAATATATAACCTGTAAATCTGTTATTCCGCTTTGTCGTGTTTGAAAAATAGATAAATATGAAAAAACGTTAATAGAGAAATAAAAGTTATAGGTTAAAGTGGATAGGTAGAAAGTTAGCAATTAAAAATTGCTCAAGACATAAGATTTATGTATCAAAATATATACTCTGTTGGTCTACTCTCTATTGGAAAACTTAAAATTTTGGGTTGAACAAACTAAAAGTTTTGCCTTGTTGCCTAAGGATTCAAAAACTATTGGTAATTGAATAGATTTAATGTTATAGCTTGTCGACTTTTGATGACTCGGCATCTACTGGATTCATTGTTTCAAGAAATATTTTTTTTAACTTAGAAAATACTAAGGTAAGTCATTAATAATAATAATAATAATAATAATAATTAATTTAGTTTTATTCATAGATGTATGATTGTCTGTCCCAGTAAAAGTGTCATATATTACCAAAGACATACATATTATGAGGACAATTGATGCCATTATCAAATGTTTTATGGATAACGTACAGTTAATAGACCGCATACAGGGCTCGTATATTTACAATAGAGAGATTTTACAATTTAAAGTTTTAAAAGCATCTTGAAAAATACTGTATATGATATATTGAATAGGTTCATAGCTTTCCTTTGTCTTTTATAATTTCCTGTACTTGCTGCGTGCTCTTATCAGACCACGAATAACACGAGTAACCGACTTCTGTAAGTGAGCCAATCGGCATCAAATTTAAAGGTGTGACTAACTATTAAAGATGTAGGTAACAAAGTCAAATTGATTTGCCAGAATCTGCTACTGTTGCAGGCTTGCGATGAGATAATATTCTACTCCTTTAGTCTTAAAAAAGTATATAATTTTTTGTTTACTCTGTCAAGTGTCAAATATGCGGAAAAGAGACTCTGCGACCTTGAATAACTTAGTACGGAAAGTCGACTGCCTGGAAAACGCTTGCTGAATGCCTGTTCTTTTACTAGTTGCTAAGCGAACTACGGAAGAAAATATGTGACGACAAAGTCACTACTTTATACACAAACAATGTATATCGCAAATACTTCAAGCAGTAAAAGGACATCTCAATGCTTTCATCGTTTTCAAAGTCTTTCCACCTGTGATCCTTGCTCATTTGAGACGGATATCATGTCGTATTAATATATTAATCAACCAGGGGCTGATACTGTTAGCGTCCAATGATATGATATCGTACTTCTATGATCTTAGGCTTGGTAAAAAATCGTATCGTGGTCTTGGAGTTTAGAAGCTACAATGAAACTGTTATGTTGTGTTGAAGACATCATAACGGCAATGTTGGCCTTCCATGTGCAACTATTTTCTATGTCGGAAAGAAGGTTTAAAAGCAATAGAAAATAAGGAAATGCGACGGTAAGAAAGAGAATAGGCAGAAAAATAAAGGTAAGCCAAAAAATAAAAGTTGGCTTTAAACTTTAAAACATTCTAGTCACAGAGGGAAGAAAAATTTTCTGGCGCAAGATAGTTCCACAACTTAACCTTCCGTGGAAAAACAACATTCAAAGAATGTCTTTTTCCCCACAAGATGTGAAATATACACAAAAATAAAGACATGCGATACAATGCGATACATAAGCTTTAAGAAACTTAGCTAGCGTAGAAAGTTCATAAGAGAACTTTCCATAAAATATCGATATAAAATGCTGACATTAAATCACATTTCATTGACCCATCTAATGTTGGAGAATAGTAGGTAGAACACCAGCACGAGATGAGGGGTATCTCTTTAGATGTGGCTCATAATTCCATGCAAGGACGGATGTTAGACTAGCTTCAAAATAGGGTAAGGGATGAAGTACTCATTAGCGTAATACAAAAAACAATCTATTTAGAAGAAGACTTACCAATAGATTTAATATACATGCTTGAGGGTACGTTCTGGAGAAAGTGGCAAATCAAGCAATCTCATTGAGGGGTATTACTCAGGAGATGAAACGGTCTTAACTCGATTAATATGACAGTAATAATTTAAGAAAATAGTGGAAGGAGATTAGTATTTAGCTTTCTGTTGAATGACACCAGCTGTGTTTTTGCGAACTCAAAAAACTCCCCATCATTATCTTTCCCCTTTACTGTCATCTTAATATGAGTATTAAATCTTCTGCAAATTTTTCTTGTTCCTGCTGAGTTGCCTTATATCCTGATTTTTCAGAAAACAGGATAGCATTATCAGTGTAGATGTTGACAAACTAAAGCAAATTACCGAAATATCACTGTGGTAAAAATATAAGAGAATTTGAGCAAGAAAAAGCCTTGAGAAGTGCCATCATTTTAGATATGCTTGTCGGACCTAATCCCATCCAGAGCGACACGCATTATACGATCCGAGAGAAAGAACTGATTGATACTAAAGACCCTTTAACCAATATAATAAACAGAAAGTTGACAATTTTAGCTGGTATCCCACATCTTATTAAATAGCTGAAAAAGATCTTTTAACAATTCTTTCCCCAGACGTATCTTTGGATCTATAGATCCCTACAGAACATCAACAAAAAGGTCTAGGCTCTGTAAGAATTTTATCAGTGCATCATCTAAAGCTCTTTCTGATGCCAGAAGCGGACTTACAAATCTATATTTTCGAGAATCAGATGGATTACTATTATTCTTGAAAACAGGGACAGAAAGGAAAGATTGGATTTCGACAACATGGAGGATATAACAGAAGCACACTGTTTAAAAACAACTACTGAAGTCACATGTAGACCAGAAGTTTTAGATTGGTCATAGTTAATCATGAGTTTCTAGACTCCACAGGAGAAAATGAAAGGATTGGATTCTCAGTGTATTCTCACACTCGTATTCTGATTACCCACTCAACATGGGGAGCCACCGGGCTCTACGAAAAATCATGTAATGACCATCCATCAATAAATGATTTGTCAATCAGAAAGATAGGAAGGAGAAGAGAAGAATTGCTGAAGCACAATGCAAAAGAAAAATATTTTAGCAGAATAGAGAGAAGATGGAAGATTTAATGTTTATTGTTGATTTATTTGCGAGTTTTTGTTGTTGTTAAGGGTTCTTTTCAAGACTCTTGTGACTTGGGCCAGTGTTGTAAAACTGTGAAACATCTCATATCATCATCATCAAATACGCTTTCCGTCGTCGGTCGACATTGCGCCAAAGTCTGTTTTTAAAAGCCTTTGATCAGTTCCCTCCACCTTACTCTATCATGTGCATTTATTTCTAGTTCTTTATTTCCAATTTTTGGCAGTCTGATGTTTGCTAGCTGTTTATTGACCATCGATATCCTTGTGGTCTCTGGTCTTCCTTGTTGCCTCTTTGCTGGTTTTAGGACTTCTGCTAAGGCTTGCCTCGCGGGTGTCTGCTCTGGCAGCCGTAGCAGATGTTCCAGCCACCTTAATCTCCTTTCTTCGATCTTTTTCCTCCATTTCATTGCTTTGGATCTTCTGTACATTTCTTCATTTGTAATTTTATGTGGCCATTTTGTGCACATCATTTTTCTTAACAGATTTCTTTGAAAAGTTTCTACTCTCTTTTCCTCATTTTTTGTCAGTGCAACATCTCATATCATCATCATCAAATTCGCCTTCCGTCCTTTGTCGACATTGCGCTAAAATCCAATATTTAAGAGTTTGTAAGATCAGTTTTTCGTTATCTCCCTCCACCTTATTTTGTCTCTAGCTTGTTGTTCTAGTTTTGTATCTCCAACTTTTGGCAGGCCTTTCTCTGCTAATTGTGCATTAGTCATTGTGATCCGGGTGGTTTCCGGTCTCCCTCTTAGCTTCTTTGTAGTTTTCAGAGCCTCCGCAAGGGCCTGTTTTGCTGGGTTTTTTTCTGGCAGGCGTGACACGTGTCCTTGCCACCTGAGCCTTCTTTCTCTTATCTTTTCGCTCCATTTCTTTAATTTCGATTGCTGTAAATAATTTCGTGTTTTTTACACGCGGTAACCTGACGTGCTAAAGTTGGCGTCTTCTGAATTGTGATCTTGATGGTGGTTGTATTCCTTAACTCATAATGCAACCAGGTGAGTTTAGGATTTTGTACTTTCTTTTACTAGGGAGTGCATTGATATTTATTTAAAGGTTTGGTTTTATGCTGCATCAAAGAGAGCTTGTGGAGACGAATGTGATTTTTCCCAGAAATTCATGTTGCAACCTATTTCTTGACAAAAAAAATACTGGGAAAGGACTGTTTGGAGCATTATATCAACAAAGCTAACGAATGTGCAAAGATGACAATGATATAATGCCCAGAGGCATATAATATGAGCCTATTGGTGTTTGTTATTGTGCCTCAAAATGCAATGTACCTTAACTTACTCAAATTCAGAGGCTTTTTTTCCCTTTTTGACCTAGCCAGGTCTTAGGTTTGATGCCATTGCCTCAAGATGACTCGGTGTGTCAGCTCAAGCATTTCGACCTGAATGTGGCTGTAAAGTATTGGGTTAGCACGTGCATTTGAAATTTAGGTCTGACAAAGTTGTTGTTGGCTGGCTTAGTCAAAACATTAGTTATTTATGAAAAAGAAAAAGAGCCTGACTCATTATTTGAAACCATGGGATACTGAACTTTATCTGTTTGTGAAAGGATTTGGTAAATTGGTTTGTTAGAGCTATGCCTCATTGTATAAGATAATCTATTCCTACAAAACTCAAGACTCAGTGTGTATAACATGAACTAGTCCTTGCTTACTTGTAAATAAGCAAGGCCCAGTTTTTATGGTCTTTTTCAAGAAAGCTACAGGCATAAATATTTGTAGTGGCCACATGTATCAGTTATAGTTGTTTGCTTTGCTTTGGACAGCCATCTTCATATGTTTTTGTTTTTTTCATTAGGATTATACACCTCAGAAATGTGAAATTGCACAATTTTACCTAATACCTGTAGTGCAGGTCATTTTTTCAAACCAGTGAAGTAATATTGTTTACTATTTTCACATATCAGGCCTTGGATGCATGTGTTGAAATGTCCTTGAAAATGATTTGAAAATGATTTTGGTGTAATTTTGAAAATAAAATATCTAGTATTATAGTCTTGATGTGTGCAGCATTAAATTGTGCTGTTGTCTGTCAAACAAAATAGAGGCATTTGCATTTCCTTTATATTGATTGAGTTTTGAAGCTGCTGATTACCTCTGCCAAGAATGTGTTTGCATGCATTTATTTATCTGCCTGTTTGCCTTTTTATATGCAAAATAAGTGAAATTGTTATGAATGGATTTGGACAAAACTTCTAAGTAAATGATAATGTAAGCATGTTGCTGTGCCAAGCATATGATTTTTTTAATCAAATTGAATGCAGGACTACAATTTTTGGTAAAAATCCCAATATGGGAAGAAATATGATCCATGGCAGAAGTTTTCCTTCTTTAAGTGCTTTACTGGTTACAACTATGTGTTAAACCATCATCATTTTATTAAAGCCAGGATGTTTCCTCTTTTAAAGGGGACACTAATTTTTCATTTATAGTTTGGTACACTTCCTCCAATTTGACTTGGTCTGTTTCCTCAAAATCTAAACCAAGCATAACAGATTCTTTCACCATCATTTCACCACAACTTGGGTCTTTCTCTTCCTCTATAACCTCCAACTTCAAGCTTCATGCTTGTTTAATATACTCATCATCATTTGTTCTAAGAACATGACCCACTGATCTCAAACTTCCTTGTCTTATGGTTTAAACAATTGTATTCTTGAACCCCAACCTTTTCATTAGTTCCTTTATGTTCATCCTATCAGCCAATTTTGCTCCACACATCCTCTGGATAATAATTCTTTCAGCTCATTACACAATACTTTTTACTGATCTCACCACCCATTTGTCAGATTCATATTTTATGATAGGTTTTGCTAACTTACTTACTTTAGTTCAATGTGCATAGACCTATTTCTGACAGGTTTTTAACAAATACAGTCATTTTTCCTCCTTTAACAATTTACTGATAACAACAAAAATAACATTTACAAATTTTTGTTGTTATCTGACTATTTTTGTAATTTTATTGACTTATGGCAATTGAATAGCAGTCACTCTCCCATACTTTGAGTATAACTTTGCTGGCTGATCATAATGGCAACACCTGCTTCATAAGGTTTAATATCACCACTGTATATCAGTGTCTGTCGTGTGGTCAACTTCTTCTTTCCAGCTTTTGTCCATCTCCACTCACTAATTCCAAGAATGTCTAATCTGTAATTATCCATATCCCTCGGTAATTTCTGCTGCTCTCTGATTTTCATGGGTAGTAATGTTCATAGTTTTTGTAACACTTTGCATTTGCATGAGTGGGTTGTTAACCTAAGCAAAAACCCCAACCTGGAGGACCAGGGATCATATTTAGTCTGGCTTCTTCCCTGCTTCTCGTGGATGGCCCTACTAGGATCACAAGGCTCCAGCTGGCATAGTTCTCAATGAAGGATGCAAGCCGCTTAATTGTGACAAGGTAGTGATCCTTTGGGAGGACTGAAAAGTACCATGATGAAGAAGTTTGTAATGCATTAATCACTAACTACATCTAACACTGACTCTTAGAAAATTCAGGACTTAATCTTTATGACAAGAATCTACGCATTTGAAGTAGGGCTTTGTAAAGCCATTATTGTACTTACCTAAACATAAAGCAAAGTACAAAATAAACAATTATAAGGTATGATAATAACACAAGATATCAATATCATGTCATTCTCCCTCATTAAAGTTTTATGTAAGACCCACATAAAAATTACTTCATCTAGAGGTTAACTGATTGTGTTTGCCACATTGTTTACTACAGATCATTGATATAAGCTGTTGCTAGGGGAGATTTTAGGAGAGAAAGAAATACACACTAGTTTATTTTGATAGTAACCAAAACATATTTTTTATTTTTGAATGGTATCAATTTGTCACTGTTTCCAACATGACATCACCTATAGAAGATATACTAACATTACATAATTAACATATTTATTTGACAATAGTAATCAAAGAGTAATCTGAAACTACATTTTTACAAGCTATGAAGCACTGCTTTCCCACTGTACATTCTGCACAGTTATTTTTCCAACAGAAGTAGTTCATATACCAAGCAAACATGTTTTATTTTCTTCACAAGAAATTTGGTATTTTTAACTAACTGGGCTAGTGCCATACAAATAATAATGTATAACTTATCTTGTTTTTTTTAGCATTGTCATCATTGTGTATTAAAGCCACTTTATCTTATGGTATTTACAAAAGATTTCCTAAAGTTATACAACAAGCAAAGTGTAGCATGTCAACACAGTATGAAACTCTTAATGTTAGTATGCCAAAGGACCATGTTCTTCATGTCCAGTTTAACCGACCAAAGAAAAGAAATGCTATGAACCAACAATTTTTCAAGTATGTGTGTGTTTTTAAAGCTTCCATTTTTATTATTGTATCTAGTGTATATAACATCATGTGATATGATATACATTTCTCCTTTACAGGGGAGGAGGTTGGCCACAAGAAGGTTTTCTTGTGGTCCTCCCTGTCAGTAGCCAATGTCGTAAGGCACTGGTGAAGCTAATGCCAACAACCCAAGCAATATGATCAGTTCAACTACAGATATAGATAATGATGTCAATGGTATCTCTAGCACCCTTGCTGAAGATGTTGCATCTGGCAGGAGAGGATGCAGGGACCCTCAGGTTGTCATCAAGCAAAATTCCTGCAACACATCGGACCTATATTTTCCAAGTGGTCCTACAATATTACAGCTGAAGGTTGAAGGTCTAACCAGAGTCAAGTGTGAGGTCCTTCAACAGCTGTGCCATGAGCACTCAATTTTGGTAGTGCTGTTGCAAGAAACACACTCACAGAAGAATGATAGCATCAAACTAAATGGATATACACTTGCAGATGTTCTACGTCACCCACATCACGGCATTGCAACCCTTGAACAAAATGAGTTAACTTTTTCAAAGATTGACAGATCTACCTCAACAAGCCCACTGCAATGGTCGGCTATCGAACTATGTTCTGGCTCGATCCATATCATAAATGTGTACAAACCACCCCGAGCCATGTTTGGCAGTCTTTTTACCTGCCATCACATGTCATGGGGCTATCAAGATAGTGACTCAGGTGGCGAGAAACTCACTCAATGGTCATTCCATGCTGATCTCAAGCTCCTCTATGACCACAAGCTACCCAAAACATTTCATTCTGCAATTTGGAAAACTTTCACCAATCCTGATCTGCCATTCTACAGCCATGACTCATCAAGTATTCTACCACACCCAAGTCACATAATTGGGGATAATTTTCCATGATCGCAGCATCGGCCCACAAAAATCTCGCATCCTGCTATCATTGAAGTCACTCCAACAACCCCTCTTCCAAGATGGAATTTTAACAAAGCAAATTGATCCAATTTCAAAGAAACTACAGCTACTCTGCCTGAAACACTTCCGCCAGGCAACTCTGAAGATGTTGATTGCTCCTTTCTAGTATTCCAGTCACAAGTTCTTAGTGTGGCAAAATGACACATAACAAGAGGACATGGAAAGAGATTTGTTCCATGCTGGGATTGCAAGTGTGACAACCTTGCTGAAGTACATGCCCAAGCCACTACCCTGGAGGAAAAAGAGGTAGGAGCTAGCAATTTGTTAGAACATATTAACCATCGTTGTCGGGAGTCTTGGATCTCTGCCATAACCAGCATTGATATGAAGCACTCCAGCAGGAAAGCCTGGTCAAAACTCAATTGGTTGACTGGTAGGAAGAGGCAAGCCACCACTAGGAATGCAGTCTCAGCTAACTCTATTGCAAAATGCCTTGTCAACAATGGAAAATATAAGGAGTTTGACAAGGCTTTCACTAGAGACATAAACAGGAAGCTCAAGGAAGCATGGCACACCCCTTATTCCGATCAAGACCTCTGTTCTCCCTTTACAGCAGATGAACTGAGAACTGCCCTAAAGTCCCAGAAGTCCGGTAATAGTCCAGGCCCTGACTCCCTTCACCCTGAATTCTACAACCACCTCCATGACAACTGTGTTGAATGGCTAGCCTCTTTCTTCTCCACCTGCCTTTGAGTAAAACTCCCGAAGGTTTGGAGAAAAGCAAAGGTCATTGCCATTTTGAAGCCTCACAAACCTTCAGATGCGCCCACTGGCTACAGGCTGGTAATCCTCCTAAGCATCAGTTTTAAGATCATGGAATGCCTGATCTACAACTGAATTGAAGGCATTGTAGACTCGCAACTACCTCCAGAGCAAGCTGGATTCCGACCAGGAAGAAGTACCCTTGATCAGGTATGCTTTCTTACAGAGGACAATGAATCCGTTTTCCTTGCCAAGGAAAATGTGGGAACTGTTCTTGTGGACCTTTCGGCAGCATATGACACCATGTGGCATTGAGGACTAAGACTTCAGCTGCATTTACATTGCACCTTGCTGATGACAAATCGAAACCTCACCAACTTATCAATGGCATACCACAAGGGTCAGTGTTAGCACCAATGCTATTTAACATTTATACAGCTGACCTCCCTATCTGCATCAGTAGGAGATACATATATGCAGATGACATAGCTCTTCTGTACCGTGCAAAAACATTTGAGAGCATTGAAAAGGTCCTGTCTGAAGATCTAAATGAACTAAAGCAGTACTTCCATTTAGCAAACAGGTAAGCTCATCGCAGTCTAAAAGCTAAATTTGCACAAACACCGTACCATTCCAAAAAAATCCGAAGTGTAACACTTGACCAATCTTTAACATACAAAGATCATCTTCAGAAGACCACAGAAAAGTTCGCCCCAGATCAAATCTACTTCATTGCATTGCAAGCAATCGATGGAGTGCCTCATTTGATGTCCTTCGAACATACTCATTGTCGCTCTGCTATTCTACTGCTGAGTACTGTGCCCCTGTTTAGTGTGGTAGCTCGCATGTGAAACATCTAGACTCCGCCCTTAGTGACAGCATGCACATCATCAATGGCTGCATCCACTTTACTTTATTATTATTATTATTATTTCTCAATCTTTATACAGGATAAAACTTCAGTATTTACAATATATGCAATATATACAAAGTAAAACTGCTATCCTAGTTTGTCCTGTTTAAGAAAAATAAAAAATAAAAAGGCCGCATCTGGTAGAGCAAAAATGAAATTAAAGGTAAAATTCTACTTTATTTAAAATCAATTGCAAATAAAAGAAAAAGAAAAGGGGCGAATAAAAGAGAAAGTGTAGGGAAAGTGAGTTTACGAGTTTAAAAATCATGAAAAGCTAAAATTCTTTAAAATGTTTCTAAAATTGGTAAAAGATTCTTCCTTACGCACATGTACAGGTAAGTCATTGTATAACTTGGCCCCGGAGTAGAAGAACGATTGTCTTCCCTTTTCAAGTTTTATTTTTGGCAATTTCAACAGTAAGTTTTTATTTCTTGTTTCCCGTTCATGACAGTTTAGTTCAAATTGCTCTTTAAAAGGACTGCAAGTATTCTTATCCAAACATTTTCGTACTGTGCAACAAGCATTGCGTTTAATCAAGTTGTAAACAGAAGAGACTTTAATTGTACTTTCTTTGTATATAATGGATGAAGCTTGATTCTCGATGGATTTCAACGAGGCTTGCTGAGTATTGGATAGCAGGAGTTTGACGTTTCCACAATATGTCAATATAGGTACTATCATCATCTCATATACTTTTTCAGCAGCTTGTGTGGTGAGATAGGGGCATATCTTGTATAACAGGCGTATGCGGCCAGCAGCTTTTCTGTGTCGTTTACCGAAATTTTCGCTCATGGTCAAGCTTGGGTCCATCAAGTTACCCAGATATTCGTATGTGTTCGTGTTGTTTATGATGGTGTTTCTGTACTTGACTTCAAACTGCTTCGGTGATTTTGCAAGTCTCTGGGAAGTACCGAACAGCATTGACTCAGTCTTGCCTTTCTTGAGATTTAAGATCAATTCAGAGTCATCTAGGTATATTGCGATTTTCTCAAACTCACTGTTTACACACTGTTCAATAGTATTAACATCGCGGTCATCATAATAAATCACCGTGTCATCCGCATACATGATGGCTTTGGGACACCTGAGAAGACTTGATAACAAGATGAAAGTTCACTTCTGTATTGAACAATCTGCCTTCGGTTAAATAGGTAATCGTTAAACCATAAAATTTCCCCCGCTACTGATGCCATATGATTTAAGCTTGGCTATTAACGTACTATGTCCTAGTGCGTCAAAAGCACGGCTCAAATCCATAAAGACAGCTCCAACAAGCTTCCCATTGTTCATTTCTCTCCGAATGCTATCGGCAAACAATATTGCAGCATGTTCACTGACCGTTTGGAGCGATAGCCAAATTGAAATTCTGTAAGAAGGTTATTATTTTCCATATGGTCAAGTAGTTGCTTGTGCACTGCTCTTTCGATGATTTTTGATAGTACAGACAGGACTTATATTGGTCGATAGTTTGATTCTTCCTCTGGGTTCCCTGATTTGTAGACTGGTGTAACTTTCTTTAACTTCCAGGCTGACGGAAAAACAGACGTCGATATCGATAGATTGATAATATGAGTTAGTGGTTTATAAATCGCGTCAGCAGAATCTTTTAAAAGACCTGGAGGTAAATTATCCAGGCCTGTTGCTTTCGTCCGACAAAGAGATTTAAGTTCTTTTCGTACAAATGCTGCAGAAACGTAGGAGAATTTGAAAACTGCATTTGTTCTAGCACGATATAGCTTTGGTAGGCCCCAGATTGTGTCTTTTAGACCGGAACAAGTTGCTTTGAGATTTTTAACAGCATTAGAAAAGTAAGTACCGAAGGACTTCGCCTTTCGTCCGGATGTGTTTGTAAGTTGCGTAGCTTTCAGTTTAACAGGGAATATTTGCTTAATGCAGCTCCAAAACTTTTTCGGATTTCCGCTATTTCTTTCTAATAAGTCATGGTGGTAGTTTTTTCTAGCTGTTCGCAAACGGTTGGTACATGAATTTCGGAGTCTTTTACAAATACTCCAATCCGAATCTTGTTTGGATCGTTTTGCTTTACGGAGTGCTTTGTCTCGCCTATCCATGACATTTTTCACTCGATCCAAGGGGTTGGCTTTCCTTTAACCCGTTTTGTCACAGTTGGGGCGTGTCGGTTGAATGCATCGATGAGAATCTTCGTGAAAGCATTTAAAGACACATTTTTACATCAGTCGCTTGATAAACAGGGCTCCAGTCAACTTTTTAAAATCGATTAACAAATTCTCATGGTTATTACGAGCATAATCTCTGGTGTTTACATATTTTTGTGCGTATTTCTTACAGTTCATTTTCCGCACGCAAATAACCATATCGTGATCGCTTAGAGACAATGGGATGACAGCTGATGTTCTTATGTTATTTACATTCGTTGTTGCTATAATGTCAATTAAACTTGATCTCTCTTTTGTTACTCGTGTTGGCTTCTGTATCATTTGCGATAATCCATTTAGTGTAAAAGTCTCTTTAATGTTCTCATTATCATTTCGTTTAAAGTAATCAGTGTTAAAATCACCTAAAACAATGACTTCCTTTGTCACTTTTCGAGCAGCAGATAATGAGTCATTAAAAAGTTCAGTGTAATTTTGTGACAAATAATTTGATCCGTTCGGTAGACGATAAAAAGAAGCTATGAGAAACGTTTTCGCTTTGTGTGTGTAAAATTCGATCCTTAGACTTTCAATAGTTTCGTTTTCCAGACCTTGTCTTCGTTTCCAATTTAATCCATTTCTTATATATATACCAACTCCACCTCCTTTCCCAGCACTTCGGTTATGCTTTATAAAAGTATAATTTGGGATATAATGCAGTGAATCAGTATCATCGGTAGAGTTTTGTATAGTGTGTGTTTCTGATAAAGTTAATACGTCTATTTCTGGATTATTTGCCAAAACATGTGATAAACCGTTATAGGATGTAGCCAGTCCATGGATATTCAAATGTGCTATTATAAGTCCTTTCATAGAACAAACTTTTCTCAAATCACCACAGGAAGGTCCAGGACATTTTTCGACATCCCCACACGATAAAAGTAGTAACATAAAAAGTGATTTTCTCCAGATGTTTACAGGCTTATTTAAGCAAATTCTCCATCTTAAATAGCCATAAAATTTTCTCATAACACCCAGCATACTACTATGAAAAAAANCGGTAGAGTTTTGTATAGTGTGTGTTTCTGATAAAGTTAATACGTCTATTTCTGGATTATTTGCCAAAACATGTGATAAACCGTTATAGGATGTAGCCAGTCCATGGATATTCAAATGTGCTATTATAAGTCCTTTCATAGAACAAACTTTTCTCAAATCACCACAGGAAGGTCCAGGACATTTTTCGACATCCCCACACGATAAAAGTAGTAACATAAAAAGTGATTTTCTCCAGATGTTTACAGGCTTATTTAAGCAAATTCTCCATCTTAAATAGCCATAAAATTTTCTCATAACACCCAGCATACTACTATGAAAAAAAGGTTTCTTCATCTTCTGTGTTTTTTTTAACTTCATACAGTGTAATAAGCCATAAAAAATAATAAGCAACACAATCACGTCTGCACTTCGTGCCGCCATCTTACACCTCTTCATATGCTTACCATCCTCTCAGGAATTCAACCACCTGATTTGAGGAGAGAAAACATCATTCTTAAGACATACACCAGAGCGCTCAACAGTCCATCTCACCTACTGCACCCCATAGCAACTGCTCACAGACAGTCCCCACAAAGGCTCTCATCCAGACGTCCTCTATTCGGAAGAATGCAAGACATTGGTCGTGACGCAAACGGCAGCTCTCCGGATCTATGGACAGCAGAGAAGTGACAGGAGAGGTGGAACAGTACCGAGTGTAGATTGAAGCAGTACATACCAGAGCTGTCAACTGAACCTCCAGGGCACAATCTACCTCGGGCGCCCCGGGTTTAGCTTATCAGACTGAGGTCAGGCCACAGACGTTATGAAGTCTTCATGTAGAGAATCGGGCTAGCACACTGCAACCAGTGCTTATGTGGGGAAAGGCAAACATCAGAGTACGTGCTACACTGCAGAGCCATTGGCCTTCAAGGGGACGTGCTAACTGTGAACGAAGAGCTTCGACAGTTGCTGCAATTTGCAAACTTTACCTTGTAATATGATTTTTTTGATAGGTGAACATTCATACTTTTTAGCTCATATGCATATATATACTTCCTTACAAAGATAATAATAGAAAATGTCTCAAACAATCTCAGGCCTTATACTCTGCTGTAAAGGTACGATAATCAGGAGAGAATACAGAGGAGGGTCAGTTTCTCTAACTTCTAGTCAAGTGTCCGCATCTGTGAGTGCTGTAAAGGCAGATAATGTTAGTGTGTAAGAGTATGTGATGCAGATGGGAATAATGATCACACTTCCTATGCCATTTTAAACAATGGAGCTGATACTACATAATGCTTAAGGGAATTTTGAAAGGTTGAATCTTAAGGAGACACTCTTAGGAATAGAAACATATCATATGGTTAGTTGCAAAAAGGTATTGTGAAAGTTGTTTATCTGGATACTGATAGACTTATTCATTGAGTTGCACTTCGAATGGTACAGTGTGGGAGATTTGCAGGGTTTGCTTGCAACCAGAAGACATTATTTACCAATATGAGGAACAAGCTTATACAAAAGGGTGAAAAAACAGGACATTTTGAGAATGTTTATTACTTAGATTTTGATCTAGTCAGAAAGACTCACAGCATCTTTGGAAGGGAAAGTGTTTGACTTACCCTCTTGACTTTACATCATTTTGATCTAATTTTCCATTTCGGCTTGCATGGGTCTTATGTCACTTGTGAGAAAATTCCAGCACGTGCATTTAATGCTATACTTTTTTATTCTCAACCCTAAAAACTGCATTCCAGCATGTTTTTTAAGAGATTATAGATGTGGTCAAAATTTGATACTTAAATCAAGTTTGATAAAGTAATTGGAATTGCTTGGTTTGGTTAAAAGAGTCAAGAGGTATGCTCTTTTGTTATTTGAATTCATTGGTATTAATTTCTTAATTATTTTGTTAATCAATCGATCAGGGTTTAAATATTGTATGTCATATAGGAATTTTGTGATAATTGTATTCCTTTGGAATAAAATTAACTGGACAATAAATTATTTAGAGCATTTTAAGACCATGCCGCAGATTCAATTTTAAGTATTGCATTGATATTTCACAGGTATCTCTTGGGTTTTTGGTAGTACATCTTAAGTATACACAAGTTTCCATGTAAGATGATTCCTGCACCCACTATATTACGTACTATATACCACTTCAATGGACATTTTGCATTTACAGATTAATTTAACTTTATTGTTATTAGTTCCTTTTCCATTTTTCCTGAATTTTTATTCAAAAGCCCCGTCTGGTCATTATGAAGCACAGCCAGTTGTGGTATGGAGACGAGATCTATACCACTTCTGGGGGTCACATTATACTAGTATACTGCTTCTTGGGAAAAGATGTTGCCTTTTTAACCTTCCTCTGTACAGTGAGATGGTGGCTTTCTATAATTCCTTTGCCATTTGGTCTATATGCTGCGCTAAATAAGGGCTTTATCACCCACTCACTCATTTTACATCCATCAACTAAAGAATGAAAAGCTAGCACATTATCTGTTAAGACCCCTTGCACTGGATAACCCTTCAAAAACATTTGTTTGGGTATTTTAGCAATAAACTCTTCTCTCACTACTCTACTCTACTCTTTCTAGATAGTATTTTTCGCAGGGTCACAATCTATAATTGACGAAGCTGAAGGTAATAGGTAACATCAATTGGCAATCTTTTCCAAACTTTGGGAATGTTAAGCGTTTCACCCTTATGAATGCAGGGAGCAGTTTCAATGGAGTGACACTTCTTGCGCAAATACACAATCTAATTTACTGCAAATTTATTGAAATTAGGAGAGACTTTACTTAGCATAAACAATGCGATCAACTCCCATTTGATGCATGCCATGTGGCGTCTTCAAATCAAAATCTGGTGCATCATCTACCTCACAATTTTTGTCAACATTATGCTGAGCGTTAGGCAACCATTCTTTGCAAGCTTTTGTTAGAGCACCTGCTTTCTTTATGGTTGTAGAGAACACTCTTGCTGAAATAGTCAAATTGAATTCCACAATAAAGTTTTTCAATATGCACAAAAGTTCTTCACTATCATGTCGGCAGCACCTGTAGTCTGCCCCTTCTTTTTTCTCAGAGAGAACTGTACCTGTCCAACTGCCCACTATTGCTCAGTCTGTAAATATCTCTATTTTAGTAAGCCTCAACCTTACTGCCATATTTACTTCCTTCATGATAGCCTCATATTCCGCTACATTAATATATTTATAGTCTAATCGTTTACTTAACCATATCACGTCTTTTCTATGGCAATATAACATTTCTATAAGAAATACTATATTGCCATTAGTTTCTAGTCCAACTCTTAATCCAATACTGTTTGAATCACACCAAGCTGTTCCCTTTACAATCTTCCCCTAACATAATCGACGTAATCCTGTCTCAATCTCAGTAACACCTGCAACACAGGAATTGTCATACTACCCACAGCGCCCCCTTTCTTGACCCTCGCATTGCCATGCTTAATGTAGCCAGATCCCAACTCAACCAACCCTCTACTTGATAGTGGCCCACCAGCTAATATGATCAACGTACGATTTAGTTGTATAAGAAATACGGTTTTGCGTTGGACAATGTTCACTATTTTGGGCATTATTCTTGGGAGAGAATTCAACCCAATAGTCTCTTCAGACAATATATTTTACCTTTGTGACTCAGAAATTGATACTTCCAAAGCGCCGCCACTACTTTTATTAATAAGTCATCAAAAGTAACCATGTAATTTATCCCTACACAGTTTCCAAGAAGCTGTAAAAACTTAACATTCAAACTCAAATCAGTTACTTCTTCTTCTTCGGCCTTCATCCGACGTCTGTCAGGTCGGCCGCTCGACACCTTTTTCTCCACTTGACTCGATCTTATCATTCTCCTTCTCTCGCTCCCACTTATTTCATGTCTCGTTCTATGACGTCCCTCAGTCTAAGCTTTTGTCGCCCTCTACTCCTCCTTCCTTTCACTGGTGCCTGCTATATTGCCTTCAAAATATTGTCATTTTCTCTCCTCAATACATGTCCATGCCATCTTAACCTTGCTTCTCTTGCTTTCTCTGTTATTTTTGTTTTCTTCAAAAATATTATGTCATCGTTCATTCTGTGTCCGTGCAAGGATATTCCATCTAACCACCTTAGCATTCTCATCGCCGTCGCTTCTAACATTCTCTCCTTTGCCCTTTTTAAAGGCACGACTTCTAGACCATATAGTAATACTGATTGTAGCACTGATGAATAGATCTTCACCTTCAGTTTTATTGGTATTCTCGTGTCGCAAACTATGACACTCACTTCTTGTCACTTCGCCCAAGCTCTTCTGACTCCTGTCTTAACTTAAAATCACCAACAAAAATTCAAATCAGTTACTGCATCCAGAATCAACTGATGCCTTAATATGACAGTGTAGTCCACGTAGAACGAATTTTCTATAAAAATGAACATTATTTTTCCAAGGCTACTCTCTTCTTTGCCTCTATTCTCTCTATAACGAATTTAGAAAAAACTCCCTAGAAATTCTATGTAGTAAAGTTCCAGTTACTTCCATTCACTTCAATATCAATAAAGCCATTGGTTGGCGTCAGGAAGGGCATCCGGCCAAGAAATTCCTCACTGCCAAATCAAAGTCCCTGTGAAGGGCACCGTCTGAGCCCCAATTGCTGGGGAATAATGACGTTAAAACTAAAAAAAAACAAAAAACTTCAATATCAATAATTGGCACTGAATGTACCTTTGGTCCTCTATTTGGGTGACTTCTGATGCACCAGTCATCCGACACTCGTTTCCTTAATTGCACCTTGATGCTATATATCAAGGCTTACCACATCAATAGCATATAATCGCTTTACGTCCATTTTTACAGTATGCAGCAATACGTGACCTTCCACAACTTCAGCAAGTTTCTTGAAATGACGTACTTGATTTGTACACTCTCCTCAGATGCAGCCTCGCTAAAAGAGTTTTATTCCAGCAACTACAACCTTACTTACAGTTTCTATTAGTTCCTTATGCCTTTGATAAAATATTACTTAAATTCATATCATAAATGCCATTAATCTATTGTGATTTACAAGATATTTTATTAGTAAAACCATCTTTGACTAGAAAACGAGTCAAGGGCATGCGCGGTAATGGAAAAAGCATACATTATGGAAAAAACTCACGAGTATTTCTAAACCCAGCGCGTCGGGATTACCCATGTACAAATATCAGATTCATTTCTTTAAGCTTTTTTGAATGGTAATATGTGAAATCATATAAATGACAATAATTATTAATAAAAAAATAATTATTAATAAAAAAATAATTATTAATAAAATAATAATTATTATTAATAAAATAATAATTATCATTAATAAAATAATTATTATTATTAATAAAATAATAATTATTATTAATAAAATAATAATTATTATTAATAAAATAATAATTATTATTAATAAAATAATAATTATCATTAATAAAATAATAATAATTATTAATAAAATAATTATTATTAATAAAATAATTATTATTAATAAAATAATAATTATCATTAATAAAATAATAATTATTATTAATAAATAATTATTATTAATAAAATATTATTATTAATAAAATAATAATAATTATTAATAAAATAATAATAATTATTAATAAAATAATTTCTTTCTGTTTTGATCTTAAGATGCTGGGGATGATGAAAATATTCACGAAAAGATGACGGAATGTCATGTTTTTGTTTTTGGCCCTCCCTACCATAATGTTTACTGCCACAACATTTCCTGTGACCAAAAACCTTTTAGTTGTAATGCAGACAAAATATTTGCTATTTATAGAGTGACCTAAAGTTCAGATGGAACTCTACCCCCATATCTTTCTATGCAATGCCACTGATTTTGTTAGGCAATAAAACCAATTCACTGTGCAGTAATTTATACCAGACCTATGTTCATTGCAGAGATGTCCATAATTGTTTCCAGAATGTACATGCGGGAGATGATATCAGGGCAGTGGTCGTTTCAGGAGCTGGTAAAATGTTTTCAGCAGGTGAGTATTCGGAAATTACTTGTATAAGTAGATATGCATAAATAGACATACAATGATGTTATTTTGTGTTAACATTTATATGTATTTGTTTTTACTTCTGGAATTGGAGGCTTCGAGCTTTATTTCATACCTATCAGCCTCTTTGTCTCAGTAAAATAATGCACCTTTCCCAATTTCGCAACCCCACTTGGTTTTGTGATAATATTTTTTCAATATACTGATCGTCATTGTTTCATTACTTAATTTGATTTGTTTTGATATAATATTAAAGTTTAGATGGTACAAGCAGCACAGAGAACGACAAACAAACAGTAAAACACTAATTCTTAAAAATATTTGTTCTATCCTCAGCCAGACGTTGGCAGAAGTACCTTTCGAAAGATAGCTCAACAAAACTTAAGACCCCAACATAATAAATAGCCTACATCAATGACCTCCACTGAGTCAAGAATTTTTAAGGTTATTAGAGAAACTGGGCATATATTGTTTGATTTTCTCGATCAATCGTAAGGCCTGTGCACCTGGCATCACAACAATACTTAATCTCGTTAACAACCGTGCTTAAGTTTGTGGCAGGGAAGACTTGCTTTTTAGATGGAGAAAGAATTTTTCGCGAAGTGAGAAGTACTTTGGGTGCAGTAGGATGATCGCATTTGAAAACTGCCTTGGTAATTTGATTTTCAAATTTAGTGAAAATCATGGTTTGAGGTATATAGGGCAGTTTTTAAGGCCATGTTTAACAGTATTTTTTAAAGCAAGATAATTTATACCGAATAACCATTACTCAACAGAATTTTGCTTAATTTTAAATATTTCTACACAAATTGTTAGAAGAGCAAATAACCACAGCACGACAAACTAACATCCAATGCAACCCAACCCTATTAACTTGATCAGAATCGGTGTGAATAGAATATTTAGTTCTTTTTGACGTATTAATTAAATGCAAAAATAATTTTATACACATTTATTTGTTGTAGCTTTTGACCAATCTCCATTAACCCTTTTCGATGACAGAAATGCATTGTGGTCTGTCGCTAATTTTGTGAAAAAAACGAACAAAGAACTGTTGCAAATAATATGATGAAATGCTAAGGTATGAGGCAGGTAGACAAGAGTGGGTGTCTGAATACACTTACAAGTACATCAGTTGGAGAGTTATTGTGTACAGAAAGTGAGTCCGGTGTCGGGTGCCATGATTAATGAGAATGAAAGAAATGAGCTTTGGATTAATTATGTGAGAGACATTAAGATACGACCTAAACACAATAGAAACTTTAACATTGAAATTAATTTGCATTATTTGCATTTCAATGCACAATAGCATTGAAAGTAATAGTAAATCACTGATGATCTACAAATGAAGGTAACTTGGTATGGCGTTTAATTTTTAGTGAAGAGACAGAGCAGAAATAAACCACAGCAACATCAAAAATGATTTTACAATTTTACTACTAATTTTACTTCTAACTTAATCACTGTCTATATTTTGGAACGGAAAAACTGAGGGCAGTTTTATTTGGACCATATTTTCGAAATTCATGACTACTTCAAGCGTTGAATGTTTGACCGTCTTGTCAGCAAGTTGGGGGGTGGGGGCGACTAAGATATGCATACACCCAGCTAAATTTTTCAACTAGCCACTGTGTTTTAAAGTATACCATGGGCCCTGTTATTATTTGTATTCTTATTTGTTACTTGTTGTTTTATTATAGTTTTCTAATTTACAAGATGCAAGTTGTATAGGTTGGCCTGAGGAGCCGTGGCTTAATGGTTAGTGCAACTGCGCCGTAACCAGGAATTCCAGGTTCAATTCCCCGAGTGGGCAATTTTTGAAATTCACGAAAAGAAAAAGTCATTGGTTGGCATCAGGAAGGGCATAGGCCAAGGGCACCGTCTGAGCCCCAGTTACTGGGGGAAAATGACGTTAAAACCAAAAAAAATTGTATAGATTGGCCTCTTGTGATTTTGTTTTATTTTTCGGTTTTCTATGCTTAGGGCTAGACTTTATGGACTTCGCTTCAGTTTTGATGTCTAGTGATGACAAAGATGTATCCCGAAAAGCATTACAACTGAGGTCTTTGATAACAGAATTGCAAAGGTCATTTAACGTATTAGAGGAGATCAATGCACCTGTAATTGCAGCCGTGCATAATGGATGTGTTGGTGGTGGAGTTGACCTTATTTCAGCATGTGACATCAGACTATGTTCAAATGATGCTTGGTTCCAAGTTAAGGTATGAAAATAATCATATAGAAACATTTTTTATTTCAGAGCTTAAACTTTAATAAAAATCTCATATTTTTATAAAAAATTGGATTTCTGTTTTTGTAACTTTTTTTAAGTTTAATGCACTCGCATCTTTTTCATCGTCCTTCGGCGAAATAAAAAAAATTACTGAGAGAAAACTCGGTAACTGGTTTTCTAGAAGTAAGAGAACACCGGTACATTTACAGTTGCTTAACTTTTGTTGTCTTGTTTTTCCGTGTCTGTGAGTTTCTTCCTCTCCATCTTTGTCTTTCTATCTCTATCTTAGCCTCTCTCTCTCTCTCTCTATTTCTCTCTCAGTCTCCTTGTCTCTTTGACCTTGTCTTCTCTCTGTCTCTGCCCCCTTTGCATCTCCTTTCTTCCCCTCGTTTGTCTTGGTAACCCCTTCTTTCTTCCCCACTTTTGTCTTGATCACCGATTCCTTTCTTCCCCTCTTTTGTCTTGGTCATCTCTCCTTTACCCCCTCTTTTGTTTTGTTCGCCCTTTCTTTACTCCTCGCTATTGTCTAGGTCACTCATGTTGGTCTGAAAACAGTCATAACTTCTTCGGGTTCGTTGCACCTAGTCAAAATTTACAACGTCCTCGGCTTAACTGGCCAAAAATCTACTGCCAACGCTGTAAGAAATTGGAAATATTTGAGAATATTTGGTGTAATGTTGGTAGATAATACTTTAACGTTACCAGCAGAGTGACGAGAGTTATATGTAACATGATGCACTTTTGAAAGGTTTTGTCTCCTATGTAGTACCTCTTTTCTGTTCTACTTGATCTTTCGATTTCCTTCTTTATGAAAATTTTTAAGCGCGAGCAAGTATTGCCGCGCTTCTGCATCTTTGTATTTTCCTTTTTCTTTGTATTTTCCTTTTTCTTTGTATTTCTCCTTGTTCTTGGACGATTTATCTTTTCGTAATAGACAATTGACATAATAATGGACCAGTCTTTAATGCGTGCCATGTACGCGTGCTCTATTGTGTAATAGAACAATAAGTTGGTCAATTCTGAAAACTGAGTTGAATGTAGACCTAATGGGCACCCATTCATATAATAAGTGAAGTTCAGAGATTTTTTATAGATACTTTTTTGCCCAGTAATGTTCAGTAATTTTTATAGACACTTCTTTGCTCAGTAATAAAATAAAATAAATGAAATACTAGGCTCGCGCTTATAGACTGAAGGTTTTTCAGTCTTGTTTTGAAGTACTGGTTGGTTATTTTGTAGGATACCCATTCAGACAACAGCCAATAACTGTTTTAGAGGCTAAAATTTCCGCATAAGGGAATGCAAACCGTAATCCGTTGTTTATTTTCCAACTGAAGAATTCACCCAAAGTACTACTCTATGTCGTTATTCGAAAATATTTTCGTCGTTTGTTTCTCAAGAGAGTGCAAATACTTCCAGTCTGCAGTCCGTTTTAAGAATTTGCTTGTACTGGTAGCTTTCGGGGAATATTCTTAGCATAAAAGTACATGGTTTTTTTATTATGTCAATAAGAAATACTCCCCTCGAAATACTGCATCTTTCAGTACAACTTACAAATAATTTGCGTTTTTACGGTGTTTTTTTCATATCATCTATCGCATTGACAAATTATTTCATCATAATAGGAAAAATAATGACTACAGTGGAATAATGTCAATAGAAACCCATATTTTTTTCAATTCTTTTTATATATAGGAAATTGATCTTGCGATAGTTGCAGATCTCGGAACATTACAAAGACTTCCCAAAATAATTGGTAATCACAGGTAATATGATTTAATTCATATTTTATGATGGTTATATTTCAGAGGCGGAGAATGACCTTAAGGTTGATAGTAGATCATACCAAGGCAGTTTGGTTGTACATTATTTGTAAAGTATATAAAATTAAACAGTAAAGAAAAGGTTAGTGTGTTGTTAGTGTAAAAGTTTATTGTATTACATTATATTTTACTTTATTTTTATATTGTATTTTATGGTACGACTTTATATTTTGTTATTACGATTTTATGTTTGATTTCAGATACAGCTGAGCAAAGCTCGATTATCCGAACACGATCAGCCGAATTTCGGATTATCCGAACAAGATTTTCCGGTCCGGGTACATACTTACAAAGACATACTTTCTGTAGCTCCACACTCGGGTACAGTGATTTTGCTGGAGTACGTCTTAGGTTACGTCAAGCGAAATACATGTAAATACATTTGTAAACGTGTGTTCTAACGTAAATGCATTTACATTTATCTCGAGTGTGGTGTCGTTTGTTTACGGATATTCAGTTATCCGAACAATTAGTTATCCGAACAAATTGCTTCCCGCCCTTCTTGTTTGGATAATCAAGGTTCAACTGTATTTTTTATGTAGAATTTTATCATGTTTTGTGGGGCTTGGGGCACAGCATGTTGTGCTAGGAAAAGGTATGCCGATGGCTATGGTACATGTAGGATAAAACCTTGCTCTGGTAACAACGTCAAGGAAAGTTTTTCCAAAGTACATCAAACCGATGGTATATACGTATAGTGTTTACTGCTAATGCTTATTTTATCACAAATATGCCACAGTATTTACCAGTACTATTACTTTATGGTGTAATATGTTTTTTTATTGTACTGCTAATTGTGTATCCTTTAATCTTTGCATCATTTTTATGCAGATTTACCAAACGATCCCAGGGGCTTGAATGCTTCTTGCTTTAACTCCTTACACCATTCGTCTGAAAATGTCCATAAGAAAGACTCTTTAACCATTAGGAAGTCATTAGGATTTTTTTGAATGGGTACTTATCATCATTTTGTATTGACTGTCATGTAGTTTAGCAAGAGAACTTTGCTTCACCGGAAGAAAACTAGATGCTGCAGAAGCTGAAAAATGTGGTCTTGTGAGGTAAGCCTATTTTGGCCTGTCAAATTAGCTTAACTTTATTTTTAGTGTTTTCGAATATCGTCTGTTACCTACACTGTACAGTTGTTTGAGAACATTGGGGTTGGTTGGCCATATTATATGGACATTCAATACGTTTCGAATGTTACCGATAACAGGTAAACTGTTGAAAGAAATTATAATAATTGGGTAAATTATAATTTATATCATAATTGCTTTGAACATTCAACTTTTAATCTTTTAATTGAAGAAATCCTTATATTGTTATTTTACTCTTATTATTAACAGATGTATTTTTGAGTGTATATATACTCAATCTACTGTTTCGCCCTTTGTGGGTTCATCAGTGCAGCACAGAGCTTCTGAGACATAACTCTCAGGCCATGTTGCCGGAGCAAACACAGGTTTAAGAGTTATTGTGGGATCCTGTTAGAGTGCTCAAACTACGCATGCGCAGTATATATATATATATATATATATATATAGGCTTCTATGTAGTGGTTGGATTTATTAGTAAAAGGATTTGATTTTTGAAAAGAGGAATTTGTAAAGGTTCGGGTTATTTAATTTTTGTAATTTTGTGAGGTTGGTAGGTGACAGGCCTTCAGACATGAGAAAAACAGTGACATACGACATTTATTAGAAAACGATTGTTTTCTTTACATTTTTCCAGCTTGAATCCTCTGTTGAATTTCACAATTTTGTTTTATTAGTCCAGTCGTAGACGTTTGTTGTTTTAGGAGCATGTCTTCTCTATCAGTCCCTAGATGGGTCTTCCTCTGTGGGTAGATTTGGATGATAAAAGTGGCGCAGTAAAATGAAAGCTTAAAGACTAAGATGCAAAGATAATCCAGATCATCCCTGATAGCTCCGTTGGCCATGTAGATGGCTATACAACCCATCAGCAACGTTGTTCATTATAATGTTAAAAACACATTTCCGTATTTTTACGGTACCGTGCATCATACATATTTATATTATATTACTGTTGTGCAAACAAAGAGCCATTTTCTTATTTCGATCATTTTATCCAGCTTTTAATATTCTTCTTATATCTTCATCAATCGTCGTCTTTAATTTTTATTCCACAAAATTTCATGGGATTCATTGAGTGCACCCTTCCCAGTCCCAGGCGTCATATGGGCGTTTAATAAGACTTGCATCAAGGCTTCTTTTGTGTTTTGCGTACCCTTTACTTCCTGACGTAGCCATTTGGCAACATTCAATTCAATAGTTGTTTTTTTGGAAGAATGTTACCAAATGGCAACATTGGGATACGAGGGCTACTATTGACACTTTTCTACAATTCAGTGAAGTTACATGAAGATTCTTTGACATACGGGACTTTTAGAGCACGTTTTTTGGAGTGGCCTACGATTGACAGCAAGTTGGATTTGGGTGCCTATGTTAGCAGGTAAGTTCACGTCTAGAATAACGTTTAACCAAAGGAGCTCTACAATAGGGACTTTGTATAGTAGAATCTAACTTCCATGTCTGTAGAAATGAAACTATCAGTTTTTTTCACATTTTATATGCCCCAATTTGATGTTGCCATTTGGCAACAGTGGGATGTTGTGCATCTTTGCCACTTAGCCTTTTACCTACATGATGTCTTAGTAAGATTTATTTTCTTGACAAAACTTGAGTCTATGGGTACAATATAGGGCTACTAACAGGAATTTGTGACTGTAATATAATTAATTTATTTTCAATGTTTTTCTTTTGTAAGAATGGAAAAGAAGTATACCATTTCTGAAGCTCTCAAGTTTGTTCTCCTACCTGATGGTAACACATCTGATTTAGAAGTTGATGAATCTGAGGATGATATTGAAAGTGTCTATGACAGCTCAGATGAAGTTGAGAAGGATAATATTTTGCCTAAGAAGATTGGCCCTTTGGAAGTTGAAATTGAAACTGTTGCTGAGGATCAGTTTGAAGAGGATGAATTAACAGCCTCTCCTACTATAGCACCCTCGATCGATAGAAATAAGGATGGTAACAAGGAAGTCCCTCAGATAAGGAAATCATTAAAGAAGTCATATGATTATAACTAGGAANTAAGAATGGAAAAGAAGTATACCATTTCTGAAGCTCTCAAGTTTGTTCTCCTACCTGATGGTAACACATCTGATTTAGAAGTTGATGAATCTGAGGATGATATTGAAAGTGTCTATGACAGCTCAGATGAAGTTGAGAAGGATAATATTTTGCCTAAGAAGATTGGCCCTTTGGAAGTTGAAATTGAAACTGTTGCTGAGGATCAGTTTGAAGAGGATGAATTAACAGCCTCTCCTACTATAGCACCCTCGATCGATAGAAATAAGGATGGTAACAAGGAAGTCCCTCAGATAAGGAAATCATTAAAGAAGTCATATGATTATAACTAGGAAAAGAAAGTCCTTGAGCAGCCAGATATCAAATTTACTGGTAGATTTTCTGAACCTCCAGATGAGATACCAACTCCATACCAGTATTTCAAGCAATTCATTGATGACAATTGCCTTGAAAATATAGCTCATCAAACAAACATGTATGCACTACAGTCAAATGGAAAAGAATTAAGTGCAACAAAGGCTGAAATTGAGCAGTTTATTGGTATACTGTTATTCACTGGCATATATAAATGCCCTAGCTTTAGAATGTATTGGGAAAATGCTTCTAGATTTTCTCTTATTGCAGATGTCATGTCTAGAAATAGATTTGAAAGCCTCCTTCAGTATAGCCATTTAAACGATAACTGTAGAATGAAGACAAAAGGTCATCCAGAGTATGACCCCCTTTTTAAAGTAAGACCATTACTGGAATCACTGAAAGAAAATATGGGGAAAATTGAACCTGAACAGTGTCATTCAATAGATGAGCAAATGATCCCATTTAAGGGACGGAGCTCTTTGAAACAATACAATAAGAATAAGCTCAACAAGTGGGGCTTTTCAAACTATATTTCGATAACTGGTTCAGTTCAGTTCCTCTTATTGAAGAACTAAAAAAGAAAAAGCTATGGTCTGTTGCTACAATCCGTTCCAATCGCATGAGTGGCTGCCAATTGTTGGATGATAAGGTGCTAAAGGAGAAAGGAAGAGGTAGTACCGACTTTAAGTCAGATGCAGCATCTGGTATCACCATTGTGAAATGGTATGACAATAAAGCGGTTCACCTTGTATCCTNCTCAACAAGTGGGGCTTTTCAAACTATATTTCGATAACTGGTTCAGTTCAGTTCCTCTTATTGAAGAACTAAAAAAGAAAAAGCTATGGTCTGTTGCTACAATCCGTTCCAATCGCATGAGTGGCTGCCAATTGTTGGATGATAAGGTGCTAAAGGAGAAAGGAAGAGGTAGTACCGACTTTAAGTCAGATGCAGCATCTGGTATCACCATTGTGAAATGGTATGACAATAAAGCGGTTCACCTTGTATCCTCCTACACTGGAGTTGAACCTATGGGAACTTGCAGACGCTTGAGCAAAGCCAACAAAATATACATTGATGTTGACAGGCCAGATATTGCAGCTCGATATAATATGCCTATTATATTATACATGGGACGTGTTGATTTGGCTGATATGTTAGCAGAACTCTATGGAATAAATGTACGCAGCCAGAGGTGGTACAGCAGAATTTTTCATTATTGTTTTGATACAGCTGTTATAAATGCATGGCTTCTATATAGACGCCATATAGACCAGCATGGCGAAAAAAAATTACTTATCTCTAAAAGATTTTCGTTGCATGATTGCCCATGCACTTACAAAAGTGGGCAGATGTGAAAGAAAAAAGTGTGGCCGCCCTTCACTTGATGCAACTTCTTCGACTCCAAAGAGGAGCAAACCCGATATCAGACCCACAGATGATGTCAGGATAATTTAGCTCATTGGTCAACCCATTCTGATAAGAAGCAAAGGTGCAAGCTTTGTCCTAAAGGATTCACCAGAATTGTATGCGCAAACTGTAATGTTGGACTCTACTTTACTAAGACAAGCAACTGTTTTGCTAAATTTCATGTGAAGTCAGCTGAAGATCTTAGAAACTGAGTATTAAATCATTATTTGTTGGAAAGTGTTGATAAAATGATACATTGGTTACAAAGAAGCCAGTTTTGTAGTTGACTTTTCTGTGACCTTTCCCTCCCAACATATGCTACATATGCTAGTTTCCATAGCAACGGATATTTCAATTATTTTTTTTTCAAAATTTGTAATCATAGCCCATATGCTTTAATATAGCAAGATAAAAAAATTTTCCTCCACCTATTTCATAATTCAGGAAGTAAAGGGTTAAGTCATGCCATCGACACAAAAAAAACTTGTGTTTAGTTAATTAATTGCACAGTGCCCTTTTTTTTTATTAAACAACTTTCTGGAGTTCGCGCAGATTTTTTAAGCTGGAGAAAAGGTGAAATAAGATAACATTTTACACAAACATCAGCAAAATACAAAATTTAAATGTCATTTTTCTCGCTATCTTGATCAATGACAAGTTCGGTCGAGGAGACATGCTTTGCGTCTTTTCAATAAAACTTTCCAGATTTTGCGCAGTACATTCATTGTGTACCCAACTATGACTTGAAGACCCAATTAGACATTACCTTTTAAACTGTTCTTTCCTTTCTTTTTCTTCATTTTGAGTATAATAAATGGCTTCAGCTTCCCTCATGACCATCAGCGGTTAAACAAATAAGTGAAATGTAGTTTTTATTCGAATCGTTATTGTGCCATTTTTATTTTATTGTCATGTTGAATAAGATACACAGCAATTATACTTTAATCTACGTGATCCTATTACTTTCTTGACTTTCGAACTCGGCGAATGATAGTCATTCATCAATAAGACATTCTGGATCCATTCCCCATTGAACCGTCTTTCTTTTGGCAGAAATAACTTGTCAACTCATACGTTTTTGAATCCAGATATTACTCATTCTTGAATTCCTCAGTCTTACTGTCTAGGCGATGAGTAATCGGTTATCCATAGTATTAAGTCTTCCATTAAGGACTGAACAGATTTTAATCCACATTTGTATCATTTGATTCATTTTTCATCCACTAAATACTTCTTTTAAGGTTTTCTTTTACTTCCTTTGTATTGTTCATTTCTTCAGCTTATTTCATTGCGTCTCACCTGTACTGAAGTAAAGGGTTGTTTTAGTTCACAATTGAAATAAAATGAGATGCTAGCTCTGTTTTGTTATAGGTACGGTCTGTAATGTTGTTAGCTATAAAATGTTTGTGTACGTTGTTATGTTGCTTGTCTCAGCAGCAATTGAAGCTGTGTCTTTACATAGATGCTGTATTTTAGTGGCTTTTTTATGCAACCAGAGGTTTGAAGAGAGGAGCCGTGGCTTAATGGTTAGTGCAGTTGTACAGTAGCCAAGAGGTTCCGAGTTCAATTCCCCGAGCGGGCGAGGAGAATTTGGAACTTTTCTCAAGAAAAAGGTATTGGTTGGCGTCAGGAAGGGCATCCGGCCAAGAGATGCCTTACTGCCAATACAAAGGCCCTCTGAAGGGCACGGTCTGAGCCCCAATTGAAAAATGACGTTAAAACTTTTTGAAAAAGAATGAAAAAGAGGCGTTAAGAATATTTGTATTGGAATAACATGGATTCACATGCCCAAATTGTTGGTGTTAAGATGCTGGATAACAAGAAAGAACATTTTCACGAATTTCTTTGTGCTTACACTGCTATTTGGATAACCAACGCTACCAACACCAGAGATTACACCTACAAGAACTCAAAATCTTTAATCAAAAACGGAGAGATTGTCGTTGAGTAGGATAATGGAGACTCTTGTTGGTCATGATGAAATGAAAAGATTAGATCAATAAG
This sequence comes from Morbakka virulenta, assembly GCA_003991215.1. NCBI lineage: Eukaryota > Metazoa > Cnidaria > Cubozoa > Carybdeida > Carukiidae > Morbakka > Morbakka virulenta. The sequence continues at coordinate 124,906 of RDPX01000428.1, read as the reverse complement.
CTACAACAAATGATTACAGCTGGTGTATCAAAAGAAACATATATAGAAAGAAATGACATCACCTTAGCAGATCGAAAACAGTTTCAAAGTTTGTAGCAACCTCCGTAACCATAAACAATACAAGAATACAAGCAGCTGATACCACTATCAAACCAATCTGCAAGATTATACTTTAAGGCAAAATCACACAAGCGCAATAGCACCAATAACATGACATCAACTGATCTAAAATTTCGGCCATTTATTGGAGAATATTGAAGACCTCAAAGCGGAAATAAGTGTACCATCAAAAGACACACAACAATTCCCAGACACGATTAAGCAGCCTCTACCTTTAGCATAAAATGAGGAATACCTGTCTTATGTGGAGTCATTCTTTACTAACGACCTCTACGAGAAACATTTAATTATTGAACTAAATATATGACCAAAAAATCAAATCGTTATGTAGTTGACTTTCAATAGATCCATATTCATCATAGCTGATAAAAAATTGAAAACAAAGTGATGGTTTTAACAAAAGAAATTTCTATACACGTTACGTTAGTGATATAAACTGACGTAAAACCCATCAGAAAGGCAAACAGTACCAAACAATGAATGCATACCACCCAGATATCAAATTTACGATTGATAGAAGTGGATCAAAATTTTTAGATACCAATGTTAACGTTGAACAAGGAATAATTACAATGAACGTGCAAAGAAACCTTATCATTTGCCTATACAATAGTCGTAAAGAGTCCCGAAAGGATACAAACAAAATGTAATTACCAGTGATATATCGATAAAAAAAATAGCTGACGAATTAGTGAAAGAAATAGAACAACTCAAAGACGAGTTCATTATAGCTAACTATCCCAAACAATTTTATTGATAATATAACTACTTAGTTTCAAGAAAAGAACAAGTAGATCTGAGAAAGAATAATCCCTATTCCCACCTAAATTACAAATACATGAACTCATAGATAATAATAAATATGATGCTGCTATGATATTAGATATATATTGAACGGAAGTGAAAAGTAAAGAGCTTATTCCAATTAAAGACTGAAATATACACCCATCGTGCAAAATATACATAGGTACTTAAAGTACTTAAAAATGAAAAGGGTTGTTACAATTTGATGTAAAGAGCATGAAAATCATTATAGAAATTGGAAAGTGGGAAAACTTTTCATAAATTGCCCTTCTCATTATTTTCGATGGTCACTATTACCAGCAGCACTCAAAACCGATAGAACGAAGAAGAACCTAGATCCTTCCTTTATAGCCCATTTTAGACCTACGTTAGGCGACCCATTGAATTGAAATATATTACTGCTCTTTAGAAGTGCTGTAAGAAAGTTTGTTTTTTTTTATTGCTTTTTGTTGTTTTGTATTGGTAATTTCAAATTACTTTTCTTCAACCCCAGTTCTGGGGTCTTTTAGGTTTCAGCGACACTTTTTTGTATAACATCATGTAGCTTTAATTTGTTATTTTTACCAACAGTAAAACCCGGAAAGCTACTGCTTCTATCATGTAAAAAATATTGTTTTTATTAACTATTAATGGAGAATTTATCATGCAATTCTTCTGATTGATGCATTGGGGTTTTTTCTGCCAAGTTGTTTGATCTTCGTAACGCCCGTTTTTTAAAAAATCTACAGCAAATATGAGGTTGCTTGTTTATTGGAATTAAAAATGGCCAGTCTTATTTATTTTCATTGGTACGCAAACAGTGTAGAGAGCATGGACCAGCGCCGGAGATAGTAGACTGATATCAGGCATACCCTGTTCCTACACAAACAGCCTAGAAAGCGCCTTCCATCTTGCAATAGCTTTCTAGATTCTGAAACCCCTCTAGATATGCTCAATTCAGCGAAACGAGAAAACTTGTGGCATAAGCGGTTGGATGTTCTGAGTGACAAAGGACGAACCTTGCAGTCGGGAGGAATCGAACCCACAGAAACCAAAGGGTCTGGTAGCAGTGCGACATGGCCCACATGGAGAGCTCTGAACCTTCTACAAGTGGGACATGACAGGTGCATGACATCCAGAAAGTCTTAACGTTTCAACGACATCAGATCTCTGCATCTGCAGCTGAATACAGACTATGCAACACCTATTTAGCTGCCCAACCGCCCCAAACTGCCAACCAGAGGACCTCCACGAACCAACACCAGCTGCTATCTACACCGCAAAACATTGGTCAAACCAACTGTGATTGTCAAGGACAACGACGAAGAAGAAGATTGGTACGCAAAGATCTGAACTCTTTAAAGGACAGATTCACAGAATTAATTTAATGTAGAATCTGACCTTCAAGCTGTCGGAGGATGGGGAAGGAATTGTTTGGTTTCTTTCAATGCAGCAAAAAACGTAACACATTTCGTTCACGAGAAACCCAAGTCCTTATCTTCTTCGAGTGTTCATGAAAAATCATGCTGATGTTTAACCTTGTAAGGTCCCTTCCCCTTTGACCAAGGTTCTTCAATGAGTCAGCTTGGCTTGTTATTTTCTTAAATCTTTCTTGGGGTTCTTATATTCAATCTATTGGTAGCTCTGCTTCTAAATAAATTGGTTCTTTGTATTGAGTCGGAGAGTACCTTACGCCTGATGTCATTTTATTTCTCTAATTCTACCATCCATTCTTGTATTATTTCCTCTTGTCAAATCTGGACAGTTGCTCCCTCATCTCATCTTGATGTTCTTGATCAAGTTCGGAGATGTGTATATAACTTGATAAGTACATTTCTTCCTGCTACTATTCAACTCATTCCACAACGAAGAAATATAGCTTTTCTTAGTTATTATAGTTATATCATTAGAATTGTTCCCTGGTTAGATTTCCTTTCTGGTACTAGCTCAGTTTGTTACACCCCAGCTGACTCATTTCACTTAACGTCTTCATCCTTACAGAGCTGTTGTTCCTCGTTGTAATAAATTGTCCTATAAATGTAGTTTTTCCTTAGGGCAGCTAGGCTTTGTAATTCATTGGCTCCTGGGTGCTTTCCTCCATCAAATGACTCGAATGTTTTTCAGCCTGAAGCTAATTCATGTTTTTGTATATCTTTTTTCCTGTCCTTTTGTCGCAGTTTCTTACACTTTGTGGTATAATGCCTTGTAAGGTTCCTAACCGTAAAGTAAAGATGAGTTAACAACTAAATGAAGATTATGTTGTAATGCAACACTAGAAATTTCTACTAGAAATAAATGCTACATTTGGCAAGTAACAAAAGCTACCTGCCATTGTTACTTGGCATGTGGTAAAGGGTTTACAGCCACGAAGATAGTCGAGGCATGAAGGTGACATTAATACCTAACTTTTACATAGTTCATTAAAAATATTCAGTCTTGCCAAAGAGGAAGATAATTTGGAAGTGACTTTTGTTTCCATCTTTTGTTGCAGTAAGGTTTGTAAAGATTATGACACCCTTATTGACGAAGCTATAAATCTTGGTAGCACAATAGCAGAAAAAAGTCCAGTAACCATTGCGGGCATAAAACATCAACTTAATTATGCAAGAGATCACAGTGTGCAGGATGGACTAAATCAAGTGGTGGGTTTAATTTTAATATTTTAATAATTATACAAAGATTAAAGGTTCAGACCGGCGACCGTTGTTTCATCACTTTATTCTGATAGATGCTGTTAATTAATATTTCTTTTAATGAATAATCAAAACAAGTTGTCGTTTTTCATTATAATTTTGTTTTAAAAAATGTTCACATTATTATTGGTATTGTATTTTTTATCTGCAATTTGAAACTTAATATTATGTGTTACGCAGACGCCTAAAACTGAAAATACTGCAAAATCAAGGATGACAATAAGACATCAAGTGGTCCAGACACGAGATATCATTGAATGGAATGCAATAGTACATTACTTAACACTGAACGAAATATTATGGTAAATATGATTGTCCTATGCTGGATCATGTACTTGGATTCAACATGCAGCTGCTATCACTACACAAGTATTAGACATTAGCACCAAACATGTGGTTTGAATAATTTGGGTATTTAATAATAATATAAAGAGAACTTAAATACTTATTAGGTTGGGGGGTAATACTCGCTGTATATTAACAGAATACAAGACAATGTTGACCCTATAAAAGGCATGGTTAACAATATAAATGACCAAACTCCGGCCACCTTTAAATGCATTATGCTCTAAAGCTTTTTCTACTGTATGTTGAGCAGCACAAGCTGTTTCATTTATTTCCCACAGTTTCCCGAACGTCATGAGAACATGCATTTAGCTTTTTTATTTAGGGGGAAAGCAATTAACTTTTATTTTTGGCCGTGGCCAAATGTTTCAGTCATCAAGCATTTGTTATCTTTATGAGTTGATCTTCACACAGATTTGCAAACAAATTGAGTGCACACGATAACTCAACTTCATTAGCAGTTGAACTTCCTTGACAGTCTGAGAATTGTCATCTGGTCATTTCTTTTCGTCCTCACTTTCATTATTGATATCTTCAGCACCGGCAAGTGACCAAAGAATTTCTAAAAATAGAACTTCCTAAAAATAAGTTGTGAACGTTAAGTGTTTTGCGGCGAATTCTCATTTGCCACACAACAATAGCTCTTAATATTTTACGTAGTTCAGTTTTTACCAGTCATGTTTTTGAGCTCTGTGTTTCTTACAGAATAAGAGTTAAAAGCAGCACCAATTATTCCAATGTATCTCATGAGCAAATGTTACAAAAAGAGATTTGAATGCAAGCTAAGAAAATACCTAAGAGGCGATGGTCTGGGCAGATTGGTCATTTATGCATCAACATACGAGGTGTTAGATCTCATTGTCGTTAGAACAAACGTGCTGATATTAGTGCTATCAGACGCATTTTGCAGGCACGACCATGCCTAAGATAAACAAGCCCCAAAGCACTCAAAAATAATCCTCTGCTAACCTTAAGCAATGTTATGCATTTGAAAAGGTTGGAGGCTATCAAGACTGCCTTGGTTAAAATTGGAAGCAGTTTTTAGACTAGGAATGAAGCTGTGAGACTGCGTGCCTTAGCATCAAGAACCATTCTCGCCTTGCAAAAAAATAAAAATTTGATAAGAAATAAAAGGAATAAACGTATTTAATAAATTCTTACCCTACCTGGCTACCATGTTATAACCCGACGCCAAGATGGTGGCTTGGTATTAGTTTATGCACTTTATTTAAGGTCTTACGTCACGATTTGGCTCCAGATCTTATTTGGTTTCATTCCTCTAAATGGGGTCTAAGTCCTAGCAATTTTTTCTTCGGTGTTGCCCTGCATTTGTGGAGTGTTATGAGTTATACTAGCCTGTGTTTAAGAAGGCATATCGTGCTTACTTTGGAGTTAAGCTTGGAAACCATTACAAGCCATTTGCACCCCATGTTAGCTGCAAAACATGTGTTGAGAACTTACGTGATTGGAGAAATAACAAAAAGAAAAGTATGCCATTCCCTGTTGCAATGGTGTGGAGAGAGGGTAAAGATCATGCGATAGACTGCTATTTTTGTATGATTAATCTTTAAGGAATCAATCACAGGAACAAGCATTGTGTTCACTATCCTGATGTTCCGTCTGCCATAGGACCAGTCCCTCGTGGTCCACACCTACCTGTTCCCGAGCTAGATGCTGCAATGGAATCTAGCTCTGAATCGGAATCTGATAACACATGACAGAATAGAGTGTGAAGAATTCATTCCAGACGAGAATCACCTGCTAGTGCCTGTAACACAAGCATATCTCAATGACCTGACACGAGCCTTAAACCTCCCAAAGGAATAGGCACAGCTTCTGGGTTCTCGTCTTTGTGAGAGAGAGAACGATTTGCTGAAAAATAAACCTAAACATGGTCCAGAAGTTCATTGTATTTACACCGTCAAAGAAATGTGAAAAAAGAACTTGAAAATGAAAATTAATTTTGTAAGTTATAGCATTTACTTGTGTTTATTGTTGTTTGGGCCTTTAACCTTTTAACAACACATGTTATCACTTACTGCTTTTTTCTCTTTTGAAACCTCTTTTAATAAAATATAATTGCCACATTCAAATGTAATGTAGAGACATCGTGGGCAGACCTAATTCGTACAGCGAAAATGTTTAACTGCAAGAAAAAGTTGCAAACTGTAATAGGTGGGCAGTAGATAACAGGTTTAATTCCCTGCCATGCATACAAATGCTATGGTTGGTACCAATTCTTAAACACCAATAGTAGATGAGTTTAAAGTAATGATCTGGATAGAAAAGGATCTTTACGTTTTGGGGGTTTTTTGGAAGAAGAGGAAGGGTAAGGAAGGGGCAGTGCTGGAAATCAAAATATATTCTATAAGTTTTAATTGCTTGTATTTCATTTTGTTTTCATAGTTAACATGGAACATGTCAGCAGTTCAGTCAGAGGATTTACCAAAGGCAGTTCAAGGAATGATGGGAGGAGAAAAACCAGTCTTTTCGAAATTGTAGAGAGACGTTTTTACACGTGATTGCGTAAATGCTTGACTGCAAATTATTGCGTCAGTTATTCATGAAAACATTACGGATCAACCTACTTTTTTGAACCATGACATTACTTTCGCATTCACAAGACACCAGGCATTGATGAATTACATTATTTTTGCTGTCATCTATCTCTTTATAATTTTCTGATATTAACTAACAAGCTTAATTTCGTGTTTTTCGCTGCGCGTCATTTCAATATTTTTGCATTAAGGTAACCATTGGTTACAAATGTCTACCGCCCGTACCGGTATTAATGTGCTTTGCGGAGTTAATTTTTGGAGTAGCATTTGTTGACTGCAAGGGCAACGCAGGTTCGCTGTAACAAAAAACGTATTAAAAGCTGCATTGCCCTTTATTTTCTCACTTGAGCAACCAAGAGACATTACATTATCAGAACTCAAACTATTTCCAGTATATCGCAGCGCAACATACAGTTCTGCTGGTTTCATTACCACACAGGGGAGGAAGGGGGCTCCGCAAGCAATTGTAAGAATTAGTTTGATCGTAGTTTCTCTTGCCTGAAGATAGAATCACCACACTATATATCAATTTTCATCATCGTTAAGGGTATGAGCACCTATCATATTTGGAACTTGATTGAGAAGTTGTACAGACGTTGCGCTTTCAAGAACCTTCACTTTACTTGAGACGAGTGGTACATCTTATGCTACGAGTACCTAACCGGCGACGGCTTAAGTTGTTTTTTATCCTCGTACACGACCATTAAAAGGTAGGATGACATGATATTAGCTTCACTTTGAAGATAGATCTCATGTACGCGTTACGCAGTTCTAGCTGTTTTAGCCAAAAAGGCCACTCGCCTTCCCTGACAAGCGTCAAGTACGTATTTGCTTACCTCATCAATACCCAGAGTCCAGCCATAGTGATATTCTTTGTACTCGCCCATTTACCTTGCATTCTAACACTGCCAAATTAAGCAATTTGCACCGAAGCCAAATTGAACATATTCGACATATCTGGCCATATTCGATATGACAGTGTACGTAGGGTGACTTTACAGATTTAGTTTCTGCAGTCACCTTTGGTCTTTAACAAAGCAACGATGGTGGCAGAGGTGTGTAATTGGTTATGATTCTGATTCTGGTTCATTTCTTTTCTGGTTCGCTACTTGGTTCTTGGTTCCTGGCGAGATATAACATTGGTAGGGATTGGGTAGCAATCCGTCTAATCCTTCAATGAAACCCGCATCAACCCTCTTGCTGCGAAGAAGGCTTTTTTTGCAGTTGACGTTGGAGCAGTTTGTGTCGCACTCCAAGGATCTAGTTATAGTTGTAGCGTTATGCTGAGGCGCTGTACAGAGCTGAAAGGATTGTGATCAGAAGTAGCAGATAGTGCTTGTTGCTTGACAAAGGCTGCATACAATACACACCAACAGCTGTTGTAACACATGTTGGTAAAGGATACGACTAACCATAAAGTTGCTGATTCTGTACTCAAAATGGTCTGACATTTTTATGGAAGAAAGTTAAACGATTGAGGAAATCTATAAAAATACCATTGCATTATAGAGAAGCCAACCCTACCCCACAAAACACCACATAACACAGTATTTTCTTTCTCCAACTTCCTTTCTTTAATGCTGACAAAGGCGTAAACTTAAAAGTGGAAGACAAACATGTTATTGAAGCTTTGATACGCCTGCAAAGAAAATGTTGTGGACGTACATAATGACTATTTCTTTATTGTATTTTTGTAATTACATAACGACTGACTATTTATCGGTTTTCCCCGGGGTTTCTCTAATCAACGATAAAAATGTTCGTCAACTATGCGATTCTAGTAAAAAAAATTTGCTATTTCCACCCACTCAACAAATGCAACATGTCACAGGAATTTGCAAGGAAGAGGAAAGAAAGAATCCTAAATGACTCGTTAATCACCCAAAAACAATTTATTACTTCTTTATACCACCTCTTCCTTAACTTGATAGTCTCTGAAAGAGGGCCACTATTTCTGCTTACGGAACCAAGTCTTTAAGCCATAGAGAACCTAAATTTTATCCCAACAGTCGTGGTTCAATTCTCGATGTATACTTTGTATGTCCAGTTTGAGTTATCTGCTGTTTAGGCTGCGAAACGAAGTCACCTAATTAAATTAATCTTTAATTGGATATAAACTTTATTTTACTTACACTTCGTAGATCAACTCATCTTTTGACCCAAACCCTCCTGTCTCCTTTTTTCATCCCCTCCCACCTTCCCTTTCTTTTCACAGTTAGTGGCTCATGTTCTATACTGTAATTCCGATTCTTGACAAATGGGTGAGATGTTTTTAATAGCCTTGGGCTTGAACATGTTAAAGGTTGTAAAAAGCGAATACACTGATATTTCGTTGTTTATTATTATTATTATTATTTTAAAAGGTCGAATGATATCCTATTGAAAAAAGGCACCTAAACCTACAAAGCTACCTAGTTGATTTTAAAAGCGGGGATGGGGGGGACGACGAAATGTAAATCGTACAAAACAGTGGTAAGGCTATAAGTACTAGAGTTCAAATTGTACTTGTATTGCAACGCTTAAAAGCGACGGCAGAAAAAATACATGCCTATTAAAGAAAACAAATTTCACTTTATCTATCACACTAAAGTTCTTCGTGAAGATGTGGTAACGTTGCAGGATCCTGACAAAGACTTGGTGTTTTGAATTCCATAAGGTACTCACAGCGGTTAGGTTCACTTGCCGAAATCAACTCCGTTGCAGGACCGCATTGCAAAATAACCTAAAATAAAATACGAAATTGAAGTAAGAAAAACGTTTGACAAAAGCAGGCTGAAAAAATATTTTTATAAAACAGCCTTTTCCAACATACTGTCCCCAGGCAAAAAATATTTTGGACCGTACCAGAATTGATTTAAATATTCTGGGAAACGTATTGGGAAATAACAGTTTCTTTTGTTGGGAAATAGATAATATTATTCTCTATATTCGTCTTTTAACTTGACGTTGACCTTAGCATACCACTGCGAAAATAAAGAAAATTTAACAAATTTCTTACCTCGGTCGAACGTGCCGGGCCATTCCAGCACCCAACGCCACCTTCATATTTCATTCTTGTGTACCTATTTGGATGACCTGTCCATCCTTTCCAGCTTCTGATTCCGGAAAATAAAACAGAACAGTTAAAACTAAGTATCTATCTATCTATCTATCTATCTATCTATCTATCTATCTATCTATCTATCTATCTATCTATCTATCTATCTATCTATCTATCTATCTATCTATCTATCTATCTATCTATCTATCTATCAATCTATCTATCTATCTATCATCTAACTAGCTACCGATCGATCAATCTTCTATCCATCTACCTAACTAGCTAACTAACTAACTAACTGACTATCATGGCCACATGTTTTTTACTAAAGCTTTCATTTTATTAGTATTTAAGACATTGATATGTTCCAAAATTGTTCCAAATCCTTTTCTGGTTTTCTAAACATTTAAGCAATATTTTCTATTCTGGACAGTCGTCCATGCAATAAATCTACTAACATTACCAGTGGTTATTTTACTATGTTGCTGTTCAACTACTATTCTAAAGCAGGCAGCTTTTGAAGAAAACAATGAAAACCAGGGTGTAAAGCCACTTTATCTTACCCTAGACTTGTATCACCTCCTCCTGCTTTTGGTGCCTGCACAGCTTCGTTAAAGGGGCACAATCTGTATGTGTACCTGCATGAAAAAAAACCCAGACACTGCAATAAAACTGTAGAGAGCTATTTACTAATCCAATCTTGGTTACTCATTTTAAGGAGCAGGTGATTCCATTTCGTTCTTCCATTTCAACAAATACACTTTGATATCATTTTCGGAAATATAAAACCGATATACAAATTTTTTTCTTGCAAAAGAACCATTTTAGGTGAATCTTTTCAAATTCATAGCGGTGATTTCAAATCTGCTGTTAGAATTTTTCTCTCTCCTTTTTTTCCCTTTTTGGTTTTAAAGTCATTTTCCCCAGTAACTGGGGCACTAACCATTTGCACTAACCATTAAGCCACGGTTGTTAGAATTTCTCTATTGCGTCTAATTTTTTTGTTATCTGTGAGTCTGATTTTCTTGAGTTTCACAAATTATAACAATTATTTTATCACATTGTACGATCAGGGAAACATAAATTTGATAATTATACGCTTTTCCATTAAACCATTCCAGCTAACTTTATATATGCTTTCTCTTGTATTTAGCAAACAGGAAACATAAAATAGGCTGCTTTAAAGTCTTTGGGTATATAGCGGCATCTCTGTAGCACCTAAGCAAATATTTACTGAGATATGATGGAATTCTAGTTGACTTGGAATTCACACAAAGAAAGACCCTAACATTGTTTACCAACGGCGCCAGAGTGCAAAACATTTGTTTACATACTGGGAAATAAATAAATAAAAGAAAGTTGGAAGCCAACAGATTTTTCGACACCTTGCCACTGTCAGTGTTTTTACTCGTCCCTTATTATCAATCCACGCACGGGCAATTTTCTTAAAGTAAGGTCAGTGTTGCATGTTTGAAAAATTGTTTTGGGTGCCATTCTACAGTACCTATAAAAAACTGGACCTCCACTCTACACTACTTCGTAGATACTATCAAACGGGACCCATGTTTATAACCGTGGTGCTACCAAAAACAAAGTTGATGGGGAATATCATGGATACGAAAACGCATCACTAATTCAGCATTTGTATATAAATTATGGCATCAACCTATTTTCCAATAAGGTTTATAGTACTATGTTACTATCTTTGTAAAAATTCCAGCTGTTTATTGAATTTCCATTATTGCTTTCATTTTGATTCAATGGTTGGTCGACTAAGCAAATGTCGCAACCACAACGATGTATTTTGCGACATAAGTGGAAAATCTACTGTAAGACAACAAAAAAGAAGTATGGAAACCTTCGTCCGACAAGCATACTATGCTTATTTTCAGTTGAAAGTAGGAGATCAGGCCAAACCTTGAGCTTTCCACGTTGTTTGCGCCAAGTGTTACAAAACGTTAAATGAATCGTCAAATCGTAAGAAGAGAAATTTTTCATTCGGAATACCAATAGTGTGGTGAGAGCCTAAAGATCACACCACCGACTTTTACTTTTGTTTGATGAAAACAGCAGTTCGTAATGTTTTTCAAAAGACTCTGAAATCGGGAGATTAAAAGGCGATTTTTCTAGTAGCTTCAATCAGCAGAACTAAATGATTTGGTACGGGACCTAAATCCAAAGTGGGCACAGAGCTGTCAGGTTCGAGACTCGGCAAAAAAAAGGCTCGTGCTGGTTTAAGAATTTCCTACTACAGTTCCTTCCTTCAACAGTGATAGTGATTTTGTGTACTGCAATGACATTGGCAAACTTTTTTAGCTTTGGGAGTTACTGATTACCAAGCAAAGGACTGGGGATTATTCTTGAGTACTTCTCCACGATGGAAATACGTTTGGAGCAGTTCCTACAGGGCATTCGGTAATTCTAAAGTGGATTACGAGTGTACAAATAAGGTAATCAGCCTACTCCGACATCATGAAGATAATTGATTAATGTGTAGATTTGAAGATGGTTAATTTCCTACTAGGTCATCAGCGAGGCTGTACAAAGCATCTTTGTGTTTTATGCTTATGGGGGAGTATGGACCACGATCATCATTGGGTAAAACAAGACTGGCCAGTTGGGCCACAACTGGAAGTTGGAGGGTCAAATGTCATACACTAACCCCTGGTAGACCGTTCCAATATTGTTCTTCCACTACTCCACATAAAGTTGGGCTTAATGAAACAATTTGTGAAATAACTGGACAAAGAACAATAATGCTTCCAGTACATCAGACAGACTTACCCTAGTGCGTCCTACGAAAAAGTGAAAGCAGGGGTATTTGACGGACCCCAGATTCGAAAACTGATGAATGACAGTGACTTTAAAGAAAATATGAGCGTTGCTGAAAAGGCGCTTGATTGCCGACTTACTGAAGAACTTCCATACGCTTGGCTGCAACAAACTACATTTCCTGCATGGTCACTTAGATGTGTTCCCAGATAACCTTGGAAGTGTCAGTGCGAGCGGTTTCACCAGGATTTAAAAGAAATGGAGCATAAGTATCAAGGAAGATGGGGCCAACACATGATGGCTGACTGCTGTTAGTCATTAAAACGGGAATTCCCAGGAGCTCAGCATTCTAGAAAAGGCCGAAAAAGAAGTTTTCGACAAGACGAATAATATAAAGAAATTTTTCTTGTTTCTTTTGCCTCTACGTGTAAGATAATCTTCATCCCTAAATTATATACATTTACAATACTGCTTTAAAACGTAAGTCCGCTGTTGAAAACACATTTGTTCTTTCGAACTATTCTTTTATTTTGACATATGTCAATGAATTGTCCTGTGTTAAACATTTAAAGGTCAATACTTCTAATTAGTGTAGCATTTCTTTAAATAAAACATGTATGCATGTTTTTAATTGTCAGCTGAAAGAGGAAAAATCCACCAAAATTTTTACAAAATATGTACCATTTAAGTGTCAAATCTAAAAATTAGACCCGACAGGAAAAAACTATTACCATTTCTGAATTTAATGGATCAGAATTACCTTCAAACAGGTGTCATATGCTTTGTATAAAAATGCTGTTTACCAGTGTAATAATCACTTTTGATAGAAAAATATTTTCTTTTTATTTCCATTCAAAATGTATAAGATCCTCATGAGATCTTCATGATCCCTGCTGCATGTAAAATGTTTAACTTTTTCCTTCCACATTCTCCATTCAAAATCGTGTCTTCTGAGATCCAGATAAGGGACACCCAAATGAGCACTTTTGTACCTAGCTGCATTTAACTACAGTGTAAGTATTATTGCTCCTGGTTTCCTGTTTTTAAATAATAAGAAAAATGTAACGAAAAACAAGAAAAACAACAAAACTTACTCTCTGTCATTCAGCTCAAAGCATTGCCCATATAAGCCAGAAAATTCTTCATCCGGACCAAAGTCGAAACTGAGTTGTTTTTCCAAATCTCTGAAATGAATAAGTCGAATGTAACATTGTAACATATTTTCTGTTAAAATGACAATAAAATTAGCTACTTCGACGACAATTTCTCTCTGATGGCTGCGAAGTAAAGCAGGATAAGATGAGTTTCTGTAACCCATTTTTACATGTAACGTGATATTTCAAATGGTGATTAATCAGAATACTGCTGCTCGGACTGCTACTCCTTACGACTACTACTACTGCCTCCTGGTGTAAATTTTAAGAAATTGAGTAGGTAGCCAAATAAATGGGTCGGTGACAAAAGAGAACGCTAGTTGAGAAATGGGAAGCCGTGCTTATGTAACAAGGTCAGAGGTACTGCAATCAAGCGGTTCCGGGCTCGATTTTCCTAGCAGGGCACTGCTCTCGAACCTTACGAAACCTAAAAATAGCCATTGGTTGACGTACAGAAATTTAACTCTGCAATATCCTCCAGAAGAGTAGGGTCAAGGTCCAGAAAGAAACTGGGAAAAAAACATTAAAGAAGACAAAAGCCAGTTAGCTAAGTGAATATTTCGTTTTACAAAAGGATTAGAGAGTAGATGAAGGGGTGGGGAATTTCATATACAATGGGGTGATTGTAAAGATGCACAGGTACTTAAATGAAGTGTTGGTGAATAACTACCCGCTCATATGAGTGGATAGTTTGATAAGATTTAATAAAAGGGGTAAAAAATATGGGTAGGTGCGTAAAAGAAGTGAGGTTGATAGAAGGTAAAAAAAGTATGACTAGCGCTACTATGGATTGAGTCTAGACGCCATACTTTAAACAAGTGCTTAAGAAACGTCTGAAGCGTGTGTGTAAACTTAGAGCTAAAAAAACCCCAATTGTTTCAATGTTGCATACATCAGCCATAGTGTGTTGTGAGTGTGTGTTGATATATGTCACTGTGTGAGTACTTTAAACACGGTTAACCACTTGATTTTAATATGGTTCGTCAATTTAAGAGGTGAACAAAGCCATTAGCATAAAATTACTTTTGGCTTCAACAGTATAAAAAAATTATGCTTACGTTATTTTTTTTTCAGTCTGTTTAACCTTGTTTTGCACATCATCGTATTGATTTCGGGCTTCATCAGCAACTAAATGGGTACAAGTGACAAAAAAGGTATTTTCTTACGGAAACCATGCAATAAGCAAGCAAGAAATATATGTTAGGTTTACTTCTGCAGAAATGCTCTTGTCACCAATAATAAAATTAAAAACAAGACTGAAAAAGAGAAACATGGGAAACGTAAAAAAAGAAAGGACTCTGCTAGTAAAATACACTGAAAAACACATTACCCTAAAAATATTTTCTACATGATACAGAAATAACAAAAAGTTGCGAGGTTGTGGTTCTATAGGTCGGTTGGGGGTGCATATGATAAGACATCACCAGCCAGTTTATTTTTTGAATTTTTTATTAAAAAAGGCGGATTTGCTCTTAGGACTTTAAATACTTTTTCACTTTTACGCCATTTTTGAACGTTTAACTTACCTAACCTGCTTAAATTTTTAATGGGGGTCAAAACCACTTTGCTTTCGTTTTTTGGTTATTTTGGTTATTACGCCCATCCTGATTTCATGTGACTATAACAAATTTAGTTTTGTACTAGTAACTGTGACTTTCTACTTTTTCCTTTTTACTTAAATTAGATTCATTGCAGACATTCAATAGGAAAGTAAAGACTTCCAACAGAAAATGAATAAAGTAAGCTTTTAGAAGACTTAAGGGATATGTGTATTCAAGACATACCAGTTTATGGGGATTTGGATCAAATCTATTTTGAAAACAAAGAATAATGTGCACATGATCGATTAGTTAATGAAGAAGGTAGTAATGTCGTGTCTTAAGACAGTCGATCTTGACAGTGCCATTCCTAAAGGCGATAGAGAATCTGGTAATGACGATACTTCCAAAAAAGAGAAATTTTGTGACAGAAGGACCGGCGTAAAGATTAAAAGTACAAAAAACCTCAGATCAACCAACAAGGTTTGGACCAAAACGAAGGAGGAGGAACCGTCTGGGGTGGAGCATCAGAAAGTTGTCAGCTGAAAATAACCTGAAAAATGCAGGAATACAAAGAACAAAGAATGACTTTCTGCTCGGTATAAAAAGGCGAACAACAAAAAAAAACAAAAAAAAAAACAAGGCAAAATTGGAATGTTATGAACACTCAAGAAATCTTTTGGGAAGTAGTTAATTTTACAAATGCAAAATTTTCGGTATAATGCATCCATGCCAGAAGCTCTCGATTAGACAGGCAAAACTCATTTTTGGCTCACGTTTGTACTTAAGCAATGCTCTCATTTAAACTGAGTGGATTCAGATATTGTTTAGTTCCACTTGAGTAACAAACCTCTTATCTGCTTAGATAATACAGCGAGGAAAAGTAAGTGGTTCGAGTACTCTAGTCCATCACAAAATTTCTGGCTTCTGAGTTTGCGCATGCCGAGTTATGTCTCACAATAAAGTCTTAATGGCAATTGATGCGGGTCTTTATATGAAATGCTGACATTCAGTATCTGCACTGATGAGCCGTCCGACGACTCATCAGTAGTTTGGTCATATCCATAGTCACATATTTACATACACACACAGATATATATACACATATACATAAAAACGTGAAGAAAAAAAAGCAATTTTAAAAGTTCTTTCTATCGTTATGCAACGTTATGCTGATACACGTACTTAACATCAAGCGCTTTGTTTCTTCGTCATAGTCTGGCATCTCTTCTTCCTCTTCTTCTAAATAAAATGGATAACAAACCACCTCAATTATACGAAAGTGCATCAACTTTTAAAAAGCCAGGTATGATGTGATTCAAAAGTAATTAAAAAAACTTTATCATTGTATTTAACCCATTTTCAGTGTCAGTTCTACCACTGATATTCTATGCCTTAATAGAAACTATGTCAAAAGATTTCGAAAGGTTTTCGGTGCAAAAGGGTCTGGGATTTTCCCGTTTTTCTCGCACTTTCATTTCCAAGAAAAGTAAAACTTTGAAAGATTACTGGTTTGTGAAAAGAACATGGCTTATTTCTTGCGTTTGTAACTCTTTGAAAGATGTTCTTGTTATGCTGGTATTTTCCGTAAATGACAATTAGTCCAAATTGACATTAAAGGATTAAATTTGCGATTATCTTATAAAATTCAGTTTTGCGCTAAACTGTTATCTCATCTGAATTTCTTTCCGTGCGCCTTTGCAAATTTCCATAAATGTCCACAGTGTATGAAATAACGAGGGACTCTCAAATCAAAATATAAAGAGGTAACGGCGAGTTTCTGCTGGTTCTAATTTTCAGGGGGTAGAAAATTTCCATCAACACTTGAAAGTAATTCGACAATTTTAACAAAGCAAACACCCCTACTCTACAATGCGATGCATGGTGTCACTTTTTCATTACTTGGTACATTTATGGTACGCAACGCTTGCAATACCTACGAGGCATGCTTTCTGTAATGCCTGTATTCCCGGTTCAAAATCAAGTGCTGCAATGCTACAATATAATTCTTGAATTTTTTTTACACTACCCAAAACGCTCCGATGACCACTGGTATTATTGCAACTTTCTTTACATCATCCTTCAACATTTTAAAAATTTGGTATTTGAGATCGTTACATTGTTCAAGCTTCTTCTCTTCTTTCTGCTTCACTTACACTTATTTGGCAACTCGTTTTTTTTCTTATTCCTCAGTATGATATCTGGTTTGTTATGATCAATGCGAGTTTCAGTTTCATAATAATAGTGTTTTGTCGTTTTCAAATACCTTATTGTCTTTTGTCACCAGGTGGTTGTAATATTTATCGTTGCATTCGAATTCCATTAATTCAGATACCATATGAACAGTAGTCTCGTCCCCTTTCCCTTGCATTTTGCATTTTGATGATATCTTTTTCATCAATATTGCTTTTTACCCGGTTCGTTCTCGAGGCTTGGTCCTGTGATACTTAAATCACTCCCTCCGTTGCTTTCTTTAGAGATCCAGTCTTAAGCCAACTCCAAGAATTCTCTTTATCTCTTACGTTGATTGTCTCCGTTTTGAAAATCGGATGAGGTTTCTTTTGGAGATACATAATCTTCTTTTCCTTAGTAAGTTCTTCTTTCTTATTTTCAGGCTCACCTCCATCAGATACAATACTCTCTTTCACAACTTCTGGTATTGTTGATACCCAATGCTAGTTTGTTTGATCTTTACACATTTTTCATCATTTAACAATCCTCTGCCTCCCTCTGGTCGCTTCCAATATAATCGGTCCATGTCAGCCTAGGGATGTAGTGTTCTACAGATGTTTAGCAACTTCCTTGTATTCCTGTCCAGTTCCTGTCATTCTAACCTTGTGTAATCCAATATTCCTGCACTGTATCGTATTATGGATACAGCGCTCGCATTTATGTCTTCGACTACCTTTTCAGTATTCAGTCGTGATTTTAGTTTTTTCATCACTCTTCTAGCATATTCCTTCATTAACTTTTCTTTCACTTCCTTGTGCTTTGTATCATCAAATTGAAGAATCCGTAAATACGTATACACTCGTTGGTCACCCAATGATTTTAACTTTGTGCCATCAGGCATTCAATACCTTCATTTATTACAAATTTTACTCTCTTCATCTGAATCATTGCACATTTTTCGATTCCAAAGTTCATTCCTATATCTTTACTGAACACTCTGACTGTTTGAATTAGTGTGTCTAAATTAGTCTAAATTAGTCTAAATTATCCTAAATTATTCTAAATTGTTATTATTATATTATTATTATCATTATTATTATTATTATTATTATTGAGGGGTGGAGCAATACGAGCCCATGGGGGGCTCAGGGGTAGAAACCCCAGCAAACCCATCCGACTACCAGTCCGATAAGGGTAAGCTGGGTGCATGCATCACACCCAAATGTGTGTGATAAATTGATGGTAATAAAAATACAACACATGACCTTGTAGGTGGGGCCTGGTTAGGTTTCCCAGTTCAGGTGACCCATTCTGCTTAAAATGGTCTCCGTAGCAAGGCTTCACCCAAGACCTCAGGACTAAGTAACAAGTGCGAACTCGGTACTCAGCCCTTAGAACTTGAGAGCCACGCTCACGACAACTAGATATGATGTTCTCCCACTACTCCCGCCCGTTAAACAGTAATGCGTGATGTGTCAGCCCTTTCGGGACATGCACAACTGGTTAAGGTCAGGCCACTGACTGGCAAGTCTGCGGTTTGAGCGGGAATGTTTGATCTAGCCCATTCATAATTACCAGGCAAAACTAGTTCGTGTACCCAACGAATTAAGATCAGAGGTCATACGTCTTAAAACGCTACGCCACTTGCTGACGACAATAGTCAGTGCCTGGTGTAATTATTATTATTATTTGTCATTCCTTGTATCTCGGCGATAAACTTATGCCGGTGTTCCTATTGAGAGCAGGCTACAACCAGTAGCTTTAGGTCTCAAGAATCTTCCACAGTATTCTTGCAGTGCCCAAAATAGTGGCTTCTGAAACTGTGCTGTGCTACTCTTCGGATTAATTACTCTTCTTCATCCAGTTTTTCCAAAAGAAAATTAAACATTTTTTTCATCTTAAGAGGGGATTGAAGAAATTATGGAAAAACTCGCATGTTAAAATAATCTCATTTGTTGGCTGTCTCTGTCTCTGTCTCTGTCTCTGTCTCTGTCTGTCTCTCTCTCTCTGTGTCTCTCTCTCTCTCTCTCTCTCCCCCCTCTCTCTCTCTCTCTCTCTCCCTCCCTCTCTCACTCACACTTTGTAAAAAGGCAGTTTTTGTACAGCTTTTGTCTTCTTATCAATTACAACAATATCTGGCCTCCTTGTTTCTATCACATTGTCACAATATACATTTATACCCCACAACAATCTCACATCTTCATTATCTTCCACTCCCTCTGGGTTATGTTCATACCATTTTTCTCTGATTTCTCTATCCAATTTTCAAATTTCTTAGAAATAATACCTAGTAAACCAACGACAATAGGGACAACTTGAACCTTCTTCGTACCCCAAACCACTATTATTATTCTAATACGTGTTTATTAATAATCCCCACACGGCTTACTTGGTGTTACTGCTTCTGGTTTTGACGGAACATATTTATTAGCTTCGGTATTTGTCTTATCTTCTTCAGTTTCTTCTTCTTCCTCTTCATCTTCCTCGTCTTTGTCAGCGCCGACATCATCTACACCATCTGGAGTTGCTTGTGGCTCAGGAGGTTTTAGTAGTTCCTGGTCTTCTTTTGATAAGTTCTCTGCAGAATCTTCTGTTGTCTGCGGTTTCTCTTTGTTATCATCCAAAGCTGGGTCCTAAAATCGAATAATAATGGAGTACAAAAAGATCTATGATGCCATTTATTTTTAACAGGGAAAAAGTCACTCGCGTTCTAAAAGGTACTTGTTGTTAGATTTTCCTCATACTTTTATCATCTTTTTACTTGAATTTATTACTCTCAAAACTCCAGCATGGGCAAATATATAAAAACAACTGTCGTCCAGTAAAAAGTTGCTGAGTATGACATTGTCAGTGCCTTGACTTAACTGTAAATGAGGATCGTGACCTGATGATCTATAACGCGATCAGTAATACACTTTGAAGACAGATTGGGTTTGAAGGTCACTTCTTACTCACAGGTACTTATCAAAAGGCAAACATCCCTTTTTTCTCGTATTTACCACTACGTCTCATCCTCAGCCATCATGCATATTAGCGAAAATTAATTTTCCTTTTAACTGTACATTAATAGAAAAAGAGATGGAAACCATAAACCGGATGCTACCGCAGCAGGATTCTGGGAGTTGGTTTGTACTTTATGTTCGAAATTTAGAAGAGTTTAGTATCCAGGTTTGGTTTCTTTGAGGCTCTTAAAATATTAATTGACTTAGATAACTGGGATAAAGCACTGTGAAGCGATGCAGAAAAAGAAAAAGTTCTGAATTATCCTGGAGTTCCTCTGGCCTGTAACCTTGGTCTGATGCTTTTCACAAGCAGATGAGTGATGAACAGGTTCCAACTTGTGCTTTTTAA
This sequence comes from Morbakka virulenta, assembly GCA_003991215.1. Classification (NCBI taxonomy): domain Eukaryota; kingdom Metazoa; phylum Cnidaria; class Cubozoa; order Carybdeida; family Carukiidae; genus Morbakka; species Morbakka virulenta. Next base: position 104,380 of record RDPX01000428.1, on the reverse strand, counting down.
AAAATATCTACATGTTTTAGAGAAAAAACATTTATCCATCTAACCTGCGCGTTGGCCAAATCAAATTCTTAATAGAAAAAAGGTTAGTCATTTAAAACACGAGTATATAACGCATGAGATTTGCGCGTTGGGACCCAGGAATACAAGTAGATTGAAACTGTAACAAGAGAACCTTTTTAAAACTGGCGATTATTTTTCACCCGATCTGAAAAGAGAACTTTAAAGACACAAGCAACATTCTCTGCTGATAATTAATATTTTTGTCATGTTTAACCATGGTAATCTGTAAACATAATAACCACTGGTGTAGTATAATAAGTTTAAGTACCACTATTTTGAAAAAATTTACCAAAAGGTAAATCCCTTCGTCACTGGTGCGAATCCAGTTCGTGCAACACGTATTTTCCAATGGCTGCTCATGTATTTTCCAAACCATTCCGTCTAACTGGCTTCAATAAATAGTATTGAATTATGCTTTTCTCTTTCATGAACTATTTTCAATAATTTGATATAATTTTTTAAAAGTTATTATAACGCTCTACTTTCCCCTCTTGCGCTAGTGCCGCCCGCTTTTTTCCTTTCGTAACGCAAAAAAGTGTTAAGAAATCAAACTATTGAATACCTTACGTCCTGTTGCAGCATACCGCACTTTTATTTTTTCCCAGAGTCCGATAAACACGTCTATGGTGGCTTCCTCATTTCCACCCAACAATTCCTGTGAAATAAAACAAATTACCAGACAAAATCAAACATTCTGTTTCCCTCAATCGATTTTCAGTGTTAACTTAGCAATTCGGCTTTTGGATTAACTATAAAAACCCAGATTGAGTCTATAGGCAAATAAATCCTACCTTTAATATAATAAGGTTACAGCCGCAATCATCAACGAAATAAATTTTCTTGGAATGTATTCTCATAATATCTGACCTGGAAGAGTATATTTAAAAACTTAAAACAAAAAGTCTCCTTAAAATCACGTAACAACTATATGGAAAATTAGGATAATCTCCATACCACACATATCCCACCGGCCGTGCTGATTAACTCCCAGCAGTTCGTGGCTGATATTGACCTGCCACCCAAAGTTTACACTTCCCTCGTGTGAACTTGGTTAGCGAAACACGGTAACTTGACTCCAGTCAGTAAAAACGCAAACAAGTTGTTGACTAGTGACTCTCTACAAACTGCCACCTGCCAGGGAGCCAGCCTGCCAGGAAGCGAGCTTGCCAAGATGTGCAGTATGCCCTCAGAGCCAAAGCAGCAGGTTACCTACAGAGACGACAACTCTCCAATCGGATGACAGTGCAAAATACTCTTGGGAGTTTGCTTACCACTAAACTCATTCCATTTAAACAGATGGGCCTTCCAAAGCAGGGCCCAAGAGCCGGAAAAGTGAGGTGCTCACCTGATATCCACAAGGGCACACCATTTTTGATACCTACTCGCATAAGGCTACGTGTAAATAAATCAAGACATTGTCGAATACAATGTCGTTTAAATCACTTTGTAATGTCTCACGTAACAGATGTTATATTGAGAACTGACCTTTTGATCCAATGTCTGTTCTGCAATCATGTCTTTATATCACAATGTAATGCCACAGCACTATAGTCGAAGGTTAACTTGAAATTCATGTACAGTAATTTTTGACTATCTAAACATATTTAGCAAAAAATCGTATTTTTTGTAACAGTATGCAAATGCCCTTGTAGGAAAATGGTGTCTGATAAATAGTTGCAAAAATCATCTTTCACCTTTGAGCTATCCAAGCAGATCAAATCACGTAAAAGTCCAAACCGGATAAAGTTTGTACGATGAAGCACTGAGGCTCTTTACTAACAAGCTTGGCGTAGATAGCTCCGTTTGCATAGTACCGTATGTCTAAAATAGGCAAGTAATATTCCATGCCTATGAGGCATTATCCAGTCACAATGAAAATTGACATGTAATAAACAATTGAAAAGGATTGGCAATGCAATCAGGCCAGCCAATGCAAAATACAAATTACTGACATATTACACATTGTACACTGTAATCAAATATAAATTTTAAAGTTTTGAGAATAAACCCATCACTACAATTATCTTCTAGGGTTTCTATTTCGGTGGCGTTTTTAATCCCGACACAAGAAGCACTGTTTTTTATCGTATTATTTATCATTACAAAACAAAAAGTCCATTGCCAGGTCTAGCGTCATTAAATTTTCATCAATACTTCTGCGTGAAACGAAAAAATGCTTTATACAAATTACAGAGCTGCGGCTGAGCAATATCATCATTATTATAATTAGTATTAAAATGATTATTACTATTCACTTTCTTAAAGAAAAATATAAAAAATATATAATAATAATAATAATGTATTATAAGGAAAAAAACAGTATAAAAATGGAAAAAACACACACTATAAAAATGCAAAAAACCCAACGGGTCTAAATTTATATACATTCAACAGACGGGAATTTCGGCCATCCTACCTTTGCCTCCGCTTCCGACATATCACTATCAATGTACGGATTTGCTACTAAGTCTTGCACTGTCACCCTACGATAAAAAGATATTACGGGATAATACTAAATGAAACTGTCAAAACAGACTGTATATTTAGGATATTTTTCGTGAATAAACAAATTTTTCCGTCAAATTTGTGGTTTGTGAAAATTTTGTGGGTTTATCAAAATATTTTATTGAGATGGAAGAGAAAGTTTTAGTTTGTCAAACTGACTTGTATGTTAGTCAGTGCACTAGAGTCCCGTAAGGGCTATTGGGTTAATAACTGTATGTATGTATGTATGTATGTATGTATGTATGTATGTATGTATGTATGTATGTATGTATGTATGTATGTATGTATGTAGGTAGGTATGTATGTGTATGTGTCTATGTATGTATGTATGTATGTATGTATGTATGTATGAATGTGTGTATGTATGTATGTATGTATGTATGTATGTATGTGTGTATGTATGTGTGTATGTGTCTATGTATGTATGTATGTATGTATGTATGTATGTATGTATGTATGTATGTGGCTATTCTTCTGTCTGTCTCTTCTTTCAAATTCTGAAACACTTTTTCTGTGCCTTTTGTTTATGAATCGTGTCTCGAGTCGTGTGAAATTGTATTGTGATGTAAAGAGTTTTTCGAGTTTTTCACTTTGTCAAATTAACAGCATTTAAAATCTAGCTGTTTGGAGTTTACACCTAATACTGTATATATATATGTATGTATGTATGTATGTATGTATGTATGTATGTATGTATGTATGTACGTATGTATGTATGTATGTATGTATGTTTGTATGTATGTATTATGTTCACGAGTTTTAAATATTGTCATTGGTTTTTGTGGCTATTTTCACATATGAAAGAAAAATATACGTTTGTCGTGCTTTGGATTTTCACCACGACAGTTACAATAGAACAATACATGTCGTGGTTGCATTGGTTATATTTTCAGTGCAGTAATCCTTACGAATATCTAAATTACGACTTAATGGTTCATTAAATGGCAATGATAACATTAGCTATTACTTAGGTGAGTTTCCCAAGAAATTATTCTATTGGTATATGAATTGCAGAAAAAAAGTTATGTGATGACTAAGGTGGTATATTAGCTGTAAGTTCTTAATTACAGAAAGCGACAAAAAAAAGGTTAAGATTTCGTGACTGTTAATTATTTTTTCATGGTAAAATACAGAAAACAGTTTCCAGTGTACGAATCGGGAATTCAAGTCTTTAACTTTTAAGTTCGCAACACCCTTAGTATAATTCTTGTCAATCCTTTCAACCCCGTGTCTGTTGTAGGAAATCGTCACATGACCTTTCGGATACTTACTCCATTTTCCACCGGAACACTGTGTGGGACCCATATGTCTCTTCAGTATGGTTTTGATGCTTCTAGCATTTTTCCGCCTAGAAGTCGCGCAAAGCCCGCCAAGGCGTTGTTTGCACAGATTAATGGCGTTTATACACTAAATGGCCTTTGACAGCAACTATTATTTCTAGTATATTTAGCTAAATTAGTAAACTCCCACCAGGCTACCCTAAGATCCGTATTGCTTAATGCTTAAAATACCCGTCGGTTTCCCTTTCTCACACATACAGATATAAAAAAGAAACAGATATACATAAATACTTGCTTGGATATTCAAAGCACATTTAAAAAACGTAATACGTCGTGAAACAAATGTAGTCATATTAGAAAATGCCAAACAAGAGCATGCCGGCTATCCCTTGTCAGTTGTCACTTGGTTGTTAAAAATCTTTTCCCTAGTACTCTGAGTGTACCAAGAGAAATATGCCGCACATATATTATCATTGCAAACACTAGATGGTTGTAGAATAAACCTGTCCAGATACTTGTAAATGTCTACAACTCAATTACGCGTACGAATTAAATCCAAAACTTTCCACACGATCACAAAAGTTCAATACCTTTTTCATGGCCAATGCACCTATCTGCCATTCATATATCAATACGCCATTACGGAATAAATAGAAAATAATGCGAAAATAGCACCCTAATAAAAAAAACTAACAAATCTTTAAAGTGTGAGCAAATTGAAGACATTTGTAAACAACCCACGTAAAGGAATTAACAAAAGAACACGTTTGCTTCTAAATTTTCATTCATTATTGACAATATTTTGAAACTGCACAATAAAGTCTATCATTCCGCAGTCATTGCAATTAAGAAGCCACAAAGGCGATTCTAAATGGCACATTTCAAGTAACATTAATATTCCCTTACTTTCCATCCTTATTTAAGTCCAGGTTTGGGAAGGCCTCTTCAGCTGCTTTTCTTTGAGCTTCTTGATTCCGTTTTTCTTTCTCAGCTAGTCAAAGGATAACAAACAAGGTATGATAAGATATTTAAGCTACGTTCAAGAAGGAATCACGCCAATCTTATTTCGTGTAATGCTATAAATAATCGGGGTTTCGAGCAATGTTCTACAAGGTACTACGTCTGATACAACTAGTGCTGTCCTAATGAGTGGGTAGGTCTTCTATTTTCCAATATGCATTGTATTACGCATGCATCTACCAAAATAACCAGGCTTTTCCCGTCAGCTTAGCGCACCAATTGGGGCACTGGACCGTAGTTCATTTTTAATGTCTAGCACTCCAACAAACGACTAGCTGGCATTGGTTTATCAACGAAAACATACGGCAATGAATTAAAATTAACGACTTGGGCCTTCAGACCTTTTCATTCTACCAGCACCACCAAAATTTGTATCTCAATTAAAGATACCGACAGTCCAACAGCATACTGTTGGGAACGTGGGCGGATATTGTAAAGAACTTAATGCCAGCATACGGTGTAAATGAATCCATTGGCCTTGATAAATCTAGCTTTTCTCTTGAAATGGGGCCAAGAAAAGTAAAATTGACCAATGACATAAAAATAGAATACAAAAAGGGAGGGTTTCCTTTTATAATACAAAACAGGATGTTTCATATCGCGTGTGCGAAATGTGAATCTAGGTAAGTGCTATGTTTTTTTATATCCACCAGTTCAATCTTTCATTCAGAACCAGTTTCACATGTCCATCTAACAAAACAGCACGGGTTATTCAGTTCAGCTTTGGCTGTTCCTCTCCTTTGATGAATTGGCCTTTAATGATATTGTTCTCAAACGGGTCCTTTTCAAAAAGAAGTTTGTGATTTATTCTGAAAAAACTCTATAGTACACCCAATAGGGAAATTAAAATACTCTATTAACGTATTTCCGTCCATGTGAAATATCCTTTTTGTGGCTTTTTAACACTTCCACATCGTGATATCGAGTAAGTACATATAAATATATATAAAAGAGATATAATAAGTTGGAAAGAATAAAAAAACTACACTGTCCATCTCGACAAGGCTTGTCGAGATGGACAGTGTAGTTTTTTTATTCTTTCCAACTTATTATATTTCTTTTATCACGCTCTGCATTTATGTATCGAGCACTCTAATACGGTTAACCGAATCAAAAGCACCGCATATATATATATATATATATATATATATATATATATATATATATATACAAATCAAAGTTTGCTACATACAACTATGACTATATAGACATAACTATATAAATATGTGTTTGTGTGTGTTCCTACCAAGAAAGTATCAATGTAGTTTAAAAACCAATGAACAATAACAAGTGTAACTAACATACCTTCCCACTCCTTTTGATGTTTGTCTTTCGCTTCTTTTTCTGGGGCTTCAGCCCTCTCCTTTCCGGCTACATAATTAACAAAACAGTAAAATACCAAACCAAATGTTGGTTACATTTATACGCATGTATTACAAAAAGTAGCTTAACTTTTCCTGTTAGTGACAAAGTTTTATATGGTTTCATAAAATGCTATTACATTACTAATAGATGTTTGCTTAGTTGAAGTTACTTTTTGATTATCACAGAATATCAAAGACTACCATAGACTAGCATAGGATGCCACCGACTATCATACACAATCATAGACCACAATTGACTATGAAAGAATATGATAGATCGATCAATGGAACAATCAATCAATCAACCCATCCATCCATCGATCGATCGATCGATCTATCTATCTATCTATCTATCTATCTATCTGTCTATCTATCTATCTATTTATCTATCCATTCATCTATCTATCTCTGTCTCTCTATATACACACAATCATAAGCTTTTATCACAGAAATTTCAAAAATAATTTAAAGCTACTCGAAGGAAAAACTGTTAAGTTTTTAAATGTTTAACAAGTTTTCTCTGATTACATATACACACATACATATTCATATAAAGTTTCGTTGCAGTCTGACAGAGCCAACATTTTGCTGCCAACACTGTAATATATTCTTTTATTCAATCATTACTTACTTGGGTTACATTTAAGATGACAACTCATACCTTGACCAAAACTACAATCATATTTGTGGTAATAATTAAGTCTTGTCAACTTCAAACAACTCAAGTTCTATTTGAGTGCAGAATATTCAGATAAATGTCAAAGTAGGGCACGAACTAACACCCAGGGGCACGTCATTGCTGGGTAGGTGATAAAAAGTCCAGTCAGTCGTTTCCGTACCTTCAATATGCATCAATTAATGCTTCCCTTTAAAATTTGAGTGGCCTGCAAACTTAACTTATTCATTTTGTACCTTGCTTAGCTAACAGCTTCGATGATTACAAATAGCACAAATAGTTGTTAAATTAAATGTTTGGGTGACAACATCAAAGATGTTTTCTTTTGTTACGAAATGAAACAATATTCCAATTTACTTACTTGTATAAATAGTCAATAAGCAATTGTTTGTGGGGGAAAACAGAAGTTGTTGATGACTATGTAGAGTTTGGTGTCACTTTCAATAAAAAAGGATCTACAAATGAAGCTACAAAAACCATTCTGGCAACAAGCAAAGAAAGGAATGTTTTCCAATCAATAAGCGACTAAACTATTTGATAAAACTACCTGTTTTGTTTGATAATTGTGAAATTTATTTCATCAAAATCATGGTCTAGTGATCTATTAAAAAATCAATTGATTAATATACTACAAATGTAAAAATTACGATAATTTCCGGTCTATGGAGGGCTTTAAGCCCATGATCATGATCTTCACTACTTTACTTTTGAGGTTCAGAAGCCACTTCAGATTAAAGTGTTACTTAGTACTATATCTTTCTTAAATATCTTTTTCATTATCCTACCACTGGTTCTCTTCCTCACCCAATTCGACTCTTAAAACATTTACACATTAGCTCGTCTTCTATTTTCAAAAGTCCTGGCGTTGTGTTAACTCCAAACCATTTGCATATTAAGCTGTTGATCTCTCCACTGACAACTGGTATTTGAAAATAACGCCCTAATGTGCTTCTGATTCATGCCAGCAATATGTTGCCGTGTCTCAATGTTTACAAATTCTACTCTTAACAATTTTTGGGAAGGGTGACTAAAATACTGATGCATTTAGCTATCATAAACCCTGTCTAAATCTTTCTGTGCCATTCTAAAGTACCTTTTCAACTTTTCAGAAATTGAACCCGTTATCTTCTGTTCAGAATGCAATTTTATGCCAATGGTATATTGACCACGAACCCCCACCTTCATTTTACTCTTGACATTGTCAAGAAACTTTAAAAAAACCCTGTTACTCCAATTTTCTCTAAAAACCTGGATTACAGCTACAAACATCTGCATTACCTCGTAATTCTTCAAGGTTTGCTTTCTGGGTTTCAAGTACAGATTTCAGGCCTGTAAGTTCTTTCTATAATGAAGAAAACACAATTTCAAATTGTCAAAACATACAACCGCAATGGACTGGCTGATTAATTGGGATGTCAGACAAAAGTTATACTGATAATAAATTACATAAATAACATTGGAAATCAGCGGCTTTACGATCTGGCTGAATGTTGTAATAGAGGCCAGCCGGTTGCAAAACATCTTTTTTTAACGGGTGAGACCTATGGCTTAGTTTATAGAGATTGTCAGTCAAGTATGGAAGGAAATAATAGGTGGCATAGAATTAGTAGAAGTGGCTTGCAGACAGAATTGAAAGTCATTATTGGTAAACAAACGTATATGTCATTTAAATAGGTACTTATTTCTTAAACAATCCCATCCGTAACCAATCACGCACCTTAGACCATTTTGGGACGTCAAGAGTGCGCTGCCATGTCTATGGCTGACCAGAAAATGGTGCGTTGCCATGTCTGTGGCTGACTCGCAAATGGTGCGTTACAAGCAAATAAAATAATCATTTTGTTGAGCAGACCGTACTTGTATACTGTTAGATCCAGCTTGTTGCTCATCAGAAACTAATGTGAAAAATAGTCTAAGATTATTGCTATCGCTAATTTTTAAAGACAAAATAGCACAAAACTTAATAAATTAACGGGTGAAATGCAGATAAACCAATTTAACACTGATGTCTGGGGAAACAATCAATTAAAGTTCCGCATCTTTCTGTGGTGACATATATGCAGGCTAAGTACACCATTACTAAAAAGTTCACATCTATCTCATACTAATATATGGAGTTTTACTGAATATTGTTTGGGTATAGTGACACAAGAATGCGATACAAAAAGTCATTGCAAACGAGGAGGAATGAAAAATCACGGCTACATGATAGCAAGGGAAAAAGGATTTTAATCCCTGTCTAGAAAAGCACTCAAGAGAGTGCAAACCTCCGCCAAGTGGATGTTCAATCTGTTCCCAAAAGATGGGAAGATCCTGAAAAGGTCAGCAATTCAATATGGTCACATGTCTGGTGTCCAAGATACAGAGTACACCTCCTGCACTACCAAAGAAGTTATATGTATTGACTGGTTTTTATCAGCCCTTAAATCTCCTTTTTCTATATATATATATATATATATATATATATATATATATATATATATATATAACAAAACTGATACAATGAATGTATTGTATGTATACTGAATTTGGAAAAAGATAATTAAAAGCATATATATAACAACACCCACCAGAAAGTCCTTAACTTCGATATTTATATTTTGAAAACTAAACAACCTAGAAGTAAACATAAAATGTATATGTTATGTAGCGCTGACTCGACGTAAAAACCTTCCACGCTTCAGTTCCCTTTAAGCGATGACTTGACGAGCGGCAAATCCTGGCCAATTTCAAACAAAAATGTGCACACTGGATATTCCAGAAAACTAGATAACACCTTCTATACTCCAGCTAGGTCCTTGCATTTTTTTAAATAAACCTACGAGTTTTTGACCAATAATACCTGGTTTTTTGGGGGAAAATCCCAGATCAATGCTTACCTCACTTTCTACCCTTTTAGCCTTGCCCTTTTCGGTCTCTTCAACTTTAACCTTAAATCCCTAGAATATAACAAAAAGAACAAAAAATATATTTAGAATTTAACGTGCGCTATTCTGTTAGATTATTTGTTGAAAACATGTATCTTTTTATCGCCTTAAGGCATCTTTGTATAAGGCTATGCTACGGGTCAAATGGTGTACAAGTAACATCTCCGTTGATTGGTAATTTTGACGTTAAATCAAAACGAACATCTTTTATATCTAGCATAGAAGTGCAACAAAATATTTACTTGTATATTTTCTCTGAAGCAAAATGTGGAAGGAAATTACATAGACTGTGAAAAACTGTTGGCATAAAACATCATCTGTTACTTCTCTCTGTGCCATACTTCCAAAACAAAGTAAACTATGGCCATGACAGAGAATGGCCAATCACATGCATTGGGTACTACAACAGTTGCGCACAGTAGCAAGCGTTTCATTAAGTACCCAAAGTCAAAGTGTTTTTAGTATAGTAACATCCTTTGGCTGGAAACCTTTTATACCAGTCCCGATATATTTACTTTCTGGATCACTGTAATACATAAGCAGACACACTCCCTTTATTCATTCTGCGTGTATAACGATATGAACTATACCTGCTAATGAACAAATTAAATAGTATTCAAATTATGACAAGTGTTCCAAAAAACTTTCAGCGACCATTAACAATACCTTTTGTTCTCGATGACTTCTGGGTAATTAAAAGTCAAAAATATCATATTGTTTCAAGATCGTAGAATTGGCGGCAGCTGTTCACTCGGACTAATATTGTTAATGGTTTAACAATTCAATTCATACATTTTTAAATCACCCGATATATTACCTTAACAGTTAGTCAAGAGTTGCATGTGCACTCGATCCCTCAATTCGTGTCATTAAAAAGGCCTACTTAGTCTAACTGTTACAAGGATTCTATACAAATAATTGCAAGAAATAGAAAAAAATTCTAACAGAGTTGAATTTTAGCTTTCAGTGAGACGTGTATTCTTGAAACACAGGTTATAGCTCTTACAAGTTTCAGCTTAATTCATGAACAAACAACGTAAAGAATAAAGAGTGAGGGTTCGGGGATATAAATAGACGGCAGTGTTAGAGTAGGAAACCAACACAGTCCTAAAAATGAAAAAAACTTCAAGTATTTAGATTGAGAATTTTCCAGGAAAAAAATGCAGTCCATTAAAATACTAATAACATATGGAACACTGGAAGCCTCGAAGTATATCCACAGTAAGTTAACGAGCTTGTTCTCAGATTAGCTAAAAATGACGAAAGGAAAATAAGAAACTTTTATTGTCTCTCAAACAAGAAATTTACAAATTGTTGGATAAAAACTACTGTCATAAGAAAAAAACTTCAAGTATGGCAACGTGAAGATATTCATAAACAGCAATGTCACATTATACGAGACATATTTCGAACATCACATTCATCGTCAGTCAAAAAAAACACTACTAAAAGACGGTATTTGTCCTTGGTGCTAAGAACCTCTTCAAATTCTCTTATAAACAACGTAAACGTAACCAAGAACTGGTAATAAAATTTATCTATTTATTTTTATTTATTATATCCATTATGCCTTTTTCCTTTAAAAGTCATGGAAAATACCTTTTAACAACAAGATTTGAGGATTATTTCATGTGTATTAAATAATTAGTTGACATTGACATTGCTTTGAAATTTCTGAACTATATGGACTCAGAGGAAGCCATAGATGTATGAGCTTTATCATGTCATGAGTCGTAAGCTTTTTCCGAGCTACGTTTCGAGAAATACTTCTCCCATCGTCAGGCTGACGATGGCAGAAGTATCTCTCAAAACGTAGCTCGGAAAAAGCTTACGACTCATGACATGATAAAGCTCTTACATCTATTGACATTGCTGTTTATGGAAATTATTATAAGGTGAAGATTCTCAAATTCCGTAATACTGTCACATCCACTGTTTCTGAAACCTAAACATGCATGTATTTTTATAAAAAGTACAATTTTGGTGACATTGGTAAAAAATTTTGGCAAGTTTTCAAAATTTCAGGGTGAAAAAATTTGTACGGAAAACAACATGCACTCATTAGGATTATCTACAACAATAACTAAGTATGCAATGCACACGGGATTATCCATGTAATCACAAATTTCATTAATCGTCCATTACAGTTTTGAACAAAAAAAACCTCTCAAGCTTACCTTAATTCAGAAGCACTTTTAGAAAATGTTGTTACAATAAAAATATTGGGTGCTCTTTGAATGAAAATACAACATGCTTCAGACATCACTAAAATTAACATTTACAGTTTTCACGGCAATTAAATGTATATGCTGATATAAGTTTAGTAGATATTTTCTTGACTACATCCTTTTTTGAATTTTATCTTATACTTTTAAAACACTATTCACTTTCACCAATTTTTACCATCCATTGATCATCTCCTGTAAACCTACACATATTGGGCTGACCTTCCACGTTCCCCCACATCGAATGAGCATTTTCCTTACATGGAAAATACAACACATACCCACGAACAATAATAATCACCTTGTAATTTAGAAGGAAACCCCATAAGTGCGTGTGTACAGGCGCGAGTGTATGTCTTTAGCACAGTCAAACTTTGCAAAGAAGGAAATTGCTTTGCTTAATTACATTGATTGCTTGGCTTTCTTCGTGCTGTTTGCTGCCATGACAATAGTGCAATTCTGTACCTTGAAGCAAACATACAAATGGCAATGACCTTTGAACATATCAAAACTACTTCTATTAACCTCCAAGCATGACAAAGACAGGGTTTATTTACTTTGAGATAAAAAGAACTCAAAGTCCCCTTCCCTCCTTCCTGTAAAATGAAGACTAAGCAAAAAATACTTTCAAGAAACTATTGGTATTGTTGTAATAAGCGCTTAGGACCACATCCGTACATACCAAGCAAAGTCAGATTTTTAGGGATTCTAAAATCGATCACAAATTTTCACATTAGATGGGCAGTGCCTCAGGAGGCACCCACTGAACACATGTACATAAAGCCTACGGATTAAGATCCTAAAAATAATTTACTGCCTCGGCTGACTTAAAATACGAAGCTTTTGCCATTACATTACCGTAATCGTTCAAATAAGCGTCCGGGCGCTTATTTAATTTTTATACTTTTCAGGGTTGCGTTTATTCAAATGATTACGGTAGTGGACGGTGAATTGAAGAAGTTTCCTCATAAGAAAAACAAAAAAGAATAAAAATTGTTAAAGAAAAAGTGTTATTCTTTTTTTTTCTAAGTGTTCCCTTCCCTCCATGCAAGGTATTGAATTTTTTTTATCGATTTTCTCAGTGAATTCCGAAAATTCGAATAAGCGCCCTCTGCTCACTCGAGGGGGCGCTTAGTTGAGCGGGGCGCTTATTCAAACGATTACGGTACTTTGTTGAACGGAGATCTCGAATCCTCTTAAGGGTTTGATTTGTTTGATTTGTTATTATGCTAATGGTGATGCTAATGGATCTGGAGAATAGCTTGAGGCTCTTTTTCATCTAGAAATGCTTTGATAGCCATAGATGGTCAGAAGCAACGTCTCTTTTGTTTACATTAGTATAAGCTCCCTAAGATTTCTCAAAGTGCCCTTTAAAGGTTAGGACGCAAAACTGATATCCCATGAATATCAGCAACAAAGTGCAGATAAAATGTAACTGCCGAAACACAAAGGACTTTTATTTACAAACAGTTCACTATATTGTCACTCTACTTCAAGACTGCCATAGTAAAAGATACCTACTTTTTCAGTTTCCTCTCTCAGTCTCTTCAGCCTTTCCAATTCTTCCCTACCCTTTTCCCTGGGTAAAAAAATGGATGCATGATTTAGGTAAGCAGGTATTACAAGGAAGCAATATTAATAAAAATTACTAATAAGGTATAGAAATAAGCATCTAAGATAAAAAATCTAATTCTTTTCAAACGAGTTCAGAAGAAAGTCTCAGTCTCATTGCCACGTGCGATGGCATACAGAGATATGAATGTAATGCTGTAAGAAACAACCTGGGTGATTATCACACATCACTAGGTGTCTCCAAAAAATACCCTGTACACCAATCACATTTTTTCAGGTTTCAGTAATCCTCCACAAATTATGGCTACACCTCCCATACGTATGAAGAACAAACAGCAAATGCCTCAATGTATAAGTATGTGTTCCCTAAGAAGGTTCTGTAGGCTTTATTTCTTTAGAATTAGGTGAACTTGGTAGCACAGGCAGGTCAACACATTAGTCATGGTGGGTCAAGCTTACCAGGGGGTAACTCATAATACTTCAATATATAGTTGGTGGATTGGTTACCCTTTCATATGTTCTATTCTTTGCCTCTTATATTACGAGCATGTCACGGTTAAATGCATGGAAAATACAAGATGTCTATGACCTATCTGGTCTACCAAATTACAGATGAAAAACCATGAAATGCATACATTTGGCAAACTTAACAGTATCAATGGAAAGAATTAAGATACCTGCATGTGTTTTTGCATGTAATGTCATCTTCATATTCATCACTACCATCACAACAATCTAAGAACAAAAATTGATCATAAGAAAAGTGTTATCTGGGCTGTTGATTACATGATGCCAAATACTCTGATAGCAAATTTTGGTAGCATAAGTCAATGGCTAGTTGTATTTTAGTTGATTAATTTATAATAATAATAATAATAATAATAATAATAATAATAACGGCGTTAATGAGGGTGGAGCTACATGTGAAGCTCTCTCGCCCGGCAGGTGTCCCAAGGCCCAGCAGCGTGGGTCCGGTCGTCAACCAGTTACTGCTAGAAGGATCAGAAAGAAATGGTCATATGAAGAACACAGAATTGTCATGGAGTGTTTCTTTAGAAGTAATCCCAAAGTAAATGGGTACAGGAAAAGAATGCATAATATATGGAAGGACATGGGAATGTTCCAAATAACTGAACAACACTTACTAGACCAAAAAGCCCAAATAACGAAAAAGAAATGGTTGACAGATCTTGAACTGGAAGAGATTAAAAGGTTGATAGAGGATGCAGAATGTGGAATTACAGGAAATGTGATCAGTGAAGAGAGAGATGAACATGCTGAACGAGAGGCGGAAATTAATGCAGATGAAGGAGATCGAAATGTAAATGAAACAATTAGAACGAGAGATTTTGTTGTAGATCGAGATCAAAATGAAATAGATGAAAAGCAAAAGGGAATACTGCTGCAGCTGAATGAAATCCAAGGGAGAGAACGCAAGAGACTGCCAGCATTAAGGGGAGTAGAAAGAAAGAGATTGTCAGATGCACTGAATACAGTAGATGAAGTACTCAGTAAAGTGAAGGTAACTGATATTACTGAAGTGAATGACCTAATATACTGTGGAGCTGCACTAGTAACGGAAATGCTGGGTATAAAAACTTGCAGGAATAATAAGAAAGAACCTTTATGGAAAAGAAGGCTGGAAAACCAACTAAAAGTGCTAAACAAGGATCTATCAAGAGTAAACATGCTAATAGAGAGGAGAAAAGTGAAGAAAAAGCACGAAGATCTACTGCAGAAAAGATACAATATCAAACAAAGAGGGCTACAGACAACCAAAGAAATAATTTTCCAGAGAAGTAAAACTAAAGCAGCCAAAATAAAGAGATACAATCAGCGGATATCTCAATTTCAACAGAACAGATTATTCAGTAACAATGAAGGACGATTTTACCAGCAACTAAACAACGACCAAGGCTGGGAGGAAAGTGAAGCACCAGATCCAGAAGAAGCAAGAACATTCTGGTCTGATATCTGGAGCAAAGAGGGAAAACACAAGAAAGATGCGGTATGGCTCAAGGGGTTTTATGAAGAGGTTAAAGAAGTTGTTGGTCAAGAGGAGATTCACATCACAGAAAACACGATTAAGAAAATCCTAAGAAAATTTCCCAATTGGAAGGCACCAGGACCAGATGGGGTCCAAGGATTCTGGCTAAAGAAATTCAGAAGCATGCACACGCAGCTTGCATCAAGTCTAAGAAAATGCTTAGAGGAAGGTAAAACACCATTGTGGATGACAAAGGGAAGGACAGTGCTTATACAAAAAGATAAATCCAAAGGTACAGTTGCAAGCAATTACCGGCCCATAACATGCCTACCTCTTGCGTGGAAATTACTTACAGGCATATTCTCTGACGAAATATACAGATACCTAGAGGGACAAGAATTATTACCTGAAGAGCAGAAAGGATGTAGGAGAAAGTCAAAAGGAACAGGAGATCTACTATATATAGATAAAATGATTCTGAAAGAAGTAAAACAACGAAGAAAAAATTTGTCAATGGCATGGGTGGATTATCGGAAGGCGTATGATATGATCCCACACTCTTGGTTAATGGAATGCCTAGCAGCCCTGAAAGTAAACCAAAATATTCGAAATCTGCTAAGCGAGACAATGAAATCATGGAGAGTAGAATTGATGTGCAAAGATGAAACATTAGGGGAAGTAAGAATAAAGAGAGGGATCTTTCAAGGGGATGCCTTATCACCTTTGTTGTTTGTCATATCAATGATCCCACTTACAAGCATGTTGAGAAAAGCAGCACATGGGTATGAGTTTTCATCAAGTAAGGTTAAGATCAACCATTTACTGTATATGGACGATCTCAAGTTGTACGGAAAGACCCAAAAAGACCTAGAATCATTGATACAGACAGTCAGAATTTACAGCTCAGACATAGGAATGGAATTTGGCCTCGAAAAGTGTGCATCACTTGTCACAAAGAGAGGAAAGATTGTTGAGTCTGATGGCATTACTTTGCCAGATGACAAAATGATCAAGAATCTAAAAGAATACGAAAGCTACAAGTACCTAGGTGTTCAAGAGTTAGATGATATAAAGACGTCTGAGATGAAAGAAAGGGTCAGTAAAGAGTATAAACGAAGAGTGAGGAAAGTGTTAGAGACAAAATTAAATGGAAATAACATCATTAAAGCAATTAATACATGGGCTGTCTCAGTGGTAAGATACTCAGCTCCCTTTCTAGACTGGAGGAAAGAAGAGGTTCAAGGGTTAGATAGGAGTACTAGAAAACTAATGACGATGCACAAAGCACTCCACCCAAAAAGCAATGTAGACCGGCTGTATATTTCACGAAATGAAGGTGGTCGAGGACTTTTAAGCGTTGAAGACACGATAGAAACATCAAAAATTGGACTAGAGAGATACGTACAGGAGAACAAGGAACAACTTTTGAGTGCAGCTAGAAGATCGGACATGGAAGTGAAGGAAACAGTGAAACAATATAAAGATCAAAGAGCAAAAGAGCGCAAGAAAAACTGGAAGGAAAAAGTCCTACATGGCCAATTTATTAGACAAACTGAGGAGATTGCTGGAGAGGAAAGGTGGAAATGGTTAAAAAATAGTGGCATTAAGAGGGAGACCGAGACTCTCATCCTAGCAGCTCAAGAGCAAGCTATTAGGACGAACCTTATCAAAGCCAAAATCGACAAAACACAGGAGGACAGTAGATGTAGAATGTGCGGCAAGGTTGATGAAACTATTAATCATCTCATCAGCGAATGCAGCAAAATGGCGCAGAAAGAATACAAGAATAGACATGATTGGGTTGGGAGAAGAATCCACTGGGACATATGCAGGAAATTTGGGGTACATGTAAGCGAGAAGTGGTACAACCATAAGCCGGAAAGTGTGATTGAAAATGATACTTGCAAGGTACTGTGGGACTTTACCATACAGACCGATCATGTAATTGAAGCTAGAAGGCCAGATTTAATTTTGATCAAGAAGGAGGACAACAACTGCATCATCGTTGACTTTGCCATCCCATATGATACCCGTATAGAGCAGAAGGAGAAAGAGAAAGTTGAGAAATACCAGGATTTAAAGAGAGAACTCCAGAAAATATGGAACATGAAGGTGAAAGTAGTACCCATAGTCATCGGGGCATTAGGAACACCACCAAAAGACATCAAAAGAAGAGTAGAAGAGCTGGGAATTGAGACCAGAATTGAAGAGATGCAGAAGATTGTAATCCTGCAATCTGCACGAATCCTGAGAAAAGTCCTTGAAAATTGAGGAGACTTGCTGTCACCAATATCAAGGAGACATTACCGCTGAATGAAATGACATCTTATCAGTGTGCGATAATTCTATAATAATAATAATAATAATAATAATAATAATAGCAATACTAAAATAATAATGATGATGATGATAATAATATACTCATCATTAACAACATCATCGGAATAAATAAAAAATTAAATATGCTGAATAAAATAATACAACAAGCATAGCCAGCTTTAACCTACCACAAACCCCATCATTAACTCTGTTTGATAAAATGTTTTCTCCTTTGTATCCAGCATTGATACAAAAAAATGATCCATTGGAGCATGCTGATGTCCCTAAATAAAGTCAAATAAAAGAGAACATCAGAATAAGAGAACATCAGAATAAGAGATCATCAGGGATTCAAGCTTCAAGACACAACAAAACCTTAAAAGTTCAGTGGCCATTGGTTTCTCCACTAAAAGTTGCCAACTATTCAATTTGTCCTTAATAAACTGAAAAAGAAATACAACCAATAATAAATAATATCATTGTGTGCAGGGGGTCTAAACTTCCTATTAATAAAAATGTCCCCATTTAGGATCACAATCACTAAAATATTAGCCATGCCCCATTTGTCTACCTCCTGATACTCAATTCCTGTATCATGCATAGATATGTTGCTATATGTGGCATGTCATAAGCAACAATTAACTTTAGCATAACCATTGACTCTATAACGTAATTTCATTGAGTTCGGCTTCATGTTGTAAGCCTCTTTTGTGTATGGTCAGCAGTTTCACAATCATGGCCATTGTCTTTGTTGTTAGTTATAGGCTGGAGCCTTTATGCTTATTGAAGCCTACTTTTAGGTCAACAGTTTTGTTTATTGTCACTGTATGGCATAATGCATAAAAAGAGTTCTTCTAAAAAGTATTCCTAACTGAATCAAATGGTACTAAGCAGTGACTGATACACAATTTTCAAAACATCAATTTTAATGCTCCAGCAAATATAAATGAAGTCAAAAACGGTCCACATATCAAGCATCCAGATATGGAGATAGCACAAAACAAAAGTTTGTAAGTTGTTTCTGAATAATTTTTAGTATAAAATCATAGGAGCAAAACAAAATGTGAAACTGACCATGGATCAATAAATGAGAAACAATTAGTATTGATAGGTAATGCTCTTATTAAATGCATACCATCAACAGTGCCCTTTACATGGAATAGCTGTAACCATATTAGACATCCTGATTAACAAAATAAAGCCCAGGTTGAATAGCATGGGTAGGTACAATAGTAAAGTACTAATAACTAGCCTGTTACAATTACTAATCAGCATCCACAATGTTCTCCTGATAATCTGTGGCATCTCACATACAATTTTTGGGGGGGTTTAATGTCATTTCCCCCCAGTAACTTGGGCTCAGATGGTGCCCTTCATAGGGACTTTGACTTAGACAATATCAAATAGCAACAGATATAAAAGTTATAGTACCACTATTATATCCAATAAATATGCCTTCACTCAAAAAAAATCAATTTCTGTTACTTTTCTGCACATATTACACTGGGCACCCTATCTATTTCTGCAAATTATCCATCCTAAATCCATCCTGACAATGAAAATATCTGAACAGAATTTAGACCTTTCATAAGCACAGAAATGACCAGTCTGATTTTCTTTTAATCTATAAATCCTCACAGGCTGTCAAGTGTTGAAGACATCTTTTTTAAGCAAAACAAATGTTATCACCACAGCATGGAGAATGATATGAAAAAAATATACCATAATTTGGCTTAAATATATGGTTCCCATTGTTAAAAAGAAAAGAAAAATAAGAACATCTCAGCCTCAGCTTCAAAATACTTGCTTATCATAAATGTGTACATTTGACGTAATGTTGGCAAAAGGGAATGGATGCTAAACATAAACCTCTTTTTGAAATCCCAAGAATAGCAAATTATGATTCTGTTAATTTGTATGCCTACCTACCACATTGAGTACGTTGCCCAGGCCAAAGTCTTTTCAACAGCTAATAATTTATTGAAAAGTTTAGGGACGAATTTTGCAGACACTCTTCTCATGTAAAGATCCATTGTGAGTATTGTTTGAACTGTCCCATATGAAAGACCAGTGTCTGAACTTATCCCCCGGACAGTTAGGCAGCAATCTGACATTATTATTATCCCTCTTACATGCCTGATGCTTTTAGGAGTCCATTTTGTAGCAGGTGCTCCTGGCTTTTCATCATCTTTAACATCCTCTCTGCCCTCTCTAAATCGTTTGTGCCATATAAATATCCAAGTCTTTTGTAGGCTAGCTTGTCCATAAGCGATCTGTAACTTTTCAATTGTCTCTGATGGCGTAAACCTGAGTTTAGCACAAATTTTCATGCACACTCTCTGCTAAATTTTCCCCTCCATTTTGACTGAAATTCACTGGAAGGGAAGCACTGTCTTTGACCTGTTAACCATAGCAACCTCATCGCTCAACAAAAAACTTTCAAATCAACACAAATGCTTCCTGACACACCAACTTTCATGATAACATAACTCCCAACTTGACCAATCTCACCATACACTCTGGTATGTTGAGATTGTTCAGCTCATTCTTGGAATTTATTGATCACACCTCATATGCACACCACCACTATACCAATCACAATAATTTCCATTGAAACTCATTCGCCCAAATAATTGACAAAGAGTGTTTTGTTCATCTACTTGACATGATGTGTGACCATTGCCAGGATATTAGTTTGTTAATATCTGCCATTGTCTTCACCACTAAACTGGGATGGGCCACTGATTGGTACTATGCCTTGCTGAAGGGCAACCTTCAGCAAGGCATAGTACCAATGTGGATAGTGGAATGGCCTCCAGATATGGAGGCCATTCCACAACCTGTGAACCTGGTGGATGGGAGTTATCATTTCCACACCACCATTTGTATAGTGTCCTCATTTATATACATACTTCTATATGCTCAACTCTCAGGCAAATAAGGATTTTTTCTATTTTCCCCATCACCATGATTTTCTGAAAATTCCTACTTCTCTTGGAGGGATAGGGGGAAGGGAGTTAACAATGAATATTATGCAACCTGTACAAAGTAAAACCACATATCACAACAAATAAAACTCTTAAGACTATAATAAAAATTTCAAAACATACCTGGTTCATCGCTACCATCTTCACAGTCACAATAATCATCATTTACACTTGAAAATGGCAATAATTTTGATCCATCTAGACAGCTGAAATTTTGTGATGGGTTATAAAATGGCAAATCTGCAAAAACAAAAATATTAAATGTTTGGCATATATCTAGTGGAATCATTTTTGAAATCAAATGGGGAGGATAAACTTATGTATGGTTTAAGTAAACAAGTGTACAGTGAAGGTAAACAGATCACAGTGTATGGACACCAAAACCTGAGCATGTTCTTGCCAAGACTGTTCCATTTGCTTGCAACTGAAAACACAAGGAAATGGTCAGTATTAGCCTTTATGGATGCCACATACTCATTAACCAATTAAAAAATGCCATCAGAAGCTTTTTACAGCGGAAACAGGGTTTATATGACAAGATCACAAATCCCCAGTCTAGGTACAATCACTCTTATTTCTGGTAATTACTTGTAAAGCTCCCGCTAGAATCGCAAAGCAACTATGCCCCACATACAGCAAAATCTTTAAAGTCAGGTGGAAAGCAAGGTACTAGGAAGTTTAGAGCAAAGCCTTTTCCTCCAGCGACCCTGGATATGTTTACATGGTGCTGTGTTTGAGTCCATCTTTTTTATGGACATCATTATCCAATAGTGCCCAATAGTGAATCATGTTAGACTTCTTTATCTACCAACACCTTGCTGAACCTTAGTCACTTTTGCTCCAAGATGATTCACCATTCAAAATGATACAGGAAAACAGAAAATTGATTTTTTCTCAAGACTAGCTGTCAACCATGACTTTTGATCAAAGCCAGCAGGAGCATTAATGAAAAAGTGGTTATTTGTATCTCCTGGAAAGCTTTGTCCTTTGGCTGGTGAGACTAGCCTTTTCACTTCCAGTTTCTCTTGAATAGGGGGCCTATTTTATGGATTTTCTAAACAATAATCAAATTCATTTATATTTGTTGATAATTAAAAAAGTAATTCAAATGTCATTGTCATTGTCTGTGTCATTCCTGAAGCAAGCCTAGACAAACCCATAAAGATTGGTCTCATGCATTGTCCCATATCTTGCTTTAAAAATTGCACATTTTATGGAATTGAATTCATTTAGTTTGCATGGGGCTCAAAAGGAAACAAATTTGAATGTTCCCTATTTTCAATTGAAAATTTTATTAATTTATGAATTCCTCACATATCTAAACCCTAAGTTGTACAATTTTACTTATGTAGTGTAAATAGTATGTATTCTAAGTAAATACAAAGTTTTGAAGTCCAGCAAAAGAAATTCAAGATATCCAACAATGGAATACTTTAGCAAAATAAGTGAAATTTTATTTAAGACTACCTAGAAAACTACATAAGATATTGACTCGAAACTTTCAGATTTTACAAATCTTATATCTCCAGTAATAAAATTATTTATGAATTATATATAAAAGGGTGGTGTCAGTTAACAATTTGGTTGTTGATATGGTGTGGAATTGCCATTGGATTAATGCTGTGAATCGTACTCTCATATTTGTGGTATCACAGAAGGAATTATGTTCAATAGTTGGGGCTGACCAAAAGAAACCCTAACCAAGTATTATACTTGCATGCCCGGTTGAAGCAAAACAAAGTGGCCTGCATGCACAGGCATGATTTTGGCTGATTAAATTAAATTGCAATATAGAGCTTAAAATTTTTAGCCCCAAAGAGAAATTATCTCCATGTGAATGTGTCAGCATGACCAAAGAGCAATGGCCAATATTAATTTGGACTAGTGTTGTGCACTGTATGTGTGGGATTTAGCAAATCACAAGGAATTCCACTTTACTATGGCCTTTTTATCTTGGCAAAGGGCATTTCTGGTTAAAGTATTTTCCCTGAAATCAGTGGCTGCATTAAAAAAGCCCCACTAGCCAAGCCACCACTGACTTGACATCTTTGGTATTAATTCCAAATATAATTGTGTAACATTCATATAATACTAAACATAGTATAAATTTGGAGGATCTTAAATATATACCACCCAAAAACTAGATTTTCTAGGGTGAATTTTGAAAAGGCTTTCTTTTTTTTACGGGGGGGGGGGTTAACGGCATTTCTCCATTATAAGATGATAGCACATATATATATATATATACAACGTCATTCTCCCTAGTAACTGGGGCTCAGACGATGTCCTTCAAACGGACTTGGATTTGGCAGTGAGGAATTCCTTGGCCGGATGCCCTTCCTGACACCAACCAATGGCTTTTTCCTTTGTTTTGGAAAATAATTTCCAAAATTCTTTTCGCCTGTTCGGACAATCGAACCTGGAACCACTTGGTTACGGTGCAGGTGCACTAACCATTAACCCACGGCTCCTCTGGAAAAGCCGTCTCAATGTTAAAATTCATTACTTACAAATTCAAAAATTTGGCTTAGAATACAATCATCAACTCTTAATCAAGCTTACCATACTCCAACAGGCCCTCTTTGGACCACCCAAAATTAAACTGCCTTCAGGGAGTTGGACTTTCAAAAGAATTTTTGGTATTGACGAGTGCAGTTTTAATAATCAAAGCCCCATCCCCAAGACTCTAATAATCCTATCTCCAAAGCTAGCTTTTGTGTTTAGTTTAAGTAATGTTTCCTCTGAATCCCTTTTTAGCAAAAACGTCTTGAAAGTATTGTTAGGCTAATGCTCTGTTAGTACTTTTAGTTAACTCAAATTCATCAAGGCTTGCACGAAGCACATTTTATGAGTACTTCATCAACATTCAATTTCAGTAATTTTTAAATACTGCTAACGCCCAAATATGGCTTATTTGGAATGCATTCGTGAGCTCTTTTAAAGTGCAGTATCATATATTGGGTGGGTGAGTCTAAAATTTTGGTCAAATGGCCTTCCCTTAGGGGTCCATACAGTAATCGGTTTGTAAAAATTATTTTCCAAATGAAAATTAATAAAATCAGGAATTGTAAAGTACGCTTACTTGCTAACGAAACTCCTCGTAATAATCTTGAATGTACTTTGCCTTGTAATACCAGTGATAACGCCAACAGTAGAAGGAAAGATAAATGAGACATATTGGAACGTGTAAATGGGACCATCTTTGAAAAGACAATGCACACACACAAAAAATATCTCGGTGTATGCAACACAAATATGGACAATTTATCTGTGGGTTACAATTAATCACCAGTCCTTTTCTATTGCTCGTCTTTCGAATCGTGAGGCAGTTCGAAATTTGCCGATTTTTAAAGAAGTTTTAAAGAAAAAACGATTTTCAAATTATGTGAAGTCGAGAGGCCAACAATTCAGTAAATATTTTCGTGTATTTCATACATCATCAGACCAATCTGAAACATAAAAAGAATACAATTACTCAGTTATATGACTACAATGAGAGAAAGCATGACATAAGGTAATAATAAAGAATGTTTCGTGGTCAGCAGTAGCTAACAACAACTAGATATTAATTGTCAGCTTCCTGCTCCGGTACTCGCCCTTCGTGTTAATCTCTGGCTTCAAATATTTTATCCAGAGTGCTTCCAGCGTGAGAAGATAAGCTTCCCCTCTAGATGTTGATTTTAGGATTTCTGTGTCTTCATTTGATAATGTACTAGTACAACTTGCTAGGTGTCTTTTGACTGGACCTGTTATGGTACAATATGCTTTGGTGCGGGTTTGGAGATGCTGTCTAGTTTGGCCGACATAGCACGCATTACAGCGTGGACATATGATTTTTCAGTAAAGGCATTGTTGTCTTCAGTTTTCTCAGAATCATAATAATAACACATGGCGCACTGGATCGGTGGAAAGCACGTGCATAGTTCTCAGAACACGTCCCCTGTTTTGAATAATAAGGGGGTATTTTCTTGCAGTTTTCTCTGGTGTTACTGTTTACCCTTCTCCTGAAATATTTGTTGCTCCAGAATGTTGTTGAGCATGTCCTTTATAATTGGGTCATAGGAACAAGGGGAATATTGGTTCCTAATAAGCACTCATTTTGCTTTTTCTAGGCTGTCGTAGAACAGGTCCCAAGAGCTACACCCACTGAATATTTTATACACAAATCCAAACATAACTGATCGCTTGTACCTCTTTGGCGCCATGGCATGGTACTTCATAATAAGACCTGTGTCTGTTGGTTTGTTGTACCAAGTGGAGGATAGCTTGCCATCGGTATGACGTATGATCTTCATGCCAAGGAATGGTGTGGACATATTTACTTCTGTTTCAATGTTGAATTTCAGATTCGGCTGGAGGCTGATTATCTTTATAAGTTTGTGATCAATCTCACTTTGTTTAATTCACAAATGATGTCATCCATGTAATGTGCAAATAACGTACCTTCTCCTTGTATGGTCTTATCCAACTGGCTCATCCAACCATTAACTAGATGAGGGGCTGGAGCACTGCCCATAGCTAAACCGCCTATCTGTTTGTAGTAACCATCATGTGTTGACATAAGAACATCAAATGAGGCTATCATGGCTTCCGCCATGAAAGGCTCCCGATCCACAGATGTTTGTTTAGGGGTACCACTGAACAGATGGTCCCTGCATACTTCAATGGCTTCCATAACTGATACATTTGCGTACAAGGAGCTCACCTCAAAGCACACTACTTCTTCTTCACCTACCAGTCTCACTGTTTTCAATTTGTCATTTACGCTTTGGGTTGATAAGATGATGTTACATTCTGGAACTACTGATAAACACTCAGCAACCTTAAATACAACTCTATGATAAGCTTATCCTGGCACAGATAGCACTGGACATACAGGGATGTTATTCTTACGTACTTTTGCTAGTCCATAGAGACGTGTTGGCTGGCTTCCCCTGGGGCGTAATGCTTCATACAACTCATCATCCGATTTACCCTGTACTTTCAGATCTTTTGCACATTTAGGACTCTCTCTCAAATGGAAAAGCTAATAGATCATTCTCTTTCAGATATTTCTTAGTCATGTTGATGTTGCGTGATGACTTCATCTTTTTGCACTTTATGATGTGTTTTCAAATTAACATATGTTATAGCTTCCTCTGGGATTTTATTTCGTTTACAGTGATTCAACAATCCAATCAGTTCTGCGAACACATACTTGGAATCAAAATGATTGAATAGAGCATTCTTTCGACCTAGCGACAAAGTATCCACGACATATTTTTGAGGTGTTTTTTCCGAATCACACTTAACAACACTGTTCTCTACTTGAAACAGGGAGCGTTCCTGTTCCTCTTTTCCAAATTTGCCTGAAATATGTAACGAATAAAAATTTGTTTGGTGGTGCATTGTATAGCGGGGAAGAGGTTACGCAAGAATATAACTGGCGGTGCAAATGCTTCTTGAAAATTGTCTAACATTACAGGTAACCACACTGAATGGTAGACCTGAAAATCTTGGTCAAGCCCCAGCAATTAAAGGTCTTGATTCTGAAACTATTTCTTCTGAAAGTCATGAAAAGGCCACCTCAAATCCTTTAGGAAAGGTGACCTCTGATTCTGAGGATGATAGACCAAAACCGAAATATCTACGATGTTCTCATAAAAACATTATAAGTACTTTTAATGTCCGTACCTTAGGCCCTACTGGACGAATTGAGGAACTATTATTTTGCTGTAAACGGTATTCTATTGAAATTCTGGCCCTGCAGGAACATCGTATTTATCAACCAGATAAAAACATGCGATTTACATCCTACAATAATTTCCAATTAATTACATCCTCTGTTGTCAAAAATGCAAACAATGCATCAATTGGAGGTATTGTTTTTCTGATATCTTCAAAAGCCAGTGACAGTCTAAAATTAGCCGAAAATTTTTCACCACGAATAATGCTACTAGAGTTCTCCGGAAATCCTAAATTAACAGTAATCTGTTTTTATAGCCCCCATAACGAATCACCAGAAAATGAAGTTGATCAATTTTGCAATGATCTGCGCTCTGTTATTGATAACGTTCTAGCAAACAATTTTATTGCAATGATTGGTGACTTTAACGCGAAAATTAGTAAACCATCTGTTAAATTTTCTTTTAATAACAACACAAATAGGGATGGAGAAAAACTAATCGGCTTTATCGAAGAGATAATCTGTTTTTTGAAAATAACACTTTTATGAAACCTATCAATCAGTTGTGGACACATGAACTTCCAACCGGAAAAAGGTCACAACTAGATTATATGCTATTCAGGAAAAAGTGGAGGAATAGTGTTTTAAATTCTAGGTCTTATTCATCTTCTACTGTCAACTCTGACCACAGAGTGGTTAGCTCCTTTAAAAAGCTAAGTCTTCGGTCATCAATGAAGAGCAAACCCCACCCAATGAAATGTCCCTAGTACTTATTTATTTTAGTAAGGCCTTCGACTCTGTTGATAGATCTATGATGTTTAAAATTCTCCCACTTTATGGTATCCCAGATGAAATAATAGATGCCATTGAGATCCTATATACAACTACAATAGCTACAGTTTTGAGTCCATATGGAGAAACATCAGCCTTTGACATTTTAACAGGCATTCTACAGGATGATACACTAGCACAATTTCTATTTATTGTAGTTGTTGATTACATTCTAAGAGTATCAATAGACACTATAAGTAGCAAAGGCATTGAAATCATAACCTGAAAAACTTCTCGTTATCCAGTTGTACACGTCACAAACACAGATTTTGCTCATGACATTGCTCTTATACGTGGGTCATTAGCAAATGCTCAAACTCTCTTATTGGCTTTAGAGTCAGCAGCAAACAGTGTTGCTCTACATCTTAATGAGTCTAAAACTGAATGTATGAGCTCTTATCCGACAAATAATGAACTTATTAAAACTCTTTCTGGAACTTACTTAAAACCCAAAGATGATTACAAATACTTGGGTTCTTTTATTTCTTCTTCAGAAAAAGACTTTCTTGTCAGAAAAAGTATGGCATGGTCAGCGTGCAACAAACGGCATGAACTATGGACAGCCGAACTTGACATTACCATCAAAGTCAAAATATTCCGGCCGCTCATTGAACCAATTCTGCTCTATGGATCAGAGACTTGGACTCTATCTAAAAGAGCAGAAAAGCATTTAGATGGATGCTATATAAAGCTAATTTTGCGGGTTAAAAACCTATCTTGCAAAAAACATCCAACCAAGAGTCAAATTTATGGCAACCTTTCACCAGTACCTAGTTTGGTCAAATCTAGAAGAGTACAATTTGCAGGCCATTGCCATAGAGCAATTTCAGAAGTGATTTCATCACTAATACTCTGGAAACCCCAATACATCGGAAAGCGCTCTGGCAAATTGACTTTCTTAGATACCATTATAAGAGATACTGGCTTAGCAGGTCAAGACCTTAAAGCAGCTATGGAAGACCGAGACTACTGAAGGAAAGTTGTTCAATCCATCATCTCGACTGAGGTCGAATAATGATGATGATGACAATGATGCTTCTTGAAGCATGGTACTAAATAAAGACAGTTTTTCTATCCCCAGCATTAAATCTATATAATTTTTGACACCAAATATGCAGAGAATGAAGAATAAACATGATAGAGAGATAGAATAAGGAGAATGTTCAATAACCGTCAACAACAACTGTGTCATCACCATCCTCATCATGGCTTGATGTTATAGTACACATCACCCCTGAATTTTCAAATGCAAGGGCCTGCAAGTACGCAATACAGTCTCTGAACACTTCACAACCCATTCTGTGACTTTGATTTGTTTAAAAGTTGTTGACGTACGAGAAAATTCGCTCTGCCACATCGTTCCTTTGTGGGGTAGTGAGGCTGACAAGGACAAACTCACAGTATTGAAAAACCACATCTGAGGTGACCGTTGAGGAAATAAGGTCAATTCGACCTTTTAATGCTATTCCTGCCACTACAATAAGGAATGTTTTTACAAAAAAAAAATTATTAGTAAATGCCTTTGTATTTCGTTCAAATTGTTATGGATGAATATCCATCCCTCCATCCATTCATCTATCTATCTATCAATTCATTCATCTATTCAATCATCTATTTATCCATCCATCTATCTATCTATCCATCTATCTATCCATCTGTTCATATATATATTTATATATATATGTATGTCTATTTATTTATTTATTGCCTGATGATTGAAATATCGTGAAACTATTAGTTGCAATCACAGTTCTTATTTTTCGTGTTTTACCTTATGTATATGTATATCTATGTATCTATACAAATGTATATAGTCAATACCATCTTTGGCTCTGAGTGTTACACTCTAATACTATATATTTATTAGCAAATTAGCATTTTATAGCATTGTAAACTTGTTTGTATTAAATAAAAAATTGTAATTTCGGGGCCTTTTCACTTGCAAACACTGTACACTTTTTTATTTTGTGGCAGATAAACGCATACGTGCATCTATACATACATACATTCGACAAAAGTGGCAGTAAGCCCTGTCTGAACTATCAGAAGCTTGCTTCACTCATGGGCATTTCTTTTGTCACTCAGCCTTTAATTTTCAAGGGATGCCATTTCAAACTTCCTATTTTTTCCCTTTAGAATGTTTGCTAAAACTTATTGCTGTAGCTGTATTGGTATATGACAATTCGCTGTTATTCAGATCTTCAATGTCAGTTAAATCGTGTTGGTAAAAAGCGTTTTAATAAAGAAACTTCATTGCTTTGTAACACCAAAACACTGGGTTATAACAGGAGATTAGGTTTGAAAACAATGGAGTTTATTTGCATTACAGTGAAGTGTTTCACATTTTTTGACAAATTCTGTGTTTTAGCTAACTCGTCAGGAAGTTGTTCATCCTCTTGTTAAGAGGCCAATGGTTTATCCTTTTACCACGTTTTGAGCTCGGTAGGGAAACACTCAACAATGTTACAACGACAGAACAATTGGTTTTATCAGCCGCACCAGCGAAGTTCTCTTGAAAATCATAGCAAACAGAATGAAGACTAAATTAAAGAGGGAATAGCCAAAAAGAAGCCTGGTTTTAGATCCTGGTACTGGAACGAGAAATCAAACCCTAAACTTGAAAATGGTGATTGAGAAAAACCCAGAACATGGAAAAGATAAATCTTGTGTTTGGCTGACCATACTAAAACACTTGACATGGTTTCACAGAAGACCCTCTTACAGAACATGAAAGATAAGGGATTCTGACAACACACCATCTCTCTGCTGAAAGCGATGTATTGCGAACAAAGGCTGCGGTAAGAACAACGTATGGGCTAACAGACTGGTTTGAAATTGACCAGGCTGTCTGTCATAGATTCATCCTTCCACCTCGCCATTTCAATCCCTACTCTAAAAATATCACGAGGAATGCTCTTAAAGGTTTTAGAGTGTCACTGAAACCTGGTGTCAGAATCGCAATAGCAAAAAGTGCCACAGTAACTCTTACTAAGATTTGGAAGGACAAAGTATACCTCCAATCACAAATAAAAGATTGCCGAACTCTTTTGTAGACTAGCCAGTATCGCACAACATCACCTACCTCGAGATGCCATAACACGAAAGCTAAAGATCAGACAAGCAAATGATCCTTGGCATCCATTTTCAGGCCCGACATTTAGGGGGCGGGGGC
This sequence comes from Morbakka virulenta, assembly GCA_003991215.1. Classification (NCBI taxonomy): domain Eukaryota; kingdom Metazoa; phylum Cnidaria; class Cubozoa; order Carybdeida; family Carukiidae; genus Morbakka; species Morbakka virulenta. The sequence goes on along the minus strand of RDPX01000428.1, from coordinate 73,790 downwards.
CATGCCCCCCTTTTTCAGAGCAATGAAAATTTTTGTCAAAGATTCGTATTATTTTATGAGTAGCTTTAATAATAATATATAATTTCCATGTTTTTGAAACAGTGTACATCAAGTAAGCAACTTTTGATCAATATAACATGATAATGAATGTAATAAGCAATTAGCCTCCTCAGTCACTATATTAAGTGGCCCCTCCACTTTTAAAATCGATCTGTCGGCCCTGATTTTTCAACAATTTAAAAAAAAAGGTGTTCTAAAATCACAGAAGAGCCTCATTACTATGAAAGAGGTAGAGAAGTGTATGGAAAGCGTATTCTTCTGTTGTTTTTTGGTATCACATTTACATAAACAGAGGGACATTGGTTGGCGTCAGGTAAAACCAAAAATAAATTCATGTGCAGAGGGACGGACTTGCGACTGCGCATCAAGATCATTAATTTCCAATGTCAGAGATGACACAAGCATGTTAGCGCATGTCTTGTTTCTGTGGTAACATGACAACACCTGCTATTTTTAGCCAAATGTTTTCTTCAGAAGGAGGCTAGAAATGACATCATGTTGATGATGTTGGAAAATGCAAAGAATTGTTTTGGTTTATGTCATTTGTGCCACGTTCGTTATTTGTTAGATCACAATTACAACAACACCTTGTTGAGATTTTTTATCATTCCTGTGCTCGATTTTGGCAGATTTACACTAAAGGTGAGAGTCATATTTGATCACTCGAGGAACTGTTTGCATTCAACAAAGATGAGAGAAGATTCATTTGCAGTCCTTGATTTAGATCATGTACACAAAGATAGGATGCAATCGGATTCCGATACAGACGAATATGTATCAGTAAAAGCCTCAGATAACGATATAGTGGAAAGAGCAATAACTTATCTTGAAAAGCTTTACAAGAGCAGAATACGACCATCAAAAGTTTTACATAGCCATTCCGCAGACATCGACGAACCAACGGGAAATAATAGGAAACAGATTATTGAACAAGAGCCGCATCGTTCTAATACAGATTTCTTTGATCTTCCAGTAAGTTTTAACTTTATCGTAGTTTACTTCTTCCCAGTCAGTTATTCTAGACATCATATAGATTTATAAGCAAAAAAGGTGATTAAATGTTGGGTCCATACTATTCTTCAGTAGCCTACTGGGACTCCAGGAACCTAATTGAATGGTCATCGCCAATGTTTTAAGGCGTGAGATCGATAAGTATTTCTGTCAATGAGTAGATTATGATTATAATTATCCTTGTGGGTAAATTTAATCTTTCTGGCACCCCGATTTTCCTGCAAATATTAAACGAGGGTGAAATGCTCTACCTCTCCACCCACAAGGTGTTTTGTGGGTGGCTTTGTATGTCATTCTCAATAAATGAAAGTTGTCTATTTATATTTTTCGTATAAATTTATTCTTTTTACCAACTAAATTCAATTGAATTGTACATTGTACATTTTATGTTGTACATTTAATAAAGTTATTTGTAATTTAAGCCTGTACTGTGCTTGTGTGAGGTCCAAAAAGCACCAAAGCAAGGGCGTGGCGAAATTGTCACACCATGCTAAACTTTCATTCACAGCTAATAGATCTGTTTATGGAAGATAGCCTTTTATTGTTATACAAAGTTGCAGCTACTCTGTTGTCACATACAGGATTGAGTTTAATTATGATCCACCCTAAGTAACCCCTTAACAAAAACAGTCGGACAAAGAATTCAATGCACCCCAGGAGCAAACCTGAGACAGAATTTTTTTACCTGACATTGTCTGCTGAAAGAATTGATGTTAACATTCAGTATGGAGGTATGGAATGCCATAGTACAGAACAAGGGTTTTTACACATGAACACATAAAGAAACTTGAAAGAAAAATCATTAAATTGTAACTAAGAAATACGGATTGGTACATAGAGTAAAACAGTGAATTTTCACTCTGTGAAACTTTCTACTGATGTGTTTGCATTGAAAATGTGGATGGTTTAATGACTATATTGAGCCTACCTTTAGATTAATACCATTTTAATTGTCTTTAGTGTTAAATGGAATAATTGTAAAAATTAACTGTCAAATGATCAAGAGGCAGTTCGGCACACATCAGAAACATTTGCCTATGAAGTAACACTATTTATACAAATTGGGATAGGTGGCTGTATACTGTGTCAGAGAGGATGCAGATTTAGAGGTGGGATTGCAACTCAATGCAAAATAAACAATTTCTGTGGTCTCATCAAACACAAGTGTGTATTTAGGAAGTATTTTACATGTTTTTATTCACACAGAAAACTCTTGTTTCCATTTTTTAACACCTACCAGCCATGGACTTATTATGAAAACTTCTGCATGGTTCCTTAAAATTTTAACAGGACTCTGATTAGCTAATATATGGGAGCTTACACGTGATGTTTTGCAGTATATCAAATTAATATAAACTAATTTGTTAATAATTTATGGCCCATCCATATTATAGGTCCATTAACATGAAAGGTCCAACCAATAGTGATTTTTATATTAATTTTAAGTATTTGATTACCAACCATTTATATTATTTGCCATTTAAGTTTTGCAGTGCAGTTGAAAGAAACAACTGTATTTTTATCTGGTTTTTTAAATATTCTTTATAATAGTTTTTTATCTTTTTTCCCCATGGCTAGCCAAATGTTCAAATCCACATCTTCTCATACCTGGACATTATTAGCTTGTGTCGTGCTGCATCCTGTTGTACACTGTTTAATGCTCTTACAAATGATGATCTACTTTGGGAAGAAAAGCTGAAGCAGGATTCTCAGTGCTGGGATGTTATAGATCATCATTCACACCCAGCCATTTACAAAGAGGCCAAGACTGACCTCTCTGCAAAGGAAATGTAAGCATTTTTGAATTACTTTTATTTGTTTTGTTTGTATGGCAGAAGTTGCATGGTAATGGTTCAGCTTATCAAACAGGGGGTCTTTCCTTAGTTAAAATCTTATGACCCAAGACATGGTAAAACTCTTACATCTATGCTAGAACAATCCTATTTGTGCTGCTATAAACAAACCATTAACAGAAAAGTTTCTGTGTAACTTATTATTCACTACAATGTTTAGTATATATAGGTGATGGGACCCACAAAAGGCATTTAATGAATTGTTGGGTGAAGTTCTTGCAGAGATTTATTTCTGAACTCATTAAAGGTCAGTTTTTTACCCTTGCCATTTTTAGTGATATACAGCATAGGTTTCACAGGTACATTTCCTGCATGTAGACCAAAGCTGTTATGGGATGATTTAGTGAAACATGACTGGAAAAATAGAAATATTTCTTCTGCTGAAAAAGTTTGTATCTCACCTTTTAGTTTGGAAACAGATATAGAATATTATTGTCAACAAATTTATCCTCGGAATAACTTCCATTTAAAGGAAGGACATAAACATAGTTAAGAGCCCTCACCAAAAACTTTTCAAAGACCACTGCCAATATATTTTGTATATTCAAGTCAGGTGCAACCAAGTTACTTTTGTTTATGATAAAATGTTCAGAAGCTTCCAGTTACTGATATGTACACCATGTTTTGAAGAATAGAATGGTCATTTTTCATTTTACTTCTGACAGTAAGATTTAATGATGTAGATAAATAGAATGTATAAAATGCAAAAGCCTGCATGAAATATACTTCAGATTTTTGTCTTCTTTCTGTGTGCTAATTTTTCTTGTTTACTCAATACTTTTACATTTTGCCAGACTGTTACAGATTGTCTTTTTTTACAGCTATCTTCAATGTTGCCCAGAATGTCGCAGGTATAGAAGTAGTTCAAACTTACAATTTAACCTCCCAAAACTATCATTTTATCTGGGCTTATCAGTTCCAAGGATTGTCATGTTTGGGCCAGGTCTAGAGAGCAGCACCAGTGCTTTGTTAAAGAATTTACTCTGGGACTCTAGGTCCCCAGTGACAGTAAAAGGAATGTTTCCTGGACAATTTGAAGGTACAGTTGATCTTGGTTTCTTTTGTTATAATCATGAAGTATTTAGACATTCATTTTGACACTTAAGGCTGTATTGAACCATTGTGAACAGCTTGAATTAACCTTGTATTTTTGATATACCTACTCAATAGAGCATATTTATGTATCATCTTTATTACAGCTGCATTGGAATAAGGAATTTATATCATTTTTTTTTAAACATTTTAAAATGCCAACTGGCTATATTGTTTTATAATTGACAAAATTATTAAAATAAATATGATAGGTCATATTTGATGGTGAATTATAGGCAAGGCTTAACACTAATACTAGTTATGGTTAAGAAATGAACTATAATTCTATTCAGCAATTTAAGTTTTAAGTCCCAATTCATATGTGTCATATATTTTATATACATATATAAAGTAAAACATGAAAATTGAAAAATCAGAATTCTAATTGTAACTTTTCTAATTGTAGTTTCACAATATTTCGATCATCAGGCAATATTTGCCTGATGATCAAAATACCTTGAAACTGGTATGTATATATATATTTATTTATTTTTTAAGTAAAACATGAAAAATTGAAAAACCCAAATTCTAATTGTGATTGTTTGTTTGTGTGTTTGTGTGTGCATGTTTGTGTATTGTATTCATCAGGTCAATGTCAACAGCAGATCAAGGTATGCATATTGTCCATAGCAGAGTTTGTAAGGCTTAAAAAGCAGGCAAAAGTATTAAACAAAATTGTTGACATTTAAACCCCTGATTTTCTCTCAATATTTTCAGGAGCTTGTTTATTTTTATTGACACAGGAATTTTTTTGAAAGTCAATAAAAATTAAACCCTGAATTTTATTGACATATTTCCAGTCTATGAAGATTTTTGTTAGTGACCCCTGGCCAAAAAATTGATTGTTGTGTCACTTGTTTCAATACCTCTCTTCCCTGACCTCCATCACCAGAAAAATCTGCTGATTTTGTTGTTGTTTTATAACGCTAAATGATCACTTACTTTCTAATTTAATTGCCCAACAAATGAAAATGTGTAAATGTAAGAATTCTGAAAGTGTTTTAATACAATTTAATGTTAGTGATTATCGTTACTTGTGTTAGCTATCTTTTACTTCCAGTGTAACTTGATTTTTACCAAAACTTGTTTGTAGCTCCTTAGACAGTCAAAGGTAGTTGTCCAATCTTATGCCATACAATTAAATACACTAGTTTTTAAGTGTCATTAACTACTAACTACAAAGGTCTTAGTTTTCCTCAGACTCCAATGTTTTGTTGCGATTCTTGACCTCTATATAACACTTGTCACTTTTGATAATTGTTGTAGGTGTTGGGTCTGGTGTTTGTCTCCAGTATGATAAGGGTCGATTGAACTTAATAACACTTTATGCATCTACAAGGTGAGATTTCATTAGTTATTTGTGGGATTGAATTTTTAACTGACAAAAGTAAGTTGGCATATCGATAAAGATTTTGACATGGCTATGCTAGGGTAGACTGGCAGGTAGTAGGGCAGAGTCTGACAAATTGTTGTCTTCAAAAACTATGCTCCATCTTTAAAATACCATTAAATACAGTTCTTTTATTTAAGGAGTCAAAAACGGGGGTTCACTCAGCTTGAACTTGTGTTAAAGACAACCACCCACTGTGGGGTTAAACTCATACCTGGCACAAAACAGAAGGGCCCCTTCTCAAACTTGTGTGTCATTTACTGCAATGATGCCATATTTAGCTTTTAACTTTTTGCCCTTTGATTGTTTTATTGATGATTCATTTGTTTTCATACTTTTGAGCATTTCAATATCCGATCTCAAGATATTAATTTGGGTGTTTATTTTCTTTTGCCAATCTGTTTTTTATGCACATTTTTCTTAATGCTTTTTATCTTCATCTCACACTACTCAGTAGTCACACAAGCATAAGCATATAACAGCCCATTTAAGAATGTCAGATCTAATTCATTCTTGCCAATATTATTTGTTTCAAGGGCTCTCTTCTGCTATGACGTAATATTTTTTGGAATTTCGTATCTTTGGTATTGCGTTTCTCACGAACATTGGGATTTCTTATCTTTAAGCCACTCACATATTTACGTATTTTTCAGGGCGGCTTTTCCAGTTTCAACTAGAATTTCCTTCTCTGTTTGAGTTCCAGTTTCAGAAATTGAAACAATTTCAACCACATTATCAGATTCAAGGCCGGGAAATTCAATGGGTACATTTTCAGAGTTTAATGGCTCAGAATCAGAAATACTAGTTTGGGAATGTTTTTACGCATCTTGGTCTTAATTTGCTCTTTCACAAAGTCAGTGAAATACTAAGAAGAAACGATGTTCTGCGTATATTAGTTTGCTTGTTGCTATCAATGTTTACGTGTACTGTTGGATTTGTCTGCCTCAATATTTCATATAAATATTCAATGTTTGAAGAGACTGATTGAAACATTACTGGAGTATTATAAGCGTCGATTACTTCTAATTTATCATCCCATGACCACTTTTGTCGAATTGATTTTTCTTTACGCATGATGGTGGACCAAGTTTAGCGCCACTGTTTGGTGCTACCTAATCGTGAAATGCCTTCTGTTGATCGGGAAGAGGGTTCGACGTAGTGACAGGCAGACAGCCACTGGGGAACGCACTACTTTTTGGTATACGCAACGAGTGATGTTGATCTGGAGGTAGTTGTGGCAAAGATAGCCTCAATTACCCACGTCGAAACTCCACAACCGGATGCATTTTAACGTCATATCTGGCACGTGATTATTTTTATTATTACTATTATTTTAATATTTTTTTTTTATTGTTGTTGTTGTTCTTGTTGCTGCTTTGTTATCGAGTTATCATTGTGGTAATGTAGACTGTGAAAATCTTAATTCTTGTTTGACATTGCATCTTTTCTTAAAAGTTTTTCAATATATAGACAACTGCTCCAGGCATGGTGTCGTTTTTTTTGTACCCTTACCCAGTCTGGCAAAAGAACCATTTTTTACACCCACCTTGGTAGAAATATTGTAAAAATGTAGAAAGATTACTGCCCAATCACAATCAGACCAGTAAACCAACAGTGTGTCTTTCCGCTAAAAGCTAACAGTTGTTTTCGTACGTTTCTAAGGATACAATTTTCAATTAAAGGGCGTGATTTTGTGAAAAAGTACATCACTATGGTAATATTTATATTTTTGTTGGTGAGGCAGTGTCAACAAGCCTCAACACTATCTCCACATTCTATCCCTTTTGTGAACACTTCTATTATTTTCTTAAATTTATTTAAATTCTGTAGGCGTGAAAGAGAACGTGCCGAGTTTCAAGGTAAAGAACGACAAAGTAAATTACTAACCAATCAACAGGATCAAGATATAGAAGCAAACATACAAAGTGAGAAGGACACATTTTCATTAACTCAACCCGTGAAAGAACTTTGTACAACAGTTGATGCTTTCATGTACGTAGTAGATGCATCAAAGGCAGAAAGCAGAGGTAATTAATGGTATCATCTGACTTCTATGTTACTTAATTTTGTTTGCCCCCTTAGTAATAAGTGATTTCGATAAATTTCACGCCACGTCATTTTGTTGCATGATAATATAATTTTTAATGAAAATTACATGCCATGTAATTTTGTTTTTCTTGCAGTAACCATTGGTCTAGACGAATTTCATGCCATGATGAAAAATAGATGGCTCCAGCCCAAAGCACCTCTGCTTGTCCTGTCGTGTGTTCCAGATGCTACAACCAGTTGTGTATCTTCAGTTTTAGTTGCAGACACGTTGGAACTATGTTCGTTAAGTAGGCCGTGGCAGGTAAGAATGTGTAGTTTTATCACCAGAAACTTATGTTGTGATTTTATGCACCCATGATAACTTAAAGATCTCTGTTTGCAAATGGAAGTCAAACGATACCCCTTGTAGAAACAACTAACCATTTTTACTTCTTTTTTAAATTTTTTTGAGGAACATTTTGAAAAATTATATGTTTAATGACTTTCATTTTCGTTATTTTCGCCCGTTGTATAGAATTTTATGTCAGTGTGGTATCTTAAAATAGTGACTGGTTAAGGTTATTCTCTTTAATCACTTGGAAACAGGATTTTCAATTGGCCATTTGATGCACTGGGATAAAAATATGCGCACTGATTTGGGGGAATATTATGAAACAAGCGATGCCCGAAATGTCTTGATAATTCTTCAGTCAATGTTAATTTTGCTGTTTCATTAAATATTGGTGAAGCATGGTCAAAAGTATGTATGCACCATACTGGGTTGCAACGGATGCCTATGGGTTTCATAGTCACATCCTCTACTACCAAAATGATCATTTTGCAAACATATCTTTCACATTAGCGCGCTATTCTTTGCCCAGGCCCCAGTAGTTATATCTTCTACCAATTAAGCCTTTGGGATTTAACCTTCCAGAGAACGACGACTTCCACTCCAAGGGAGGATAATCTGATCACAACGGGAGAGAGGAAAAGGAAAATTGTGGAAATAATTATTTTGAAGAGAGGGTTTGTAATTATAGAAAAGTGAAAAATAAGCGGTTCTACCACACAGTAGAAAAAAATTAAAACATAAATTTGATAAAGTTCACCGTTTTTCTTCGGAAAAAATCATCTAAATTGACAACTACCAAAAAATCTGAATTTTGGACACCCAGTGTAGTCACACCACTTCTACCAAGACTAATCATATTACCTATATAACAGTTTTTTGGCCACTTCAAGACACTCGTTTCCAATTACAACTACTTTGTTTAGTGGTCTCATTTGGGTCTTATCACCAGGCCTGTTTCTAACAGCATGCATAGGATATTATGTGGTTAAAAGGCATACGACTTTTGAAATTGCACTTGGCTTTTATAAAAACTACCGAATTGTTGTTGTTGACTGTATGATTTGTTATTCCACAAATCAGCTTATGGAATTTTGTATGAAGTAATAGGCAAAGAAACTGAATTAATATGATTGTCTAAGACATGACCAAGTCAAGATACATGCATTATTTACGTAACTATTTGTTGTATTGAATAATTTATACCAACTCGTTGGATTTATGGCAAATGCTTACCAAGAGCTCGACGTATTGGTATACTCTATTTGGCTATTGCAACGGCCGTCTTCTTAAAAAAATATTATTCTGAACTAAACCTTTATGCGTAGACTTTTGGCTTGTAAACTCTCAACAAAGCGACACTTCGTTTGTGTTAAGATGAAAAGGATATAACAGATGTAGCAGCGTTTCTAAGCCTCTTCCATTGACAGCTAAAATTTTGACAACACAGGTAATTTCTGACCAAGAACTACCAATCTCCTAAATACCGAGACACGATGTCAAATGATACAATTTTGGGGGGTTAATTTTGTTTTTGCTTTTTTTGAAATTTTAACCCTTGAAAATTAAAAATGTATTGAAATTTGTATTTGCTGGTTTCGTTTGCAAATCATTTTAAAAAGAGAAATGCAAACAATGATATATATTCTTAAAACTCAGAGTCATTCCAAAGAACGAATATTCTATTTCATGATAAATGGTACTTGTTTAGTTGTTTCAGGAAGTTTCACTTTCCACCAAAACAAAATTTATAAGCCAATTTTTGTTTGGTTTTCATCAGTTCAGAACCGCCGCTTTCATGGTTTAAATTCTCCTATGTGCTGCCTTATATGGTGTGTGGACTGTTCAGCGCATCACCATTCACTGCATAATGATTCAGCGTGTCATGTTTCAGAGCGTCATGTTTCAGCGCGTCTCATTTGATGTGATATGATATATGATATATGACATGATGTGTATGATATATGATTTGTTATGATATGATATGATATGATATGATTGATATATGATGTGATGTGATATGATATGATAAGGTATGATATATGATAAGGTATGATATATGATATGATATAATATAAGATAATATAATATAATATAATATAATATAATGCTCATACGCTGAAACGTGACACGGCGAAAGCTGATGCGCTAAAAAAGGAACGCGCTGAATCATGATACGCCTTATATTACTAGATAAACATATTTACTGCACGACAGTATCGCTTCAATGCACTAAACGATCTCTCTTTTTTTTTAATAGGTGAGGTCATGTCATGTGAGTACGTTGTATGGATTTCTTCCAGGAATAGACTGGCTTTTGAAAGAAGTCATGCACAGCTGATACATACTAGTATAAAATTCAGTATTTAATTTCTCAAACGCATCCCAGATAGGATGAGAACAGGAATGTATTTAAACATTGTTAAGCAGTTCTACGTACAATGAGTCTGAACCTTACCATGAACTCAAGGTGGTTGACAGGACATTACCATATAAGAATTAACTTGAATTAATGTCATATGTGCGGCATTAGTTGTAATATAATGTAATGTTGTATATTTTAGGTAAAATATTCGAATTTAATTCTTACAAATAAAATTTTTGTTAAGGTTTGCATAGAAATCAAATCGTTTCCACTGATATTTAGAAAAATATTTTTTGGCTTTTAGCTCGTTGTATTACACAGTGTAACAGCATTTTTGCTTGACACACTTTTTTTTATGTTTTCCAATGTATTTTTGTGCACCGCATCCGAAAATCACATTTATTTTTCTCAACCATCGTTCGTTTCTATGATACTGAGGATACTTACTTTTTGAAAAATACTGAAGATTACCCGAAATATGAGCCTAAGACTGATGCATTACAACAAAACAATGAACCACAATGTGGTTTTATTATGATAAATAGCAAGTTTACACCATTTGCACGATTGTGGGAAGTTGCCACCTAAATTTGCGGGGCTTATGTAAAGTATAACACACTCGTTAATGTTAGTTATTAAGCATAGCATAAGTACGGAGAGAATAGTTGTTATACACGTGACTATCAAATGCTGTCACACCTGTAACTGTAGTAAATGTGTGCGCTATAACTGGAAGAACTTTGCCGAATGTGATTGTCTTAAGTGCTACGATTTATCACTTCGCGCTATTGACCATATGTAGTCTCCCATCATTGTGGCATCCCATTGTCCTTGATACCTGCGATCCATGGTAGCGATATCTTGATGAACTCGCTCGCCATGCTCCTCCCTAACAGCTCCGAGATTGGAAGAAAAAAAAGCCTAGATGTGAATGTAAAAAGTGCAGTTTCAAGGATATGCGACATCCCATGCACTTGAAAGCTTCGATAAGTTGCGAGACAAGAGTTTCGTAGTTTGGACTTCTCTTGTTACCAAGAAAGCCCTGGACAACATTTCGAATAGCGCTCCAGGCGTCCCGTTCGATATCGCTCATTACAGCTTCGAGTTTATCTGATCCCAGCATCTTCTTAATCTCTGGTCTAACAAAAACGCCTGCTTTGACTTTTGCATCAGACAGCTTAGGAAACATGGACCTAATTTCTTGAAAAACTGGTCCTTCCGTACTTAATGCTTTCACAAACTGTTTGACAAGTCCCAGCTTAATATGGAGAGGAGTTAACAGAATCTTCTTGCGGTACACCAAAGCAGGCCGGATAACATTCAACTTTCCTGTTGCAAATCTTCCCTTGGAGGCCACGTTTTCCGTTCATAGTACTCTTTGCCCGCTCTGCTATTCCACAAGCACAAGAAACATGAATATTTCGTGTATCCACCTTGCAGTCCCAATAAAAAACATATCATGTTCAAGTCACCACAGATATCCCACTTGAAACTGCTGTATTTGATGTTGTCAAGGAGCTGTTTGACGTTGTCATAATTCTCCTTCTTGTGTACGGAAAGAACAAGAGGATTGATGGGTGTTTGTTGCCATTGTGTAGTAGAACCGCTTTCAAACTCCTTACAGAGCTATCTATAAATAAACGCCATTCGGAAGGCTCATGTTCGAATTCGATAGCAGCAAATAACCCGTTTATATCCTTGCAATAGCACATATCACCACTGACATCAAAAAAGCTCTCAAACACGGAATGACGCTTTCAGTACACAGACACCTTACAGTCAACAAATGCCATTCTTTTAATCGAGATGTTAATAGCTCAGCTCCAGACTTAGTTAGACCTAGATCTCTAATCAGATCGTCAAGTTTCTGTTGATTTGGATAGTGAGGTTTAGTGCTACACGTTGGACCATAGGCTTCATCTTGACCTTCAGTACTTGTAGCCGTTGAATCATCAGCTGATATCTCCATCGCAGTTTCAAACTGAAATCAAAGTGAAAGTAATGAGTTAGTGATAAAATTCTTGAAGATAGATTTATGATTATAATAATTATTGCTTAAAATCTCCAAATTGATTTGTGAAACGCACTGCTGAAATCACTAGAAACATCGTACTTACATTTTTGGGAGGTTGTGGTACTGGTAGTTTCTCATCATGAGAAAAAGGGGCTCTGGATGACGGAATGTCAGGATAATGAAGAGATATTCTTCCTTTACCCTTCCTATACCTGGAAACATCGATCATGCAGAAGAAACAATCGTCATGATGATTTCTTTGCTCTCTCCATACTCGTGGAATTGCGAACGGCATTACTCTTCCTTCATTTCGCAGACATCCTTCAAGGCTTGATCGGCACGTACCACAAATGACATACGGAGCCCATGGCTTATCCTGATCGTCCATTGGTATCCCAAACTACAGTCGATAGGCTACCCAAAACTTATTCCCTCTCATGATTTTATGAGAGATATGGTTTCTAGCAATGTAATACCCACAAACGTAACAGAAATTGTTGGAAGAGTTCTTGCACGTCCTATTTGTGCTAGACATCGTAAAAAATTAAGGAAAAATCAATATTAATATCCCAAAATGAATCCTGAGCAAGGTAGAGAAAGCTATTCACAAAATATGAAGCAGTTATGAAGCGAAGGGTAATGCTTGACTTCTGATCACCTTTCCCGTGATTGTAATCATTCTTATTATGTTGCACAAAACTCTGCACTAAAGATCATTGCACATCAATAGCTTTGTTCACATCGCTCTTATTTGGTGCTTGCTAAATAAACAAAAAAACAAACTGCTCTAAATTAGCACAATGGTAGGAGCCTTGACGGGAAGCTTAGACATCTAGTCGGCGTAATATAAGTTTATGTTTGAGCAGTTAACATTAGCATGCAGCGCTCCTTTGAAGTTGAACTTTGTAAAGATTAATGATTGCAAATCTGTTGTTTTTGTTGCGTAATCACTTCTCCTGACAAAAATGAAGGTACCGCAAACATGCCAGGTACCTGTCTTCCTCTTGCTCTTTTACCATCAATTTTACCGGTTAAAGACAAGTGTTCGTCGAATTTCGTCGTCGTTTAAATTCAGTAATAACCACACATTCAATTCCATACCTTTTTTGAGACTGCTGATGTTTGTGACATTCACAAGATTTTGTAACCTATCTTCCGAGTCTGCATTTAAAACAGTATCATCAGCAAAACGAAGGTTGTTGATAGTTGTTCCTCCAACATTGACTCCTGATTCTCCAATCAGATCTCACAATATCATTGCACAATATAACGAGAAGAGGTCTGGTGATAGTACACATCCCTGTCTCACGCCTTTCTTAATTACACATTCTTCAGTGACATGTATTACGTCATGTATTACTTCCTCTTTAGTTCTGTTCAGCTCATTTAATTCATTCTGTGGTAGTTCTAATTCAACGCTGGCTGTGACGTCAAAGAGTTTATAATGAAAGTTTCTGAAAGAGGTTGTTCTGACCAAGTGTTTCGAATTTTAGGACTCAAATATGATGTTTGTCTTTGACTTAGGGAAGAAGATTGGTAGAAGTTCAAGAATAATAAAATTCATTAATGTACAATTAAACAATTAAAAGATATTTAAAATTAATTCCCAAGACTATCAATTGCGATAGTGACAATGGGATGATTTCATTCCATTGTCACTATTGCACATTATTCCAAGGTTCTTGAAGTTTCGAGTACCGAGAAATGGATGCTTTGAGCCGACCATCGTGCACAACTTTCAGAAAAGATTGTTGAAAGAGGAACTAATAAAAGCCAAACAGTCACGAGATATCCATGAAAATCAAGTTGCTGAGATTCGGAGAGCGTTGATATTTAGTATTGATGAAAAATTGATACCTTCAGTGGCATTTTATTCGCGATTGACTGTGATAAAATGAAGGAATGAAGTGAATTCTATTCAAAGTAAGAAGCTGAGTAACTTATCGAAAGAGCAAAGTCGTCCATCGTTTGAGGTTCACAATACTGTCAAATTACTTGACATTGATGTTGTACCTCCGAAGTATGTTTTGGATACGTTGTCAATGGGTCCAAAGAATCCTGTGTTAACTAAATTTGACTCCAAAAGTTTTTTAGTAGAAATTGATATGTTGTTGAATAGATTGGAAAATCGTGACGTCACAAATGACAGCATTAATGACATTAATATTGCTACATTAAAATATGTTAAAAGTTGCTCGAAACAAAATCTTCCGAGGAATGTCAAATTAACTCGACAGTTTCTAAAGGACAACAATCTTCTAGCAATCCCGTTTGATAAAGGAACTGGCATTTGTGTGATGAAATCGTCTACATACCAGCAAAAAATTAAGGATATTTTAAATCTGGATCAATTTGAAAAGATAACCACGCAACGTAAAAATGCTAAGGATGTTTGTCTCAAAGAGGAGGAACGCATTAACACTGAATTAAATAATCTACTCTCGAACGGAAAAATCAGTCAGACTTTGTTCAATGGAATAAAATCTACTGGAGGACAGCTACCTAGACTTTATGGATTGGCAAAAGTACATAAACCGAACGTACCCATTAGACCAGTTCTGTCAATGCCGTCTTCACCCTACTACAGATTAGCAGAAAAAATAACTAAATGGCTATCAGTCATCCCTCAATCAAAAATCAATTGCTCATCCAAAAAAACAGTTGATCAATTGAAGTCGATACAGCTAGAGGATGATGAAGTTATGATTTCGTTCGACGTCAGCTCTCTATATACCAACGTACCGGTAGAGGAAGCTATTCATGATGCAGCTGACCTTCTTTACGCTGGAAATTTGGTACAACCACCTGTTGATAAAGAAACTTTTATCACTTTAACCAAATTGGCAACCACAAATGTCATCCTGTCAACGCACGATGGACCGTACAAACAAGTTGATGGTCTTGCTATGGGATCACAGCCAGCTCCTTGTTTGGCCAACATATGGCTATCGAAATTCGAACCATCAATTAAAGATGACACAAAGTTATTCGAACGATATATGGACGACATACTAAGATCAATAAAGTCTAACCACATCGAGAGAAAATTGGAGGAAATAAATGGACTTCATCGGAATTTAAAGTTCACAATGGAAGTAGAATCTGAAGGTCGTCTACCTTTTTTGGATATTTGTATTCTACATCAGGGGAATTCACTATCGTCCACATGGTACTGTAAGCCCACAGACACTGGGCTCATCATGAACTTTCATGCCTTGTCACCAACCAAATACAAACGTTCGGTTGTGGCAGGTTTTATCCATCGTATTTACAGAGCATGTAGCAATTGGCAACATTTTCACGAAAGCCTCGAACGAGCAAAAGGCATACTAGAGAAAAACCAATATCCTCCAGAGTTTTACGACAGTATCATTCATTCAACGTTGGAAAATATCATTTTAAAAAATAAAGAAGAGCAGCCACCTCAACAAGCTGATAAAGATCCTGAACAGATGGAACAATCGAAAGTGCCATGTGTTATTGAATATCGTGGAAATGTGACTGATAACTTCATAAAACAGGTGAAGATGTCTGGTGCTCCAGTCCAGCTAATTATTACTTTGAGAAAATTGAAAACAATCCTTCCAAGTTTAAAACCTGTGTTAAAGAAAGAACTGAGAAGTGGAGTGATTTATCAAATTTCGTGTCCAGGATGTTACGCCTGCTATGTTGGTCAAACTAGCCGACATGTAATCACTCGCTTCAAAGAGCATAGAGGTAAAAAGGAAGGTGCAATGAGATCCCATTTCATGAACTGCTGTTCAAGATTGGCTGTTTTTGACAATTTGAAAATTCTAGATTCAACAATTAAGAGCTTAGACCATCTAGAGACTTTGGAAGCCCTCTATATTCGTGAAATAAAACCAACATTGAACCCTAAAGATGAATTTAGAAATAAACAACTCCTCATAAAAATTTAATTATGATAGTTAAGATTCATTCCATTGTCACTATCGCAATTGATAGTCTTGGGAATTAATTTTAAATATCTTTTAATTGTTTAATTGTACATTAATGAATTTTATGACTGCTTTTATCCTTTTGTTTTGTGTATTCCCTATTGATTTTAGAACTTGTATATAATCTTTTTACATTAGCTAGTTGCTTTTTACTGATGATGAACGAGATGTTCGAAATATATCTTGAAAATGTGTTTTAAATTGCAGTTATTGAATTCTTGATAAAGACTATTACTTGTTTTATATATCACTTTTGGGGTTTTAATGAAGTTATCGAGGATACGTATGCCTCATATGAAGGATTTTATGAAAATGATGGCTGGCTCTAAATTTACCTTCGAAATGCAACATAAAAATTATCAAACTAGTATAAAAAACATCGAGAAAATCAAGATCAAAAACCTTTGTAACTCCAGCTACCAATTTATATTTCACAATGTGGCCAGAACACGTCAACAACAGAATTAGGTATGCACAGCTCGGTGGCTGGATCAGACAAAAGAAAAATGACAAGAACAAGCTCTGCCAGGGATACGAGATTCTGTTCATGCAATATGTCAAAAGTCAATAATCAAAAAATCAAAACGAATATGTCTCAACTATGTAAGAGGCTCATTTACAAGTTCGTATGAATACCAGTTTCATTAACAAATCGAATCTATATCCTTGCTTCATTCAGAACATCACTGTCATTACTACTTGAATACTCGACAGGATGGAGTTTATTAATAGGTCTTCTAAGCATACAAACTTTTCTATTATTAACGTAAATTACTATGGCACTACACTCTTTTGCCATCCCAGGTTGGAAGGAACTCTTCTACTACACCAGCTCTTCATCTCTGTCTCGGCTATTTCTCTTCTTTTATCAAAACGACATCGTTGATGCTAATTTCTGATTCGTCATTCACTTTGTTAGTTTAATGCAATTCACGTAATTGAGCAAAATTCTCCGATTTCCAATGTCTCCAGTAGCTATCAATTAGTTTTAGAACAGTTACACACTTGACCAAAATTTTCTTCAATTTGATCACTTAGTTCATCATACAGAAATGTCAATGGTTGATAGTTATTAACTACTAGAATTTTGGACAGTACTGTTAATAATTCTTCGTATGTTAATCTTGCATTATGTCGAGTCTTTTTTAGACAACGCTTTATTGATCTACTATACTCCTCCTTACCAAGGAGCTGCATCAAAGTAGAAGTCCCACTGTATTCTTTTATTAGAAGAATACTGCTTTGTTTTCTCTGCAATAAACCGACTTTCATTGTCAAAAATAGCCTCTTTCACTAAAAATTGTCTTAAGATCACCAAAACAAGTTAAGAATTAAACTTTTGATAAAATTACTTGCATTTGGAATACCAAACTTTGTTCTAGCTACAATTAAAGTTTCCTTAAAACCATTATAAAGCATTTGCTCTACGAGAAAAATATAGGACGCTAAGTGCTATAGTCATTAGGTCCATTCTTTAACCGTTCTTGACATCTAATCATTTCATCCGCTAGTGTAAAAAGTAAACATCCTGCTATGCATATTTGATCCATAAATTTTCATCGCATAATATTTCACCTTTGTGAACAATTGTTTGAACATATAATACTTTCTTTACTTAATTTCTCCTTTAAGTTTCCAATAAATTTTCAAACTGATACTGTAATTCTTAATAAACATTTTTTTATCATATACCTCAATATTGATAAATGATAAGTTAATATCATCCTAACTACCTTCCTTTGCTTTTTCATTAATAAGTAAGCAAGTTGTGTTTTACGTGCAAAATTATTTATATTGAAGTTTCAATATTTTATGTAACAGTCCCAAAAGAATTCATTAATATTGCTTTGTAATTGGACCTAAACATACCAAAATCTTTTCTTGAGAACACAATTTAGTCTACGACTACTGACGATCTAAATTCCGTTGTGCAAATAAGACAGGAGCAAGATACACCCTTTGTATATATATATAATATACACAGAAAGTCTGATAAAAAAATAGAGAAATAGCACACCACAACGTCTTCTGAGTTAACTGAGTCGACAAAGATATTCTTACCAGATCAAGCCGACTGGCTGTTTATTGGTGTGGTTTACAGTTGCAGAAAAAACGAAAGACCTCATTTCTGAACAGACAAAACCTACGCGCTACTTAGAAAGCTCTCCGTAATATTTAAGGGCATGTAAGTCATTCTGTGTTCCAGTGGTCGAATTCTGAAAACACTGCGAGCCATTTCCACCAAGGGCCTACTTTTCAACTTACAATTTCCTACGTCCGAATGCAGTTTGTATCAATTGTGATATATACTATACATTCGACAAATGTAGGTAAATATTTAGCTAATTATTCATCAATAATTTGGCTAATACAGCTACCCTCCTATAGTTGTCTTTGTAGTGCATAATTGCTTTGAGGCGTCATGTAAGAAGGGATATACAAGTCAACAAAGTTTTTCAATTCTTCTTATTTCTCTAATTGAATATACGATTTCTCAAAATGATAATAGTCTTACCTAACAGAAAAGGGAATAACAAGTTCAATTAAAGTAGTCAACTGGTTGATATTACAGTGCAAAAGAATATACTGCTTCAAATTATTGTCTGAAAATCGTCGCCGATTATCTCTCAATACAGCCTTATAGCGAGAGAAGCTGCGCTCCACATCTACAGTCGTAAGTGGAGCGAACTTGAAAGCTGCAATTTCGTTAGCTGTCAAGCTACTTAGATAACTTTCATCATGTTCAATGCCTAAATCCGGCGCGTCGGAGTGTAGGATTTTTATAAGTGGAATAAGTTGCTGCGAGCCAATGTTGCCTTGGAGAACTGACATCCACTTTTCCTTAAGCTCAGGTAGATCCACAGTTTCTCTATGAACACGTGCGAAACAACACCACAGATGGTATAATTTTTCATCCTGCTGTTAAAGTGTGTTTATACACTTTAACAGCAGGATGCTATACGTGCTTTACATCAGGGTGCTGTCACAATTGCTGCGAAATCGTCGTCTAAGGCTTCTATCACCTCCTTCACGTCATCCAAGTGTTCAGGGTAGTATTGTGCAGCCGATAACCAGGTTCCCCAGCGCTTGATAACTGGCTGTGGTGGTAGTAGCACATCCGGCTTACGTTCGTTGAAAAACCTCTGCTTTGACGGGGCTTTCCGGAAAACTTTCTTTCCGCAGTTGACTAACGGGTCAACTCTAGGGAAAGAACCTCTAATCTTCTCGGCGAGACGGTTTACACTGTGTGCTAAACATGTTGTGTAGCGCCTTTGGTACTGACGAAGAAATTCCAGTGAGCATCTTCCTCGTGTAAGCTGCACTGTCAGTGATAATGAGCAATACTCTGGAAAAGTCAGCGTGCTTCTGGTAAAGCGAATCTAATGTCGTGATTAGAGCATGGCCAACTGTGCTGTGATTCGTTGCTTCTAGAAAATGTATGTCGAGGAGGTACACAGCCTTGGAATCGTCAAGTGGACCACCAACAATATTAGTCTCAAACCTCCCACAAGAATCTGTTGTCTCATCTATTTGTATCCAAAGAATTTTTTTTTGTGAGCTTTCATGAACTTTCGACAGTTTTTCATCAGATATATCCGGCATGTAATTCTTTCGTAGGGTGCTTTCATCCGGTAGTTACATTCCACTTCGAAAAAATATTTGAAGACAGGGTGATTCACCTTACTGAGAGGAATCTCGGCTGCAACGAGCATTTCAGTGAGCGACTTAGAAAAGTCTTTGCTTCCACTTGAAAGAGGAACTTGTGCTTGAATTGATTGCGTTGTTCGCTGCGCCAACTGCATATGTTTCGCAGTGTTAACGTGTTGCCTAACTTGCGAGAGTGTAGCCATTGAAACTATTGTGCTGCAAATTTTACAAAATAATTTGTCATCTCTGGCTGTGAAACAAGGAGATTCCCTTGTGTTCAAGGTTTGTTTTAAAGAGGTAGATTTCGGCAACTTAAAGTCCCAAGAAATGGAAGGGAGCATTAGTTAAGCCATTGTTAATCAAAGGCCTCGAGTTGCTCCATAAAAATCTACATCCTGTTAGTAATCTACAATTTTTTATCAAAAATTACAGAAAGAACAATATTTGAACAAGTATCAAGTCACATTACTAAAAACAACCTGTTTTACACACTTCAATCTGCCTACTGGAAGTTTCATAGTAAGGAAGCTGCATGGTCCATCGGAAAGGTGTCATTTGCCCTTTTGAGTCCTTCAGAAGTCCTATCTGGGACCACTTCTTTTCACCATATAAGCCAGTAAGCTATTTCAAAGTGATTTGGGATCAATTATCCAACATCCAAGTCTGTGCTGACAAAACACACTTATATCTGTGTAACAGGACGATCTCGCGGCAACGCGGAATAACAATGATCCAAGGATTTCTCGTGCAAATTTTATTAAAAGCAAATTTTCTCCAAGATAAGAAAACGGGAACAACTAACAGATTCTCCCTCTGTCAGCGAAAGTCTTGTTTCGTTGGGAGATCTATCAAACGTCTTAAAATACCCAACTCCAAACATCACTGAAAACTCAGGAGAAAAACTCCAATATTTATGGTAACAGAGTATGGGTTGTGCGACGTTTTTTAGATTCTCGCACTTGGCTGACACTTATCATACTTACGGGTCTTAGAACCAACCGGACATAAAAATGTGATAATTGTCTGCTATGTCAGACAACTGTCACCTAAAAAAAGCACCTAATGTTGCGGCATCCACAGTACAACAATTTGATGTTTCCGCAAAGCTCTTAGCACACTTCTCTGTGTACATTGTTTGCATAGTATTTCCTGTCGCATACTTATACTTAAGATATTATGATACAACAACAGGAAATAGAAACTAAACTAAACTTAACTTGGCTAATATTAAACTTAGTGTCCTGCGGCATCCTAGTGAGCCTCTCACATCTGTCATTGAAACGAGACAGAAGGAACACTGAAACAGAAGCATGAAATGCTATGTTATGTTGTATTTGGGCTGTCTGAGCTTGGATGATCTGAGACAAATTGGCACTAATAAAACTCAATACCGAATTTCTAATAATAGGGGCAAAGCAACAATTAAACAAAGTTAATAGTAGTAATTTATTAATTGAGAATTATTTTGTCAAATCAGTTAATGAAACTAGAAATTTATACTTCTTGATTAACTCTAATCCTTATTTTACAACACATATGGCTAAAAACATATAACTTAGCAATCTATTTGTTACATAATATTAGACGTATTAGGAAATAAATCGCTTGACACACAAAAAACACTTGTTCAGGCCTTAGTTATTGGCATATTAGATTACATTAATACTTTATTATACAGCCCACCAAATGTTCACATAAATAGACTTAATATATTAATAAACTAAGTGTATTCAAAATTTGCTCCTTGGTTGGTTCAAGACATTTCACGTTTTTCACATATTTCATCCATAATGTATCAGCTATACTGGTTGCCTGTCAAGTACAGAATAATTTTAAAGATAATTTTAATTGCTTTCAAGGATTTACAGGGCTTATCATAGATTAATGATCTTATTTGTCCTATGGAGAAGTGTGTATTTAGTCTTCATTCAAATACGAATGGTCATTTTTCACAAAATCCAACTGGAATAATAAAAAAGTGGCTAAGTGGCTGAGCCTTTAGCACACCTGCACCAATTTTCTGTGGCTGCAGTGCAATTCTACACAAAAGTGAGTGCTGGCCCCTGAGGACTGAGGATACACAGTGGCTGATCAGGAATGAACAAGCAATGCTTCAGTGGATCTGCAACACAAAGGCAACAGAAAGAGCTGGCATTGCAACACTCTATTCTAGGTTCAACATACTACCCCTTCATGTGACTCTTCATGTAAAATGCTTGCATTTTTTGGATACATCAAGAGGAGTGAGTCATGGAGAAAGAAATTGCTTGAACTGAAAGTGGATGGTACGTTAAGCAGGGGTATTATGGCCTCCCAGGAAAACTGGGAGGCCATAATAAAGCAAGATCTAAAGGCATGGGATCTTAACGAAGTTGACACTGGTCTCCAAACCAAATGGTGAGCAGACCTGTGAGCAGCCATCAAAAGGCATACCTGTGCAAGCCAAGGATAAATGCCAACTGGGTAGTGAGTGGGTGAATGAGTGGTATTATAAGTAGTCAAACAACACCTTACAATCCTATAGGAAATGGTCAAGTACAGAGATACAATCATCCTATATAGAAATCAGTGCTTGTTGCATTTAAGTCTCATAATTTGCCAACTGTTGTATGGGAAAGAGTTCTCCCAGATGCTTTACACTTTACACAATCTCTTCTGTGTACTGCCGCAAATTGTACTCCCCATGAACATGTTTAGTTTCTAGAGATGATCCAATACTAGACAAGCTATCCTGTCCTGGTCTAAGGTAAGTGTTAATGTGCAGAAGTGAAAAAAAGTAATTATGACCCACTAGTAAATGAGATAGACCTCTTGGAACCCAATCCTTAATATGCAAAAATCAATTTACTTGATATCAGAGAAACTACCATTTCTACCAAACAGTTAGCTCTTGCTGGAAACTTTCAGGTTCACAAGAACATAACTCATACTGTACATGAAACATTGATAATATGTTTGCAGATCACAAAAATGAAAAAAGAAACACCAGCCTTAACACTGGAATCATCCCTGAAGTGGATGGGGTACAGCAACTGCTTAGATGATCAAAGTGAATCCATAAGCCACCTGAGATTCGATTTGTGGTATTCATAATGTAACATTTTCATAAACAATAGGTAGAATCTAAATGAAAATGTTGACTTGTGAACATTCATTGAGTCTTAACACGTTTTGGGATATCAAGTTGGATTAAAAAATATGTTAAATGTTAGTTAGTTGGTAAGTAGATAAGTAGTAGGGTAACCAAAAACATCACTATGTATTGTTAGCCATATGTGGTTTAGTTTATGCATAAACCTTGCTTGGAATTCATATAAAAATCTATTAGAGGGATTAGGGTTATTTTTCATATTTCTTTCTTTAGGAGTGGGTGAATGTGTTATTGCCTTCGCCTTGCTTCTTATTTATTTAAGTTTATACTTTTGGGGTAGTGAAATTAGTTTCTTTAAACCAAGAATTAAGCTGGTCATTAGCTATGGGTATTAAAAGATAACATTCATTGGGGTTCCATTACCAATGCAAAGTTAAAACACAGCTTGGAATATGAAACAGAAATGTGTGGATGATCTCTTCTTCCATAAAGCACAGTTGTATTCATCCATATTGGCAAAATCATCCATTTTTGAATGAAGATGCTCCATTCCTGTTCCATCCTCTTAAAGCAAGGAAATTATACAACTAAAGTGGTTATATCATTGGATCTTCAAAGGTTCTTGACAGGCTGCTTCATTACTATTGATGTAATCTCTCCATTGATTTTGTCATTAAGTTAGCTTCTTTTGTCTCTCACAAAGGCCACACTCCTGACTTTCTTGACTTGCAATCCAACTATGTCCAGCAAATCACTTCACCTTGATGTCCTTAAATATACATGGCTCCCATCCCCATGGGAGCCATGTATATTATTCACATTTTCAAGGCAACCAGTTGAGTAATAATTCAGCTCATTCAAAAAAAAACACAACCAGAGTGCCGATCACCCTTACAAGTAGAAGAATAGTAAAGCATAGCCATCTGATGTCAACTTTACTTCTGCGTGATGTGCTAGCAATCTCAACCCTAAACTTTCAGGGATAAATAAGTCATGATTTATCATTATCCTGACTCACTATTTTGTAATGTATATATACTGTACCAGACCATACATATGTTTGGGTGTTATGAGATTTTGTTGACCTTATCTAACAGTCATCAATTAAAACCACTACTATTTATCCGACACTAAATCAATACACAGTTCAAACAGTATGGCTCCCAGATAGGATTGGGATTAAATAATACATACAAAGTAACCCCCTTACTTCTGAGTTGCTCTTTATATTCATATAATACTCTAACAAAAAATTATATATATATATATATATATCATCATGATTTATATGTATATTATATATATATATCATCATCATCATCAAATATATATATATATATATATATATACTAGTATCAAAGTAATTAGCTATCGACAGTGCTCAATAATATTAGAATATTAGAGCTATCATATGGTCACACCATATATATACATACATGTACACACACTTTTTATGGTTTCATAATTTGTTTTACATGAAAAAATTTATTGACTTACCTAATTTTTATAAATTAACTATGTTCAAGGGCAGTTATGACGCAACAGCATTGGAAGGGGCTAATGCTTCCTTTAGAATTTTTTTAGACAAATCTTTTTTAAGTTCTACCCCAAAAGTGGACAAACAGTTCTTTATTGCAGTGGATTTCCACATTTTTTCAAACTTGCAAAATTATTTATTAGTTCAATCCCTTTTCTAATTCAGCTTTTCCTCTCTAAAACTACGTAACACTCAGTAGGTGTATCCTGTCCAAAATAAGGTAGAAATAAGTTAGATGTCGTAGTACCTTGGCTGTGGCATAACATGAACATTTTCAAATGGCAAGCTAAAAATTATTCTCAGTCACTACAAACCTAAATATTACAGTATATTACAATCGATTGTTAAACACCACACTTTGTAAATCCACTAACCGCGTTAGTTTTAAATAATCTTATTTTAGCTGTAGGCTTGTACAGAGCAAAGACCTACAGCAAAATATTAAACAAAAAAAACAACGAATGTCACTTTTCCTAAATCTCAACTTGTTCTCGGCCCATAAATAAAAGGCTTTACAGTGAGCATTTTTCAAAATGTGGCCTTCATCATGTTTTTTGACTAATCGTGTTAAGTATATGAAGGTTTTTACCTTAATTTGTTTAATTAGCTTTCATAATAAACAACTTGAAAAGCATTAGTCTATGGAATTCCATGTTGGACTAAACCCATCGTTTACATTTCACTAAACAAATAATTAAGTCGAGAAAGGTACTTTAATTAATTCGGCATTTTCAGCTTTCAACAGAAAGCCATTCGTTGCTCCAAATAAGCTGCCAATTTGCTTTTGGCAATGAAATTTAAGGAAAAGAACCTGTTGCACTACCTTCTTGAAGCTCATTCAGTCTAACTCGGAGCTGTCGATTTTCTGCTTCGGTATTCCTCAGTTTGTCTGATAAAGTCAATATTTGGATTTGTTGTTTTCTTATATAATTTAATAACAGCTTAATAGTTTTGTCACTGTTGGCAGGATCATGACAAGACGGTTTTTTTTGGACTTCCACAAACGACTCGTCGCTTGAAGTTAACCTTATCATACCGGTACCAGACGTGCTGTTAGATGGCAAATGAGTTTCTCCATTAGATCCCTCCGCTTGATGTTTGGCTCCTGCTTGATTATGAACACTTTCTCTTCCTCTTATTCGTAAAATATTCGTTTGTTTCAAATGAAAATCACGCTGAAGTTTCAATGACAAAAGTGCTTTTTCATTTGAGGTCAGACTGAAAGCACACGCCAAAAGAGTCGCCGCTTCGTTATGGCATTTTAGGGCATTGTCAAAATCCTTTTTCTGTGTGTATCTCTCAGCTTGCCGGGCATATAAATGAGCTCTATTTAAAGGAGAAATCGTTTCAGATATCATTTTTGGTTAGTTAGGTCATATGAGAGGTCAGAATAAACACGTCCAACAATAAACCTGCAAATAAAATCCATTACAAGTGCATCTTCCGCCAGGAGATTTTTATATACTGGATACTACTCCTTTTATTCACTAAAATTGCAGATACTTGTTTCTCTGATCTTATTTTTGAACATCTGTATCATTCATTCATTGGATTAAAAAATCTCATAAGACAAGAGCCTCTGTCTTCACAAACTCAAATATTTTGCAAATGTGAAGAAATTTCTAAGAAACTGATATTGTTGTAGTATTTCATGTATCATGCATGAAACATGAATACCCCCCCCCCCCACTTTCTATCATTTGTTCTCTGTGTCTCTCTGTCACTGTCTAACTGTCTCTGTGTGTCTTTCACCCCTCTCTCTCGCTCCCCCTCTCTTTCTTTCTTTCTCTCTCTTTGTCTGTCTCTTTCTTTCTCCGTTTCTGTCTGTCTCTCTCTCTCTCTCTCTCTCTCTCTCTGTGTCTGTCTCTCGTGTGTGTGTCTCTCTCTCTGTGTCTCTCTCTCTTCTCTCTCTCTCTCTCTCTCTCTCTCTCTCTCTCTCTCTCTCTCTCTCTCTCTCTCTCTCTCTCTCTCTCTCTCTCTCTCTCTCTCTCTCTCTCTCTCTCTCTCCTTCTGGATCCCTTGGATCCAGGATTTTGTCAAGTATTTCATTCGGGTATTCCTGCGAATGGGATCAAACGCTTTGGATTTATCTAGGTTGAGGNTGCGGCGGTGGCTGAGGGGACAGGGCTGGTGTGTTGGTAGTGGTTGACGGTGTTCATCTTCATTGGTGGCGGAGTGTGGGTGTATGTTTACTTCGAACGCGGGCAGCGCGTTGGCGTTTGAGACGGTTGCACGTGTCGCAGATACAACTCTATGTCTCTCTCTCTTTCTCTCTCTCTCTCTCTCTCTCTCTCTCTCTCTCTCTCTCTCTCT
Organism: Morbakka virulenta; assembly: GCA_003991215.1. Lineage (NCBI taxonomy): Eukaryota > Metazoa > Cnidaria > Cubozoa > Carybdeida > Carukiidae > Morbakka > Morbakka virulenta. The sequence goes on along the minus strand of RDPX01000428.1, from coordinate 47,080 downwards.
CTCTCTCTCTCTCTCTCTCTCTCTCTCTCTCTCTCTCTCTCTCTCTCTCTCTCTCTCTCTCTCTCTCTCTCTCTCTCTCTCTCTCTCTCTCCCCGAACTACTTTAACTTCTCATTTGATAATTTTCTATAACTTTGTTTATTGTTGTCTCCAATATCTTCACACCAAGTGTGTAAGTCCAAGTACCGAAAGCATGCAAGTTACCCTTATCTTTTTTTATGTACTGTCGGGCAATTATCAGTACATTAATGATTTTCTAATTTTCTTTTACTTTGCATAACTTCTTTAGGAAAAGTTAGTTGCCTTTTCTCTGAAGTCTAGCAAAACTGATGAAACCCTTTATGTTTTGCTAATGGTGGATTCATCATAACTGATTTGGGTCTGAGGCCAAGCACTCATGATGATGCTCCCACTGAATTATTTTTCACTTGTGAGACATGCTTATCAAAAATGGTATGAAAAGTGAGTAAATAAAGCAAAAAATGGAGCAAGGAATATATTTATTTGCAGAAAAACTGGAATTTTGTTTCCTTGCATTTTTTTTCGCTGTTGTTTCTGTTCCTATTTTATAACCTTCTAATTTACCACGCCTATTGATTTCATGAAATTCTACCGTAAAAGTACATTTTTGCAATATTGGTTCGTTTTAGATATAAAAAGGAATTGTTCACCATTCACTTTCGTACAAAAAGATGGGAAAACAAAACAGGAGACAAAGCAACTTCTTTGTTATCCGTGAACCGCAGAGTGATCTTTATCAAATTTCACTTTGTAGATGAAAACGATTCATAAAAATACCTCTTCAGTTTCTCAGTGAGTACGTTTCAGTTCAGAGTTAGTTTTTTGTGAGATAAAGTACAAAGAGAATATTTTGATATGTATTTGGTAGAATTCATGACGTTGATAAATGCCTCCGAATTCCTACAGCTGTCCTCTTGGTTACCGACACGGAGCTGGTTTTCGTTATTTGTAATAAATCTTCATCATAGACAATATTTGGCTAAAATAAATGAGAAACATTTTACGGACATTTAGTTTGAAAAATTGATAGAGGGTAAATTTGTGTCTTTCATGCCCGTTGTATCTATCAAGAGTAAAGGAAGCATAAATAGATTTCTAGTTTAGCCTTGAGACTCCTCTGCTTCTATTGCGAGATACTGTTTAGGAAGGTGAAAGACTAGCTTGCTTTAATAATTCTGACTGCAGCACTCTTATCGAACCTCCATCGAAAGTGACATACCTTATACTGTAGAATATGCTTTAGCCTTATCTATAATCTCTCTCATGATGAAAGTTCTTTTCTGCATTGGGTGGTTATCCATTTTGTCTTTCGCTGTCTATTACTGTTAGGTCTAAACAACACTGTCATTTCATCAATGCTGTCTAAATCTCTTAGGACAAATGCAAGTGGTATTCCAATGCTCATCTTTTACCCTAAATCTTCTCCACCAGTGAATTCAACGGAATTATGAAGGTAAAAAAAGAAAACATATCCAGGTATCGGTCCACTGAATCTTAACTTCTTACCGATTTTGCACTCTGTAAACAGAACGTATACATCTCTTAACTCTCATGCCATAAAAATTCCTATGAGAATATGTTCTCTTGTATTCACAGTATTCTTCTTCTTCTTCTTCTTCTTCTTCTTCTGCCATTCATATTCACGGCAAAACATTGACAAAATTAGTTTTCCACACAACTCGATCTTTCATTGCAGCCAGAAGATCAGCACCATTAAGGCCAGTGTCATTCCTTATAAGTGTTTTGACAGTATCACAGAATAACAAATGGCTCTTTTTGTTCTTCTTCATTACTGTTGTCTCCAATGTTAGTAGCCAGCTGCACAAATCGTTCGTCTTCATATTGTCTGATTCTCTGCTTCCGTCTTGAATACCAGTAGCTCCATATCTTTGAATAGAACTTTATTGTCAGTTTTGTCTTTCTTGGCTACTTATACCCATTCGTGCTTTGGTTCAAGTACTACCAGAAAATAGACGTGTGGAACCTGTTCGAACAAGAATTCATGTAAAACAAGCTTTAAAAAATAAAATGTGTACCATCCCACTTATCCCTAATGTTAATGCACATAAAATGGAAAATTTATGTAGTGAAATGTGCATTAATATTAGAATGGACTTTGAACCATCATGCTGAGAAATACAACAAAACAACTTTACAATCTACAAATCACAACAGCATGGCAGGTTATACACTTTTTGATATCTTCAGACGTTTCCAAGAAAACTCAGTTTTGAGGCTCTGATTTTTCCCGCCTTTATGCCATATAGTAAGGTGCTCTCGCTTGCTTCACTTGCTCGAAAAATAAACATTTTACTAGAGAAGGTAAACTTTACTCCTTACTGAGTAGTAAGGAATCTCCGTTGTAAGTGTTTGATCATGTGGAAATAGCAATCATCATCATCATCCTGTGGCGAGCCGATAGGCGTTGGCAATCATGCTCCTCCACATCTTTCTGTCTCCAGTAGCTTGAATGGCCTTACTATTCTTTTATGTTCCCATTCATGATGTCAGATCATCCAGCATCTTCGTTCATTGTCGCCCTGGGCACCTTTTCCCGTTGATTCTTTCAGTTGTCACCAAGTTTTCCAGCCCTCCTCGTCTCATCACATGACCAAAGAATGTTCTCTTCCTTTTCCTTATGTTTCTGCCTCCTTTACGACTTCAATGTTTGTTTTCTTTGCTGTCTGTGGGGTTCTCAACATTCTCCGAAGAAACCACATTTCTGTTGCTTCCAGTTTCTTTCTGATGTTGGCTGATATTGTCCATGCTTCGCATGCATAAAATAGGATGGGCGCAATATAACATAGCAATTGGTATCATAAATCTGCAAGTACATAAGTCGTAACTGAAATCAACATAACATATAACTTGTAATAAGCACCAGGTCTCAAATAAGCGTGACTCTCAAATAACCGGCTTAATTAAAAACTTAAACAAGTGTTAGTCTCGTGTAAGCCCCTCCATGTAATAAGTACCGCACCAAAAAGTTAGAATAAAAGTCAGTGGTGTAGATTTTTTGCCTTAAATGAACTTTATCTAAAGTAATTCTTCATTTAAGGACCTTTATTCTAAATTTATTATATTGTTATGTTACCTTTAAACATACTTTTAGCTCTTTTTCCCAATAAAAAAAAATCATCGCTCTTCAATAAGCCCCCCACCTGGAGCCTTATAAATAAAATAAGGACGGAGAGAGCCTATTAAAGGAATTGTGATAGTAATATATCTATAATTAGTGAAGCAACAAGTTTCTTAACCTATTAAAAACAAAAATAATTACAATATATGTCACAGCTAACCTACTGGGGGACGACAGGTCTTTGTCTCACTTCCTGCTCATTCAAGTAAAATGATAAGTGCAACTCAAACCTTCTTCCAGATGTAGTGATCGCCAAGGCTTCCCAGACAGCAGGGCATTGCATATGGCCTTTTCTACGTTACTGTGCCCCTAACAACACTTTCTCGTTGGTGGCCACGTTATAACAAAGTTGCTAAGTCTTGGCGCGACCGAATGTCAGGCGATATAACTGGATGAACAGACTGTGCTCGTTAGCCTTGGTTGGCAGCCAGTCTAAGAGAGGAAATTCCTAATTTCAAAGCTCGACAGCCTTGACACGAAGCCTATCTAGGACAAGGACACGTCTGGCGGAAACCCATATATTCCAAACGAGTACTGGACAGCCCTGGAGAAAGAAGACCCTTGGTCTATAGACAACCGAGCTGATAGCATCAGCCCCAACCATTGGAGTATGCCTCCCCTCGTTGTAGATCTTCCGAAGATGAAAAAGCTGCGATAGTAAAAACAGGTTTTAAATCTGAAGTGGATCTCCTAAGGCGGTCAGATATCAACATTGATTACTTCCTGGTACCTTCTGCAGTCAAACCAGCCTCTAATGTAACGCTCTACATTCCCACGGGCTATCCTGGCACATCAAAGAAGAGAAGAGAGGACAAGGTCTCGTTTTACAGTGAGAGCACAACACTGAAAACAGAAGATATAAGGGATAAGTGCCCACTTGATCCGTGTTAAGTAGGATACTATGGGTTTTCTTAGACGGTGAGAGCAACCAATCCAATGTCAATGGTCAGTTTTCAACAGGCTCAAGCCGGGTAGCCACCAGTAAGTCACTGATGCAGCACGATCTACCTGCCTCAGTGGGTCCTACGAGAATAGACTCCATCGATAACTGGGTTGTTAAACATGCACAAGACAAGCAACGAAATAATAAAGCGAAAGGCTCTTGTCCTTCGATTAGCAAACTGAAGCGACAGAACCATGTACATCAGACGGACTGATGATCTTCAAGCAGTAGACGACACTAGAAAACTAAGAGTTGTACAGATTGAAGATTGACATAGCGACCCATGCAAGAGGCATGACTTTCCAAGAATGGAACTCTGAAGGAGAATCATTGTGCCTTCCTTTGAAGGGGAATAGCATCGAAGAAACCAGAGAAAATGGTATGGACTTCGGTGTGCGCAACACATTCTGGGCATAATTGAGAACGGCAAAGAGAAAATGTTAACACTGCGCTAGACAACCGTGTAAGGAACTGTCAACATAATGTTCATATACGCCCCCACGCCCTCCTCAGTGGAAATGGAAGGCCAGTTGTAAGAATCACTAGGTTGTCATTAACAAGTTTCCGAAGTCACAACATGGCTATATCCTGGGTGATTTCACTACAAGAGTGGATGCAGACAGAGAGTCATGGCCAGATATTCTTAGGCATCACGGCGTTGGGAAGATGAATGGCAATGGTCTAAGCCTCTTTAAACTATACTGCTATCACAAACTTTGTGTCATAAACACTTTCTCCCCAAATAAGGCATACTACAAAGTGTCGTAAAGACAACCAACGTCAAAATACTGGGATCAGCTGGATACGAAAGTCCCCAGACGCAACTGTCTTAACAATGTCTGCAATACTAGAGCCTACCACGGTACCGAATGCGACAACGATCACTCACTGACTGCTTTAAGGCTGAAACTGAAACCCGAAAACCTCTACCATTCCAAAGAAAAGGATCAGCTACGAATAAACACTAGTCTTAGGACTCACTACCCAAAGTAAAACAAAGAGCCACCCCAGATAATATGCTGAAGACAGGTCGAACTCTCTTCGCAGCACAATCCACAATGCTGCAGGTCTGAAATATGACAAGAGAGATTAAAAGAACGTGGATTGTAGCTTCAGGCAGGTATCGCAGAAAGAGAGCTAGCCACCAAGAAAAATGGAGTTCAATAATTAACAAAAGCCAGAAGAATCTGCAGGCACTAGAAGCTGCTTGAAGTAAAACACAGAAAACAACACTCCACTATGCAAAAGGCAAATGGCTCTAGTTGTCACTGAAAATGTAGAGATAATTAACCTCTGACAATTCCAGGAACAAGTATGAGGGCATGAAAAAGGCAACTATCAAGAAAAGGCAACGAAAACAGAGCCCTTAAAATACGAAACGTAGCAAGTCATCACGAGCAGGACAAGCTGATGGGTAGATTTGTCGAACAGTTCGACTTGTTCTCCAGGTTCATTCTGTTCACCCAGAAACTATTGGATCGTGTTGTGAGTCTGCCTGCTCTGGAGGAACTCAATGCTGAGCCAACTATAGAGAAAAAAAGCAAAGCTGTCAATACCTGACCAACTGGCAAGGTGCTAGGCAAGGACAGGATTACACCAGAGATCATCAAATGCGAGAAGCCAACCTTACGGTAACTACTTCACGACATTCTTTGGCTCTCCTGAAAGGAAGGTAAAGTCCGTTAAGACATGCATGATGCCAGGATTATCTCACTGTACTGAAGCAAAGAGAATCGCAGCGACTGTTGTAACTATCAGAGTATATACCTTCTGATCATCTTTTGCAAAGTGCTCTTGCCTCGTCTTCAGCTCTTAATGGAACGCATTTGCCCAGAGTTCTAGCGTGGTTTCCGGGCCGAGAGATTCACAGTTGACATGCTTTTTGAAACGGTAAACTTAAAGAAATTTGCCCCAAGCAACAGATATTCTTATAGATCACCTTTCTAGACTTGACCAAGGCATTTGACCTTGTGAGCAGGAAAGGTTTCTTTTAAGTTGCAAAAAAAATTGCCCCCTCACACCCCCTCCCCACCCGCCGCAGCCGCCCACATCGACAGCTACTCAACATTGGTTCAACAACTACATACAGAAAACAGTCAGCTACTACGGCACATCATCATCGCTCTTCAAGATCCGTAGTCAGGTGAGGCAAGGCCATGTCTTTGCACCAACCTTTTTCGACATCTTTTTCTCGATGCTGTTGAAGGTTTCATTCGTAGATTTTGGCAAGGGAGTCTACTTGCACACCAAAAGCCACCGAAAGCAGTTTAACTTATCCCGCCTAAAGGGACAAAACTAAGCAAGAACTGCCCTTATCAGGGAAATGCTGTTTACTGATAGCGCAGCTTTAGCATCACACTCTGAAGATGGCCTCCAACATTTGATCAATTAGTTTGCCCATGCTTGCAGAGAGTTGGGGCTGACCATCAGCAAAGAAAACCTCAATGTCATGGGCAAGTATATCCCTGCACTACCTTTAATCAACATTGACGATGAGATACTCGAGATCACTGACCACTTCATCTACCTTGCTCCACAATGCCCAGAAATCACCGAGGCTAAAGTCTTCATGTCCACGTTGATCAAGAGAGTGTGGGAAAACAATTAACTGTCCGTAAACACCAAATTTCAGGTGTACCAGCCGTGTCCTCAGCACCTTGCTGTATGAAAACCAGTCCTGGACGTCATAAAGCAAACAGGTACATCATCTGCAAATCTTGAACTCTCGCTGTTTTCATTGCATTCTGGGTATACCATCAAAAGACAAGGTCAACCACTGCAATTCTGTAGCAGGCAGGCTACTTCAGGGTGCACCTGGTTCTGTGCCATCATTATCTTTGTTGGGACGGTCATGCACATACTAGGTAGGATGGTTGCAAATCAAAGGATTTTCTTTATGGTGAGCTGAGGACAAGACACGCTTAGGTGGGCCTCCACGCAATGACCTTAAAGGCTGTCTGCAAGCGTGACTTCAAATTCACAGACATTGACTCAGACAGTTGGAAATTTCTTGCAGGTTATGGCGACCGTGGGTGTCATCCCGTTTGTGCAGGCATCAAGAGGCATAGAAAAAATAGGAATCTTTAGCTGGAGGACAGGAGAGAGAGGAAGAAGGATAAACAGCAGAGTGTAGCCTCCAAACCTCCATCTGAATTCACCATTAGCAACCATCACAGAAACTTCCACGCATACAACGAACTGGAGAGCCACTTCCAACTTTAGCCTCAGTAAGACTGAAGGGATCAAGAGAGTGCATTCCATTTTCTCCAGAGACAAAAGGATGCCTACTCAAGTACTGATAAATGCAAACCAACCCACAACTGCATTCAAAATCTATAAATTGCAATGCCAGTAATTTAACATGGAATGGTTGTGTGTGTAAAAATGTTGAGCTCAAAATAATTCAAATCAAGAACAATAAAGTGTACAAAAAAACACATTTTGCCAACGAGTATACTAAGCTAAAGGTATATCGACAGTACACAACTATTTTAACTTGGCTCCGTTCTGAGGCGTTAGACTGTTATTTTCATTAGCGTCCCTGTGGCTAATAATACTACTAATGTAAAAAAAAACAAACGAAAGCGTCAAGAAATTTTGCAAACAAGAGCACTGACTTAATCGAAAGTAAACTGAGCTTTAAAATGGACAGTATTTTCAGCAGGAGTCTTCAGAAAGACCTGTTTGTAAAGTTAAAGAAAGGAAAAGCAGAGGCAATACATTTTGGGGCCCTGAAGAAGCTGCGTCAATTTGGAAGTTATCATTACCGATTAAAATTGTCTATCAATCTCATTCGTCAAAAAATTTGTGTTTCTTGGATGTGTGCCAGGTAGCACGCTCACTCTTCTCAACACCAACTTTTATCAAACTCAGAACCATACTAGCAGCAGTTAAAAACTTTTGAAAAGCAGTAGGAACTACCTGAACATTCATGCCCCCAGAACATTTTCAATATGTTGATTTTATCCATTTTAACCCATTCTTGGATTACTTCAATGCAGAGCTAATACTACTACCCGAAACAAAAGTATAAAAGAAATCACAGACGAGATAAAATGACAATTTTATGTCCTTGTTAAAAACTGTCTAGAGAATAAAACNTAAAGTCCGTTAAGACATGCATGATGCCAGGATTATCTCACTGTACTGAAGCAAAGAGAATCGCAGCGACTGTTGTAACTATCAGAGTATATACCTTCTGATCATCTTTTGCAAAGTGCTCTTGCCTCGTCTTCAGCTCTTAATGGAACGCATTTGCCCAGAGTTCTAGCGTGGTTTCCGGGCCGAGAGATTCACAGTTGACATGCTTTTTGAAACGGTAAACTTAAAGAAATTTGCCCCAAGCAACAGATATTCTTATAGATCACCTTTCTAGACTTGACCAAGGCATTTGACCTTGTGAGCAGGAAAGGTTTCTTTTAAGTTGCAAAAAAAATTGCCCCCTCACACCCCCTCCCCACCCGCCGCAGCCGCCCACATCGACAGCTACTCAACATTGGTTCAACAACTACATACAGAAAACAGTCAGCTACTACGGCACATCATCATCGCTCTTCAAGATCCGTAGTCAGGTGAGGCAAGGCCATGTCTTTGCACCAACCTTTTTCGACATCTTTTTCTCGATGCTGTTGAAGGTTTCATTCGTAGATTTTGGCAAGGGAGTCTACTTGCACACCAAAAGCCACCGAAAGCAGTTTAACTTATCCCGCCTAAAGGGACAAAACTAAGCAAGAACTGCCCTTATCAGGGAAATGCTGTTTACTGATAGCGCAGCTTTAGCATCACACTCTGAAGATGGCCTCCAACATTTGATCAATTAGTTTGCCCATGCTTGCAGAGAGTTGGGGCTGACCATCAGCAAAGAAAACCTCAATGTCATGGGCAAGTATATCCCTGCACTACCTTTAATCAACATTGACGATGAGATACTCGAGATCACTGACCACTTCATCTACCTTGCTCCACAATGCCCAGAAATCACCGAGGCTAAAGTCTTCATGTCCACGTTGATCAAGAGAGTGTGGGAAAACAATTAACTGTCCGTAAACACCAAATTTCAGGTGTACCAGCCGTGTCCTCAGCACCTTGCTGTATGAAAACCAGTCCTGGACGTCATAAAGCAAACAGGTACATCATCTGCAAATCTTGAACTCTCGCTGTTTTCATTGCATTCTGGGTATACCATCAAAAGACAAGGTCAACCACTGCAATTCTGTAGCAGGCAGGCTACTTCAGGGTGCACCTGGTTCTGTGCCATCATTATCTTTGTTGGGACGGTCATGCACATACTAGGTAGGATGGTTGCAAATCAAAGGATTTTCTTTATGGTGAGCTGAGGACAAGACACGCTTAGGTGGGCCTCCACGCAATGACCTTAAAGGCTGTCTGCAAGCGTGACTTCAAATTCACAGACATTGACTCAGACAGTTGGAAATTTCTTGCAGGTTATGGCGACCGTGGGTGTCATCCCGTTTGTGCAGGCATCAAGAGGCATAGAAAAAATAGGAATCTTTAGCTGGAGGACAGGAGAGAGAGGAAGAAGGATAAACAGCAGAGTGTAGCCTCCAAACCTCCATCTGAATTCACCATTAGCAACCATCACAGAAACTTCCACGCATACAACGAACTGGAGAGCCACTTCCAACTTTAGCCTCAGTAAGACTGAAGGGATCAAGAGAGTGCATTCCATTTTCTCCAGAGACAAAAGGATGCCTACTCAAGTACTGATAAATGCAAACCAACCCACAACTGCATTCAAAATCTATAAATTGCAATGCCAGTAATTTAACATGGAATGGTTGTGTGTGTAAAAATGTTGAGCTCAAAATAATTCAAATCAAGAACAATAAAGTGTACAAAAAAACACATTTTGCCAACGAGTATACTAAGCTAAAGGTATATCGACAGTACACAACTATTTTAACTTGGCTCCGTTCTGAGGCGTTAGACTGTTATTTTCATTAGCGTCCCTGTGGCTAATAATACTACTAATGTAAAAAAAAACAAACGAAAGCGTCAAGAAATTTTGCAAACAAGAGCACTGACTTAATCGAAAGTAAACTGAGCTTTAAAATGGACAGTATTTTCAGCAGGAGTCTTCAGAAAGACCTGTTTGTAAAGTTAAAGAAAGGAAAAGCAGAGGCAATACATTTTGGGGCCCTGAAGAAGCTGCGTCAATTTGGAAGTTATCATTACCGATTAAAATTGTCTATCAATCTCATTCGTCAAAAAATTTGTGTTTCCTGGATGTGTGCCAGGTAGCACGCTCACTCTTCTCAACACCAACTTTTATCAAACTCAGAACCATACTAGCAGCAGTTAAAAACTTTTGAAAAGCAGTAGGAACTACCTGAACATTCATGCCCCCAGAACATTTTCAATATGTTGATTTTATCCATTTTAACCCATTCTTGGATTACTTCAATGCAGAGCTAATACTACTACCCGAAACAAAAGTATAAAAGAAATCACAGACGAGATAAAATGACAATTTTATGTCCTTGTTAAAAACTGTCTAGAGAATAAAACGAACAGCTTCATTTTTGACAATTATTCCAAAATGCCGAGCCATCAAAAGCCGACAAGGTAAAACATTAAATCTACTTACTTACCAATTGTTTGTGAATACCTAGGCAACAAGGCAAAATTTTTATTTTGATCATCCCAGAATTTTAGGTTTTCCAATAGAGAGAAGATTAACAGAGCAAATGTTTCAATATTTAAATCTTATATTTCAGACATTTTGAATTGTTAACTTTCAACTTATCCCCTTTAAACTATAACTTTTGTTTCCTCTCTCAACGTTTTTTCATATTTATCGATTTTTCAAACACGACAAAGCGGAGAAAAAGATTTACAGGTTATAAATTTCTACATCTATTGGTGTGCATATGTATGTTTGTATGTAAATTCTGCCGTTTTTATCCTTTTAAAATATTGATTTAGATTATACCACAAATCCGCTAGATGAATGCAATCAACCAAGTAGCAAGATCAAACACATAATTTACCAAGATTGATTCAAAATATCCAAATTTTACAATTCTATGTTTTACATTCTACAGGCTTGTACATAATGTTTCAAGTTAAACTTTTCCATATTACTGCATATTTAATAACATTTAAAATTTTCCTTATCAATATGTAAATATTCCGTAATATAAATTCATTTATTTACACACTCAATCATACATCTATTAAGTAAAACTAAATTATTATTATTATTATTATTATCATTAATCATTTCTCTTCGTATTTTCTAAATTTATATTTCTTTCGTATGCTTCAGTTCTTTACACTATATTATAAAAATCTTTCTTAAAGCAATGAATCGAGTAAAGCGTTGACATCTTCGTTGGTAAACTCGACATCTTCGTCGTCATCAATATCATCGTCAAAATTTAATGACATTTTCTTCTTTTGCTTCTTAACTTTTTTGCTTTTAGCTTTCGTTTCACTGTTAAGAGTGCTCTTCATTTTCTTTTTTTCTTTGTCAAGACAAGGTTTACTTTTCTCTTTCTCTACTTTAGGTAGTGATGAGAGTGGCGGAAGTGGTCCAAGTAACGACTTCTTCTCCACGGAAGGTTGTATTAATCCAGAGTGTAAGGGAGCAAGTTTTTGTGCTGATGACATTGGCTGAAAATTAAAGAAGGAAATAGATTTATATTGTATGGTTTCGCATGACGATGAGGTTAAATACGACTTAATATGCTATTATTTGATAACAATACCTTGGTAGTGGTCTAGAGTAAATGGAAAGAAAGACCTTTGCCTTTAAGAGAATAGTGTCTGAATTCCAGTGTTTTGCTTTGTATGAGCTAGCCTACTTGTAGAGGTCAAATAATGACATCCTCAATAACTAAACATGTTTCGAAATATAATCAATTATCCGAATGAACTAGTTCACTAGTACCACCAGTTGATATCTCTTTTATTTCTCTTCCTTGTCAATACTAAGGAATCCCCTTAGTTAAAGAGCAACTTACGAGAGGTGGACCAAACAGCTATCAATATATAACTATGGAATTGTCTGGAAACCCTGATCAAAACTACTTGGTCTTAAAAGGTAATTTTCATTGTGCAAGGCTCTCAATATATTTAAAGAGAAAATCAATTATTAACTAAAACGTATCACTTACGATTTCCTTCTTTTTTGAGACGACGAATTGATCAAAAGTATCTACAATATGTTCCTTATCAATGCTACTCTCACTGCTACTTCTATAGAAATCATCATCACCATCTGCGAAAATTCCACCCCTGAAATCAGAAAATAATATTCTTTATAACAGTCACAAATGTTATTGAAGAGTGAATCACATGATACATCAGCTGTTATCAATCTAGGGTTTGAAGTGTTGTCATTTGCATAAAGTGAGATGAGCTTACAAAGAAGAAACCTCAACCATAAATGTGTTTTGCACTTGACATTTCAATCACAAAAATAGCTAAAATACAAAATTCTTCAACTAAATGGAAAATTTCATCTCCACATTTTGCACTGAGTAATAACCTTACACAAATGAAATAATGTGATAAGATACGATTTTGTTTATATGATTTTATTTGATGTTGACAATATCTATCATTTGTTCAGATGAAAGCTCTGTGTTTTGTCAATTGATGGTAAAATTCAATTTTCCATGGTGTCATTCTGTTCTGTAGTCATACATGTATAATTAATCCTGCTTTGAGAGAAACACTTTCTTTAGAATTATTTCAAACACATTCTTAAAATTTGCAACTAAAAAGCACCAAGTAGGTAATAGATCAAAGAAAGGATGATAGTAAGGAATCCTTTCTTCGATACCATTGTGTCACGATTACTCCAAATACCTCAGCCAGAGAACAAATAATCAAAACATGGGGATTTCTTTTATCTGAATTTTTCATCACTGTGACTTGGTACTGTCACCTGTTGACTGTACAATATGACTCTCTAACGTCTGGTACTATAAGGTGTACTACTGCAAGGTATGGCACTGCAAGGTGTGCTACTGAAATTGCCCTGTAGGATGTTTTGTAATAAACAATAAGAAACATCATATTTAAAAAAAATTGGACCAAGCCCCAGATTCCTATGATTTATGCTTTCCGTGAAAATATTTCTTGATTGTGACAGATTTTTTTCTTTTACTTTACCCTTTTCAAAATGTTACTGTTTGTTTCCTGCTACTTTTTAAGTGGAAGAAAGATTCAATCCTCCACTAATCGATTTGTTGTTAGAATAAACTAAAAATATATGAAATTTTGACTTACTTGTAATCCAAAGCATCATCAGAAATAATGACTTCATCGCAATTATCGTCATATTTTATCAATTTGTTTGATCTTGTCTGCGTGGTAACTTATCATTTGACAAGCATTTGTTTTGTCACCTGGGAAATCGACTGTTCTTATCAGCCCTTGCAATTCTTCTAAAATATTTTCAGATTGTCTCTTCCAAGACTCCAAGTATGATTCTCCTTCCTTGATTTTGGTACTATTTGTTGTTAATTCATTCTTAATATTGTCCAATTCTCTCTGAAGCTCTAATTTTTCTTCTTCAAGGCGACCAATTTCTTCACCTAGACATTTTCCATGCTGTACCATGGAGGCCAACTTTTCAATGTTATCTCTGTCACAGGTCTCTAGTTGTTTCACTTTTGCTTTATACTTTTCAATTTCTTCTATTTTCTTTCGATTTTTCTCCATTAAATCGTCGTAGTCTGCACAAAGTTCTTTATAACTACTTATTTCTTCTTCCAGATTTCCGTTGGCAACGTTTAGCTGCTCATTTTCTTCTTCGAGCTCTCTTGTTTTTACGTCTAAGCCATTCAGAGCAGATTGTTTGGCAAATAGCTCCTTCTTCGTTTCATTGAAATCTTTTTGCGAAGCGGTGACTTCTTCTTTCATCTTGAGGTTTAGTTCTTCAGCTTCGTTTAGTTTGTCCTGTATTTTGTTGTTTTTCTTTTCCAGTTCTTCCATCTCGTTAGAAAGCTCTTTGTTTTCATTGTTTAATTTGGCTTTCGAACTTTCAGCTTCATGTAATGATTGTTCAAGCATTTGTTTTTCTTGCTCTAGTCCAGATAAAAGCTTTTCGTGATCCTGTTTTTCCTCTTCAAGTTCAGACATCTGTTGCTCTGCTCTCTCAATAGTAGCTCTCAATTCAGAATTAGATTGTTCTGATTGGTCTAACAAGGTTTTCAGCTCGGCCA